>CANSGD010000326.1:0-430206 GCA_947645195.1 Patellifolia procumbens
ATTCAAATTTTGAATGGAAAATGAAAGAAAGAGATAATGAAGGAGTAGGAAAAATCTGTCAGTGGAGTAGAATTGGCAAAATTTTCGGTTTTTCTGGTTCATTGGAAATAAACAAATGTTCATTGAACCGAACTATTGTTCATTCCGTGCCAGAAGTAAGGGAGTTTGTCTGCGTTTTGTTTTTTGATGGCTGCGTTTTAAGTGGGCCGCACCTTCCTCATGGTAAGTGCGCGTCCACCATGGCCCTATTGAAATGAGAAAGTGATAGAGAGAAACTAGAAGGTAGGTGAAAAGGGGATTTTAAAGTAGTTATTAAATTACAAGGTGGACCATGGGTAAACAAGTGGAAAAGAAATTGTCACAAGTTATATGAAACACAATATTGTGTAAATTAAAAAGACACGGATAAAAAAGGAAGCGTATAGATTAAAAATAGTGGCGTGGTTAGGATTCGTACATTGAGGGGTCGAAATCTGAATGTTTACACTTTTATTGTATGGTATTATATCACAAAAGTTGGAGGCATAAAAAGTTTCAAAAAATATGTTTGCACAAGGAATTGAACCCCTAACAACCAACCCATTCTTCAACAACCTGCAATTCACCACTTAAAATACAATAAATTTCAAGAATAAATGTACATATTTAATATTTAACTTGACCCAGGGGGGCTATGCCCCCACAGGCGCCCCTTGACTCCACCCCCTAGAGATGGCATCTGGGCCGGGCCAGCCCAGCCCGCCCAGCCCAGCCCGGCTCGGGGGCTTCTGCGGGTCAGGCCCGCTCAAACCCGCACCTAACCCGGCTCAACCCGCCAAACTTAAAAACCCGCACCGGGCTCGGAAACCACAACCCAGCTCGGGTGGAACCGCCCACCCAGCCCACCCGTAACCATTCGCAAACCCACCCAGCCCAGCCCAATTGCCCACCCGACCCGGACCACCCAGCCCACCCAACCCCCAACCCAGCCCACCCAGGACCACCCAGCCCACCTAACCCACGACCCAGCCCACCCAACCCACGACCCAACCCACCACCCAGCCCACCCAGACCGCACAACCAGCCCGCACCACCCAGACCCACCCCCAGCCCACCAGAACGCTTATTTGGTTCGAACATCGTCTGCTTTCAATAAAGTATTAAAGTTGATTCATTTCACATAAATCTGGTAATTCTTCTTCCATTACTTTTCATTATTTTAATTATTGCTTTCATAGATCTTAATTATGTCTTCCCTAATTATGATTGCTTTTGTTAACATACAATAGTTTAAAAACGACGATAATGAAAAATAGATAATAATAAATAATTACGATAATATAAAATTAATCATTACTCAAAATTATTTAAGAATACATTGGTCAATATTCAATACTCATTATAATCTTATTTTAATTGCTATATTAAGATTATAAATAAACGACATTACTAGGAAAGAGATGATATTAAATAATTACGTCATTACGAAATTATAAAAATTAATCATTATTCGTATTACTAACAAAATGAAATTTATAAAACCAAATATTTTATATTTGCAACCAACGTATTTCAAAATTATATCTAATTGACTTATACAAAATTACAAATGCAAATTCATATTCATAAACATATAATTCATATTAAATCAAACTTACTAATTAATATTATTTCAAGTTTTCAACACATCCAATACAATCCACCCACTAAGCCCACCCAGCCCATTAACCAGCCCAACCCAAACCACCCGGCCCACCCAGCCCATTAACCAGCCCACCTAACCCATTAACCAGCCCAACCCAAACCACCCAGCCCACCCAACCCATTACCCAGCCCAACCCACCCGCTAGGCCCACCCAGCCCACCCACAAACCCGTTGCAGGCCCGCCCAAAACCGCCATGGGTCGCTCCTCTGACCCAGCCCACCAACCCACCCAGCCCGCCTAATTCCCCAGCCCGCACCGGGTCATATATGCACAACCCAGCCCGCCACAAACCCAGCCCAACCCAGCCCGGCCCACCCATTTGCCACCTCTACCACCCCTGATTAAAAAGGTACAGAACAAGTAGTAATAATAAGATTTGGAGGGGGTAATATGTAGAAAAGTATTAGCCTTGTCATAGGAAAAGAAATGGAATTCAAAAGGGTGAGTCAAATGAAGGAGTGCTATTAATAATGATTAAATGGTAAAAACAAGTTGAAACTTCTTCAATATAGGAAGCCACATACGGTATTTCTTTTACTAGACTTTTATACACTTTGGGTACTTCCCACCACCAATTCAACATTTGGTCCAACACCACTACTACTACTTCTTATGATTATCAAAATCTCAAAACATTTAAAGAGTCCCCAAATATCAAACTTTCTTGCTTTAATGTCTAATGTCTTCATTCATTGAGGCTGCTTTGACAAGTTTAATGCATGTCATATAAGAGTAGAACTACTAGTAGTTAGCTTGACATGGACAGAGGCTACTAGGGGATGGTATTGTCAATATTTGATCTAGTATATTTTTTGCGGGGCTTTTAGGCACATTTGCTACACCACGGGGTGCATGATGTCCATCTTTTAACTATCTAAATTCATGACATTTTTCACACAACTCCGTAGCGATTATATGACTATTGCTTTCTCGTGTTTAGTTTAGTTTCAAAAAAAAAGTCGTCCTGTTAATTTTCAAACGCATTGAGCTCATAAAGGCTAAAGCATAAGGAGTAAGTTTGAAATCAATTAGTGATGTCATAGTCTTCAAGGTGAATCAACATCAATAAGCATTCTAAAGTCTACAAAAAAGAAAAAAGAAATGAAATGAGCAATCTTGATAGGGTTAAAATCGGTCTGAATAATATATATAAATGACAAAAAGGATAAAATAATACAAGGAGCACCAACCAATAATGAGGAGCAAATAATAGTTATCCACTAATTACATTGATCAACTTATTTTGAAGTACTTGGAAGTTATTTCGCGATAATACTTTTTTTGAACAAACACTCATTGTCATCAACGCTATTAAAGGAACTTTCGGCGTCTCTTGGTGCATACATACTCTCATTGATGATATTTAATGTCTTCTCCTCCTTCGGTTCAACGTTTATCATGCATATTTTTCGGGAAGCAAACTCGATAGCAGGGTATCTTTTCAAACAAGGATACTTCATTCTCACAATAAGTTAGGAGTATGATATCCTTCAAAATGTTATTTTTGCAAAAGTTTAGTTTATTAAGTAGTTCAAGATTATCTTTCGAGAAATCTTCTAAACTTTTCTTGCACCTTATTAAAACAATAACATCTAGAGAAACAACATATCAACTTATTATTGAGGTTCCCAAAAGTAAGATTTGACTCACTTAGAAAAAATTCTTACACCGAATCTTATGAGTTAAAAGTTCGAATCTTGTTACGTACGGCCTTACGTGTATTTTAAGGTTTAGATTTCCTTACCTTTTGCCCTAATCTCAAGTATGTAACGTGTAAATATTGTTTGTCTGCTTGTTGATACACTGGAAGTCATCATCTTGTTCCTCCGTGATTCTATTTGTCTGCTTTTAGATGTCATGAAAATGAGGTAAGATTCTTAGTGCCTTTGAGTATTAACTGAAGCTTTCAAAGCTTAAGCATTCACTTCATTTGGTCATATTTTACAATCGTCACTAGTCTTTGGTCTTTACAAGTCAAGAAGCTTCTTCATATGAAAATTGGGAAAAACAAATGGCCCGTTATCTGGCCCTGCTTAGTTTTTGCGGCCCGGCCTGCTTTTTTATCAGCTTATTATCGTAAACTCGTAAGTAACTCCTATTGAGTTAACTACTACATGTGTTTCATAATGGTTCTATCTACTTTTTTTACCTACTTTTTCTTTATTCCTAAAATGATAAGGTTTATTCCCTTTTTACATGACTTTACCAACTTGTTGTTGTTGGACCCTCATAATTCTACACTCTCTCATATTCAAGTAAACAAAAGGGACTCATTTTCGCACTATCTCTCTTCTTTGCCTTAGTTTTATAGTAATAGTAAGGAAATTTTGTCAAAAAAGACCTTATAAGTTGCAATTTTTGTGAAAAAACACCTTTTATAATTTTTTTTGTGAGAAAACACCTTATAAGATATTATTTATCAAATTACACACCTTATTGTCATATTTTGGTAAAAAAAAGTGTACTTTTGGGTCATTGACTCTCTTATTTTCACTCCCTTTTTGTGCATTGGATTTTTGTATGAAAATTTGGGTTGATATGGCGACTTTCATACACAAAAAGGGACAAAAAAATATACGCAAATGTTGACTTTTTGGCCTAACAATGATAATAAGGTGTTTAATTTGATAGATAATAACATATAAGGTGTTTTCTTACAAAAAATATTTTAAAAGGTGTTTTTTCACAAAATTTGTGACTTATAAGGTGTTTTTTCACAAAATTTCCTAATAGTAAAGTAATTGGGTGAAATAAACAGTGTGAAACGTAGGGAGTAATTGATGGGCTGACAGCTTAGTAATTGTTATGTGATCTCTAATTCTCTACTAAGACTTTGCACTTAGGTCATTGTTTATTATACAATATTATGTTTAGAAATTTTGCATTTAATATTTTTAACCTCATATTTGTTAATAAGCTTACCTAGCGCTCAAATTGTTCGAGTGTGACTCGAGATTTTTAAGAGCCGGACAAACCCGAGTTTGACTCACTCGTCAACTATCTTGAAATACCTTTATTTGTATTATTTTGGGCATTATTAACAAAAGCTTATATGTAATAGTGAAAATTTGCACGATATTAATAATAATTCCACAATAAATGCAAAAACTCATTTTCTACAATCCTAATACATACAAAGATAGTATCTCGAGTTGAGATTCAAGTTAAAAAATTGAGCTCGAAAAACTTCAAGGCTCAGCTCGAGTTCTAGTATAAAATGTTGCAAGTTAAGTCGAGCAACTCTTTCCTTAGATTGTGCACATTCAGACCCTAATTAGAATTATACGTGTGCATAATTGGTTCGAATCGAATATGAATTGGACTGAACCGATTGAATTAGGTTCTGTCTCATACATATAGAAATCATTGATTTCTTTTGGTTCCATTTTCGTTACAATATTTCAGTCCAGACCTGAATTTTGGTAAACTTTTACAAAGTAGAAATTTACATTCTTTTTGGAAAAAAACCAACAGCCTAACGCTCATTGAAACAAAAAGTTAAACGGTTCCAGTCTAGTCCGATCTCTTTTACTTGTACACACCCTTAGAAGCATGACTAGTTTTTTTATGGTTATCTAAAAGAATGTTGAATGAATGTATAGCTTAATAATCATTAGTACATCTGTTTTATAATGCATGCAAGTATACAACATATTCTTTCTACGACGTATCATAATGCATGCAACATTTCTTTTAGCGGTAAGTTTTTTTTATGTGAATAGACACCTACCCCATGTGGCCATGTGAATTACTTTATGATGTAAAAAAACTGATTTATCATAACAACAAAGATAATATGCACATTCTCTTTTCCTTTTTGGTTCATATGTCACTTTTCAATATAGCATATATTGTGAAACGGAGGTGATTTACATATGCTGGTAAACAAGTATACAACTGAATGCAATACCAGAACAAGATATTGTGCTAGTTGAGATCTGGTCAGGGGTTCACTACATTACCTTCCTAAAAAAAGTATACAACTGAAGGCGAATAATGTCAACATTAGCTTCAAATTCTTTTTAGTGACAATAAACAAGCTATAACTAAGTTAAGCGTTCATGAGTTTAAACTCTTATCTCTCTAAACAGTTGCAATGATAGTAGAAAGTAAAGCAGATTGTCAAGAACTGATCCATTTTTCATGAAGGCTTAATATAGAAGGTAAAACATCACATGAATATAGACCTACTTAATCATTTTTTTTTGGTGCGTAGAGAGCATCAAAACACAGTGTTATTGGGATTTAATTTCAGATCTTAGGACCGTATCACTCCGCCAAAACTTAACCTACTTATAACCACAAATTCTTCACTGAATATCACTAACCAGAAGCTGAACTCAATTTTTTGCACCTTTCTGCTAGTGCAATTACCAGAAAGGCATGCTTATTGCTGAGTCCATTTTTTAATAATGATCAGACTGTATAACCTATAAAACTGCTATAATGTTTAATAAAAATCAGTATCAAAGAATTTGACTTGTATGCCTCCCTTGGTGGACGGGCTGGTCCAAGCACATCCACTCACAGTAAATAATAATAAAAATATATAAAAATAAATTTAAAAAAGCAATATAATAGCATTAGCATTACAAACTAAAATCAACCAATAAAATAAATAACCCAAAGTCTACTCCCAAGTCCTCCTTAGCAAAATGGTATGTCCCATCTATGATTCTCTCTTCCTTCCACTTCTGTCCTTTCTCTTTCAAATCTTTTACCATTGCATACACTTTTAACTTTCTTATATAGAGAGCCATCACTTAACTCAGAACCAACCTATGAAATTTCCCTTAGTTTGCTTATTTTCAATGGAAGCTCCTAGGAAGGTTTCACTGATGTAATCTCGGAATATATATCTTTGTTGCACATTGTATACATATATGCATTCTGCTCTTGCTAATGACAATGGCAAGTAACACTTCGTGCTTTGTTCCGTATTCGCCTTGCCTGTTGTCGTTGTTGCATTCATACCAAAACAACACCCAAATGACAACTAATTCTAACACTTTCAGTTCCCTTGAGTCTTCAGGAAGTGATCAGTATTTAGAGGGTGGTGGCACCACTGATTTCGAGGTGTCTGATTTCTTCTCCTTTGAAGATTGGGGTGGTTACGAGCAACAGTCTATGGGGTTTGGTGGACAGAATCAGATTCAGAATATTGGGTATCAAGGAACTAATGATCAGTTTTTTGATGTTGGAGGAACTAGTAACATCCAAAATGAGGAAGAGAATAACTGTAAGCAAGTACAGAAAATATTACTGTTGTTTTTGTTGTTGATTGTTAATTTGATCAATTCTGTATGGTACTCATAAAATGACATACATATTGATCTTCTTTGTTTGTGAACTGTTAGCTAGAAGCATCAGTAACGGCAAAGAGAAGAAGGAAAGAGTCGCATTCCGAATGAAATCAGAGATTGACGTAGTAGATGATGGTTACAAATGGAGAAAATATGGCAAGAAGATGGTAAAAAACAGCCCGAATCCAAGGTACATCAGTCGGAACATTTCACTAATGAAATTTATTAGCCAAGAGTAAAGGCATTATCGAGACATTTCTAAACAACAGGAGCATTTTTGGAGATTTTGAAAAACATGAGGATACGACATACATTTTCAACAAACACAAAGACGCCCCACTTTATAGAAAAACCTGTTTTAAACATAATAAAATAAAGAACACGTTGCGAAGTTTGATACTACAACACCTATTGATTATTCTTCCAATATATACATGCAGGAATTACTACAGATGTGCAGCCGATGGTTGTCCGGTAAAGAAGAGAGTAGAACGAGACAGGGATGACATGAAATACGTAATAACAACATATGAAGGAAATCATAACCATGAAACCCCAAAGTAGTTAACTTCAGGGTGGTTGTCAGAGTTCTGAACACTGTCGCACGTGTTCGAGACCTAGTAGCTATCAGTTATCAGAAGCTAAGGAAGTTCGGTTTCCTCCTTCACAGGATGGTAGGTTGGTACGGTGGCAGACCATAACATAAGGGACCAGCAGAAGTTTTTATTTTTTTTTTTCACAAATTATGTGTTTCACTTTTGTCTGGGAACTCCAACAATACTGCACTTACAGATCACTGCAATAATTTTAGTTATACTAGATTTGTTAGAAATACATATGTAGTAATGTCACTATCTGTTTAAACAGTAATAGTATATTAAAGAAGTTTACTTAGTTCCATTTCCTTCTTTTAGCAACTAGATTATGGTGTTATGTCTATTGAAATAAGATACAAAAAGACAACAAGCATAATTAAAGGGATTGAGACAACCCAATTGTAACAGATATTAGAAACTTAAGCTTAATTCAGCAAATCAGATATTTTTCCTAGTCCATAGTCCTGATCTGGCATCTTCCAGTCCAAATTTTGTGTTCAACTTCAAATCCGAAAGAAGTGGAAGAATATTGATCAGAGAAATCTAGTGGTTCAAAATGATTCCGGACCCATGTTTTACATTTTAAAACCATTCGAAATCCAAACTTTCCGTTGAACAGCTAGAATTTGAATGAAGCAGGAAACGTACTTATAATTTGACCTTGTTTCACAAAAATAAGTGCCTGCTGTCAAGAATTTTTACTCGATAAGCTTCGTTTCAGAGTCGCGCTAATTGACTAATTGTTAGAGGACTATTGAAGGGAGAAAAGTGTATCATTCACTTAATCTATTCAAATGTCCTTAACTAAAAAGGAAACTCTTGTTTTAGTTCGTTAAGTTCGTCCCTCATTACTCCACAAGATAATTTGTATGATTCAGGAAAGGAGACAGAGAAAAACATTTGACTAGTGTGAATGTGTGAAAGTCGCCTGAGAATCAGAAACCAAGAAATAAGTTAAACTTTATTTGTACATGGGAGAAGCAATTTTCTAATGTCACATAACTTAATTCAAAGGATATGCAATAGAGTAGCATCAAAGTTTTTTTTTTTTTTTTGAATGGCGTAATTGGAAAGGTGATTAGTAGAAAACAGCTTCTATTACAAAAGGGAGGTTTGTCTATCCCATAGCTAATAAGATGATCATGATCCTCAAAGTAGGACATGATAATACTAATTAAAAAGGTGACACTTCTAGGTCTAGAAGAAGTATATTTGTTAACTTCAAGTTAGCTTAAAATCAAAGCATATAATAAGGCATCCGAAGTACGCTATGAGCACAACGCATACAAATGTTTACCCCATAAGCTTCCGATTCTAAACCACACCCCTCTATCGCAAAAATGACATCGTTCCCTACCAACCTCTATGAGAATTTCACCACAATATCCTTGGCCATGGATGTGTCGTTCCCACTTTCACAATCAATATACATAGGTTTATCGAAAAATCACGCAATAATTGACTTTTACCATAACAATGGCGACAACTCTTTCAAATATTCAAAAATAGTATACGTAGTTATTATTTACGAACTGAGGAAGTACTACTTTCACTAATTTAATAGTCTCGCCTTATGTTTTTTTCGGTACATCGGCGGATCCCACAAGTATTTTATCTCGAAAGCAAGCTGGTGGGGCGTGAAATCCCTTTAATTGAGAGATCAGCCTCGATCTGAAAGGCGGAGTTGTAGGCCACTACTCTACAAGCGCCTCCTCGCATTCGTGTTTAGGCATGCTACAATTTTGTAACTATACAGAGAACTATCAGTGTTAACAAGAAGACTCACCTGGGTGGCTGGGTCCCTTATGAATGTAAACCCTGTCTTTTCTTTTTCGGTTGAGAAAGGGAGAGGGGAAAAGGCAAAACTCCCAAATGGATAATGATCGAAGCTTAAACAGAACAATATTACGCAGCATCGTTACATCATCAACAAAATAATTAGATACGTCATGTAGATAGAATGTTTTACATCCACACAAAAATAAATCAATTGCATCTATAATCACAAAATAGCTTTATTATTGAGCTTTTAAGAATTCAATTAGACACTCGAATATCTACCACTGAAAGATCATTGACTATTGACTGATTACACCAAAAACAAGTCACTATCTGAAGCAATCTACCACAAAAAAAGAAAAAAGAAAAAAAAAACAAAATCGTAGTTACAGAAATAATTGTGGGAAACATTCTTCACAAACTCTACAGCAACATGTATCTTACCATGTATGTACGTCAACGAGTGGCTTGAGGAAACAGAACATCAGGATTGCGAGTGATTCGGTTTAGTGGGTCAGCTTCAACTTCATGAATGGTGCGAAAGATGCTCCAAATGAAGCTCCTACTCCATGGTTTTCTAAGCACTTGGGTGGGAATTCTCATTATTGACCTTGACTTTGAAACGCGGGGATTACCCTTTTGGTCAAGCCACTAGCAAGCAACCACCGTGATCCTGATTGCTGTCGTTTCCTAGAAGACCAGATTTCTAAATTGTCAGATTCAATGTTCAGTCCTGCAACATGAGCTTCATTCAGTGTAAAAAACACGCCTTCAGTCTCTTTACCATCTTCCAATGCCTGAGTCAGAGGTTTGATCAACCTCTTGACTTGAATTACACCAAGCATTGGGCCACCAACTGGTTCATAGTTTCGAAGTGGGTCTCGGAGTTGCATCGTCAAAGCTAGTGTAAGCTTATCTCCCAAAATCCCGCACTTTCTTGATTCGTTCTGTTTGTTTTCTTCAATCAAGTTGTTGTCCGTGTAGCTAGACTTAGCATGATGAGCTCTTAGGACCTTCAATGTTCTCTTACTAACCTGATCTTTATCACTAGATATTCCAGCATCCAGCCTTAACCACTCATCTAGTGAAATAGAAAGGTCCAACAATCCATTAACATAGTCGGCCGTCCCTTTATCACCCAGATAGTCAGAAGAGTCATCACAGCAGTCCACATCAGGTTGAGATCTGACTTCTTTGACAGATTTTACCCTGATGCAGGAAGGTGCAGCGTGATCAGGCATGCCTGACTGTATCTTTAACCCTTCAATCATGAGGCCTTCTACACTGTTAAGAGCCAACAACACCAGATCTTTGGCAGCAACGTTTTTTGACCCAACATCACTACCTGTTGAACTTGAATGAGAGTAATTATAACACTGAACACATGAATGCCCCTCAACCTCAATCTTGATATCAGACTCATGCTCTGAACAGGCTGGCCTGTGGCAGAAATTGGTACAATAAGTTAGCAATGGGAATGAGAAAACAAAACATTTCTAGGCAAATTTTGGCTAGTCATGCCCAACTTCCTTACATAGTAAATCTGTCAAAGTTGTTTGTCTTCCCAATCCCAATCCCAAAAGTGGAAAGATTGAGTATTAATAACATTGACTGATGCATGATTTTGGCATAAATTTCCAACTTAATAACATTTTAGGAATATGTGTTTAATTTCTTTTACTCTTAGGGCTACGTATAAGCTTAACTTTTGAATAATAGGCCACATTTGGTTAAGGGCCACTTTATAGGATATGAGTTAAAATATCACAACTATCATCTAAAAAAGTATCAATATAGTCTTATATTAGAGTTCTTAGTTAATCCACTAAAAAAAGAATTCTTAGTTGAAGGTATTGTTAAGAAGAACAGGGGACATTTTTAGAATTACTTAGTATACTAAGAAAGCAGCGCACTAATCTGGGATGTCCTAAAGTGGAATTGTAGTACAGTTCAGGGACAGAGGAAGTAGTACTTTCTCTTCTTCCATGAAAGTTGGAGTTCCCATGGCCATTTAAATCCAACCAAACAAGTCCTAGATGTAAAAGGAGCAAGGAAAGGATCAAGCAACTCACAAACCTTTTGAGTACCTCTGCTTCATATGAAGCCTCCCATGCTAGTTGCTGCATAATTTTTCCGGAGAGATCTTCCAAAGGCATTAAACTATGCACTTTCTTGGACAGACTCTCACTGCCAACTGATGCCAAACACTGCAATATTTCCAGGATATCAGAGCCTAACTCTGTAGGTAGCACGAGAGTCTTCGAGGTTTGCATGATCAAGCTCCCACAATTCTTAGCATTTCTGAAAAGCAAGGGGCTCATAGAACGCAAACAACCTCCACCCTTTAATTGAAGCAAAGGCTCCAAGCCTTCAGCAAGGGGAGGCAATCCAACTGGTTCTTCGGGGGGAACAAAAATAGGACTCCCAAACCCTCCACTGTTATAATAAGGAGAACTTTGGAAGGTTTCCTCACTTAAACCCCATCTCTGCATTAAGGTCTGAGTCTCCAAGCGTTCGAGACTTTTTGCCTTCAGTTTACTTCTTAATGACTGTTGTACTTCTTCATTTGCTGCAAAGCATGCAGTATCAATGGCAAATGAAATATCCAGGCTATTAGAGTCTGAAGAGGAGATACTGGGAGCTGCATGGTCATATTCAAACACATCTTCTTGTACATCAACATCCAAGAGGAGGCTGCCTGAAGTCAACATTTCTTCCTCAAACTGTCTCAAGAGAAGCTCTCTAGGAGATTCCAGACCAGCATTGGAATTTCGGGTTAATGGAGTATGCACATCTTGCAGCAGGTTGTAGAAATCATCTGCCACAGCTTTAGCAAAATCATCTAAACTCAACGATTTAACCAATCCCTTATGTTTGACCTTAACGGCAACAGGCAACTCGTCCTCTGGCATTTCTAACTCATAGGACAGTGGAGTGAACATTTTATGCAATTCTAAAGCTTCCTCTTCAAGATTTGCCTCTCTAGTATCTGCAACACTGACTTCATCTATTGAAGCATCTTTAGCGACACAGTCGACGACTGTATCCAAACTATCAAAATTTTCCTCCTCATCTGAGCACATCCCTTCTCCCTTAAACAGCTCCCCTATGTCAATTACTTCTATGCTGGAGACCTCCAAGCCCTCGGCAATAGATCTATTCAACTGTTTTGCTTCCTTGCTGGAGCCTTCTGATTCTACCCCCTTATCTATCACTGAAAACTCAGCATCATCATGTTTGGCTCCACTAAAATCTTTCACAGAACAAGACAATGAGTTTGGTACAAACTGAGGCGATTCGATATGTTCGAAAACCATATCAGACTTCGCCGGGCTATCAGTGCTAATGCCCCCTTCCTCAAGTTTTCCATAAAGCATATTAACGGATTTGGAGAAATCATACGTATTGGTGGGCAAACTGATCTTTGTATCCAAGTACTGAGAAGAATAACAAGACGACTTAGTCAAGCTGCTTGGAACACTCCCTGCCCGTTTAAGTGTCGCATTTCCCCTGCCAGAACCTGAATCAGTAAAGCTCGTCCTGCTCAGCCCATTTCTCTCCGCGCTAAGAACAAGAGGTGGTTTTACACTACTACCTGATTCAGTCAAACCATTCTTTGTTACCAAAAACCCGAAACTAACATGCAAAGTAGCACCTTCAGCCTTACCCACAAGCTTAAAACTCGTCGACCATTTCCCAGAGCATCTATCTTGCTCCAACTCCTCAAGTGTAAGAGGAAGCAACCGTGTCATATCAACCCAATGCCTCCCAATTTCAAGCCCTTCTGACCCAATAATCGACGCATAAAGCAAAAAGTGCTTAGGCTCATACTTCACAAAATCCCCAGACCCATTTTTACCTCCATAAACAGTACATTTACTCATCAATGTCTCCTCAAACACAACCACTCCATTCAGAACCCTAGTCGGAATCGTCCTCAAAACATTATCCTTCCTCTTCCAACACACACTCATACTAACATCATTAAAATCCAACATCAAATTATCAATAAAATGAACATGACAAAGAAAATAACAACTAAATTTCCTCTGCCTAATATGGGACAAAGCTTTAAAAGGTTTCCAACCCCAAATTGATGAATGTTTTTGCTCCTCCTTCTTCACTCCTTTATCAATACCCATTTCCGGGTTCGATCTCGAATCAATAAATTTCGAATCTTTAACTGATTTAGGTCCAAAATTAGAGTAAGAAATCAAAGAAACTTCCTGGGTTTTGTCCTCTAAGTAAAGGGCTTTACTAATTTCTTCAACATCACGCAAAAATTCCCCATCTGTAGAATGATTATGATCTAAACACCCAGATTCAATACTGGGTAACACCATTTTTGCCATTTAACAACAACCCAGAAACATAGGATACATCAAATGTAGTTTTCAATCAAAATCTTTCATAGTACAACTAAAACAAAACAAAGAAAAGTAATGTGCTTTGGAATATAGGAAGAAAAAGAGAGATAGAGATGCTTACTTGAACTGGGTCCAGATTACAAAGCAAATTTAGGGGTGTGAGAGACATTTTTTTAAGAACTTGAAGTTGGTGGGAAACTGGGAAGGTTCCGATTCTTCTAGCTTTGGAATTGGAGGCTATGATATGGATATATGATTAAGAGCTTTTATGTCATGTTTTTTTGTTATTCTTGTGATTATCTCCGGAAATTCGGGGTTAAGTTCGTTTCATTTTTTTGGATTACTTAATTTTTAGTCAAAGACTAGGAAGGTAATAGCTAATAGGATTGTATGATTTGTATGAAAGAATAGAAGTTTCAAAAGGACTTGGGTGGACCCGGTCCACAATAGAAATAGTGTAGACCCATTATTTTTTTACCCGGGATTTAGTTGCAAGCTCATTCTGCTCAACCCCCAACTTTCTCTCTCCTCTCTTCCACTTCCTTTCTCCTCCAAATTCGCCGGAATCCGATCACCAATGACCGGAGATTTCTCCTCCGAATTCGCCGGCGAAGCTCTATCTACTACAACCTCATTTTCTGAATTTTTTGCTAAACAAGCCATGAAACTTGAGCTGAATTTCCTGAATTTTTTGCATTTTAGATCTGAAATTTTAGTTCTTTTGTTGTTTAGGTTTGATGCCTGATTATTTGATGTTAATGTGTGGAATAGTGCAAAGGATCAAATGCTTGCAATTGCTGCCGTAAAGACGAGTGATGATTCCACATCCACCACATGATGGCTTCAAAGCTAAATCTAATGATATTGCAGATGATTTTTTGCAGGAGTTTCTTGAAATTTTGGAAGATGATTGAAAATTTTGGCGAAAAAATAGAGTTAGGGTTTGTGTGTTTTGTTTGATTTTGGAGAGAGAAAGGGGGATAGAATTGTGGTCATTATTGCCAGCGAATTTGATGAGTATGGGGAATTTCTTGAAATTGTAGTGTTGATTTTGGCAATATACTAGTACTTTGAAGTCTCCCTCATTTTCTCTTTATCAAAACAAAGCAATTAGCAACAATGGCATGGGATTTTCGTGTATGTTCGTTGCGCTAACTTGTTAATCATCGGGAAAGATGAGTTAGGCTACGGCATAACTTTTAGTTATTAAACTGTAACTTTTAATTATAAAATCTTAACTTTTGTTAAAAACAACCTTAACTTTTCATTTATTACACTGAATTTTTTATTACAAAACCTTAACTTTTGATTGCTAAACCTTAACTTTTAATTACAAAATCTAAACTTTTGCTAAAGAAACCTTAACTTTTCATTTATAACACTTAACTTTTGATCGTTAAACCTTAACTTTTCATTTATAACAATTAACTTTTGACTATAAAACCTTAACTTTTAATTACAAAAGCTTAACTTTTGCTAAAGAAACCTTAACTTTTGGTGAGCGAAAATTTAACTTTTGCTAAAAAAATCTTAACTTTTGGGACCTAGCCCTGGTCTACAATAAGTTTAGTGTAGACCGGGTCCATATTAGACTTAAGTTAGAAGTTTTGTCTTAGGCTCTTAGCATTCTTTTTCTTTCTTTTTTTAGGATAGTAATTATTTTCTACCCAAAGAATGTTTTATTCCTACTTTTTGTTTGGAGCATGCAAAGTTTGGTTTAAGGTGGGTAAATGATCGGTGGTTAGTAATATTTTAGGAAGATTTTTCAGTGGCTATAATAAAATTGTGGTCACTATAATTGGTTTAATCTTGATCATCTATTTTGTTAAATAAATCTTGTCTATTTAAATTTATTAACTTCTACAATTGTTGACCTAAAAACAAAACATAGACAAAGTCAATTCCGGTTTCATCGTCCTCTAATGCTCTGCTCTGTACTTCTCATTCTTCTTCTACCTTTTCTAATTTTCATTTTTAATTTTTTTTTGTATTATTGTTCTTAAGATCAAAGTTTAATCCTTTTTCCCCTCATCAATCTGCATTGTCCTCTTAGATTATGGGCTTCCTTCATCTTGTTTTTAAAGATTGATTTTTTTTCAAGCTATGAAGATTAATAATAGAGGATAAAAGCAATAGAAACTATGAATTTGCTAAAAAAAATCAGTCAATATAAAATTACACCCCAAATCAACTGAATGGAGAGATAAGTTTAACGGATTGTAATTGAACATAGAGTTTTATGCACAAAATAAAGGAGGAAGAAGACGTTTTGAGGTTGAAGAAGGTGAAAACCTAATGTCAGTAACTGTTTGTTGATTTTATTTTATTTTTTAAATTTTTTTAGTTGTTTTAAAATCTAACTAAATTAATGGCCAAGATGAACCCAGTAAAATAAAAGGCTGAGATTTAAGCAGCTATAATGGCTACATTTTTATTGTAGCCATTGTAGAATTCTCCTAATATTTTATGTCTAAAAATTATTTGAATGTAGTTTACTTTAGTATTATGGTTTGTTTTCTTCAACTTATTTTCAGTTCAGTTTAAGTCGGCTCTTGACAATACTTTTACTCCCACATTTCACTAATCCCTTTCAATTCGATTCAACTATTTTCAGCGAAGGGGACATATACTTAGGTCCTGTTCTTTTGGACTGATTTGAAATGAACCAAAACTGAATTGAAATCCTTAACTCAGTAAGACTTATAGTGAACTGAAATTAAATTATTTTAAACGAGTCCAAAATAACAGGCTCTTTAATAGTGTAACTAGAATCTGAAAGGTTGTTATACAAAAGGTCTTTTTAGCGACTTGGTTGGTGTAAGCTCGATGCTTAGGTCAGGGTTATGGCTTCACCACTTCTACTATGTCTAAAATGGGATCCATCGTTGGAACTTGCTTTGCTCTCGTTCCGCTCATTTTCACCCGCCTTCTTCCAATCGGAGTCAATTTAACGGGAACCACACAAACGTTTTTGGTTTGTTACTCTTATGGGCCCTCACGAAATTTACTCCTTCCTCTAACAAACTAGAGTGAGTCGCTCCGATAACAACCCATGATAATTATATCGAGATTCATGAGATCTTCTCTCTCCCTCTATTATTGTGTCAAACATGTTAGCCCCCGCCTCGGCACACAACGATGTGTCACAAATTAATGCTGAAAAGGGGGGAAAACTTTGAATGGAATTTATCTACTCCATCGTTCTCAAAGATCTTCTCGCTTTCTGCTATGATTGAGCACGCCTTTTAAGGCTGAAAGATCAAGATTTTATTAGATCGCCTTTATGGTTGGTAAGGATTGTCCATGTTGCAACAAATGTGGAATAGACCGAGCCCTCAAAGTTAACATTAAAGAAAAAATGTGGGAAATGGCTCCTAGACAATAAGAGTGGTGGAATCTAAGGAAGTCGGAATAAATTAGGGACTCACTGGGCACAAGATCCTGAAGCATGGTGGGGGTATGGGGATCCACAAACTGCGAACTGTGGTGAATTTGTGTGATTGTTTAGTCGTTCATTGTCAAAAACTTATGTAAGCACATTCGTATAAAAGGTAACTTATGTAAGCACATTCGTATGACGTTTCATGCATAAATTATCTTTTAACTACAAAAAAATCTTACGAGTATATGATATAGAGGGTCCCAAAATATAGTCACTATAAAGCTCACTTCTATTTATAAATATATCAAGTTTATGATCTATCTATACTTTGGTATCAATTATCAACCAAAAATGTATCATGTCCTTGAAGACCAAAGTTTGTACTCCCTAGGGGTGATGTCGAGTCGGGTCGAGTATCGCATAACTCGACTTGACTCGTTAAGATCTCGAGTCGAACTCGATTCGAGTCAGTCAAAATCGAGTCGAGTTTCGATCGAGTTTTGACCAACTTGAACGAGTTCGAGTCAAATTTGACTCGAGTAATCTCGAGCTATTTGTGAGTTTTTCAGTCGGCTTTTAACCGATACGATGCATTATATATAAAAATTGAATATTTTAACCCTCTATTATATCATTCGAATTTCTCGCGAGTTTTCCAGTTGAGTTTTGCGTATCTCGACTCGGTCTCATTAGTATTTCTAGTCGATCTCGAGTTCGATCCGAGCTGACTTGAGTCAAGCATTGACCGAGTCGATCTCGAGTAGCTCACGAGTTGTCTTGCTCGATTAGCACTCCTAGGACTCCCTCTGTCCCATATTATTTGCAACAGTTTGACTTTTGCACTATTCATATGCATCACTTTGACCACTATTTTAACTAACATATAAAGATCAAATATTAGTAAATAAGATGTTCTCAGAGTAAGCTTAATGTACAATTATGACTTATCAATTTTTCATAATTTTTAATAATTGTTAGTTGGATATATTTATGGTTAAAGTTGTGCATTGGCAAGTGTGAATATAGGACGGATGTAGTATGTTCAACTTCGAAAAAGGTTCCCTAAACTTTACTCGTACCTTTAAAAAAAATGTATATCACCTATATTTCGTTTTAGTTGACTTATATACCTTTTTGAAATGCTTCGATCATTTTAGTTAACTCATTTTTATTTGATAGTATCACAAGCTCGATTATTATGAAACGAGTAACTCAAAAAACCTAGAGAGTACTTCAATTACGTGGCCTAGCCCATGACCACTAGTCCACTAGGACCACTACTTGTACAGTTATAAAATGAAACTCAATAAAAGTTGCCTTTCAATAATAGGGAAGGATAAATAGAGTTGCGGCATGTGAAAGATCATTGAAGATAAGAAAGTGAGAAAGAAGATAAGAGTAGGTAGGTGGAAGAAGAAGAACATGGACAAGATGAAGGAAATGGCATACAATGCAACAACCAAGCTAATGTTGGGTGCTCTTGAAAGGAATTTGTTACCTGATCTTGCTATTAGAAAACTTACTCGTCTTCTTCTAGCATCTCGTCTACATTCCTCCTACAAACCTTCTTCTCAACTTCAACTCTCTGACCTTCTCCACTTTGTTCACTGTAATCTTCTCCTTCATCTCTTTCTTTCTTTCTTTCATATCATTAGCAAGATTAAATTTCATGTTTGCGGAACAAAAAATGTTCTCACATTGCTGCTTGTATAGTCATGTGCTGATGTCAAATAATGTAATCAAGTGGTTGTTATTTGTGTCTAATACTCTATCCGTTTCATAATTATGCATCACTTAGCGCTTTTGTTGTTTCCATGTATTACTTTGACCACTAATATCTTCAATTATATGCTTATGCTAATATATAAGTTGGTATTGTTTAAAAAAAACTAAGATGATTCTAACAAGATTTCATATAATTACTTTCTTTTCTTCATCAAGTTTATTACGTTTGACTTTGAATTTTCAAGTGTTGCATAGATTTATTTGACTTTGTGGTACTAAGAATCTTTTGATGAAATTTTTTCTCAAAATGCAAATTTGTAACTTACATGGTAACTCAATACAACTAACGCTGACCGTTAAAGGCAAATGTGGATTGTCGTTTACATTTAGGATAGAGATATAACTAGGATGCTAGGAATACCTCTAATTTATTGGTTTTTGGCGTTTTCATGTGATTAAACGGGTAAGGAGTATTTGGTAGTTTGATAGGCTTCTCAGCCAAGATGAAAAGTTACATTAAGTAGGGTGGTGATTGTGATAAATCTAAGAAAAGACACTTTGAAGTTTGAGGCTCTAAGGCAAACCATGAAGCTTTCAGAGGTTTTGCTTTGCTCTCATGAAAGTAAAATAATGCTCGAAGTGTATCGTTTGTAGTGGTCTTTCTATTCTTACCCTTGGCATTGCTGGATCCTTGAAACTTCAGGTAAGTATGATCTTTGTGCCAAAATAAAGTTTTTGTCTTTGGCTTTAGGATGTCTCAGAAAGTAGTTTAAATCTGTTTTAGCAAGTTATTCCTCTGTACCTAGAAGGAAGGGCTCTCCTACAAGGGCTACAACAACCCGCCCATCTTTTTTCGCTCCGCCTTTTCACTATCCTGATCTCGACTTTGTGCAAAGAAAGACTTTACTTTGGAACCAAGAGAGTATTAGTTCACTAGTTCAATACTATGATAATAATGTAGGTACTTGTAGGAGAGAGTGCATTTGTTTGTGCGTTTCACTGAAATTGCCCGATCATAGTGGAGGTGACTAATGGGTTGTTGGGATTGGATTCAATTCGAGTCAATTTGGTTTCGGTTGTATAATAGTGTTGAGCCATTCAATCCGATTTTACGTGCTCGAGGCTATTCTAGTCTGGGTTGGCTCCGATTTTACGTGCTCGAGGCTATTCTAGTCTGGGTTGGGGTTTGACATCTATTCACATCAATATAGGGATCAAATAAGGTCAATATCGAATCACAATCAAGTGATATGATTTCATAAACACTTATAACCATGTTAATTGAATCAACTATGGGTTTGTTCTCTTCGGCTGAAAACTACTGAACTAAAAGGAATCATAAAATGTGATAGTAAAAGTATTGTCTACACATGAATTATGTGATAGTAAAAGTATTGTCTACACCTGAACTGGAGTGAACATAAACGAGCTAAACTAAAGATAAGTTGGAGAGAACATCCCTATGTCCGTCTTTCCAGATTTAATCGCTGGTGTAATATTATACATACAATAGATTTTTGATAGATGAGGACTGAGGTATATTCTATATTTTGGAGCATGTTTGTCTGAGGCCATCAGGCATCTGATATACTGTCAAGAAACTTGAGGTATTGGCAGTAATATCTAATATGATATGCAAAAAACAAAATGATCATGTTATGTTAGTAAATCAGGCAGTAGTTAATCACATCATCTCTTGCAGCTCTGAGGGAAATGCCAATAGCTATTCAGACTGACAAGCCAAAATCTCAACACTATGAGCTCCCTACTTCTTTCTTCAAGCTTGTTCTAGGAAAGCATCTTAAGTACAGGTAACAAAATTCTGTTTTATTATTTTGATAATGTAGCCTCTTAGCAGAACCATTAAAATCTTTAAGATTGCTAATCATCAGCATTAACCTTTTCTGTTCCGCCTCTTGGTTGCAGCTCCTGCTATTTTCCTGATAGGAAGACCAACTTAGATGACGCAGAGCATGCGATGTTAGATTTATATTGCGAGAGGTCAGGGATAGAAGATGGGCATACTGTTCTTGATGTTGGATGTGGTTGGGGATCACTCTCTTTGTACATTGCACAAAAGTACAGTAATTGTAAGGTCACAGGAATTTGCAATTCAACGACACAGAAAGCACACATTGAGGAGCAGTGTAGGTGTGTTTTTCATCCATCTTCATCTTGCACATGTTCGCTGCAAATCAAAGACAACTACTAAATAATGTACTCCCTCCGTCCCTATAAGATAGGCCACATTTTTACTTCAGGGCATCCCAAAGACCCAAACAAATAGGCCTTTTCTAAAACTTAGTAACTTGAACTTTTAGGTTGCCCACAATACCCTCAAGGCCTCAACAGTACCTCTAACCAAACAATGTAATGAAAGATCTTAATAGTTATGCAAAGAAGGTATTTCGACTGACCGCCAGTCAAATGCGGCTTAGTATTTAAGGACAGAGGAACTTCATAATTAGATTGATAGATTTCTGAACTGTGTATATTCTTCTGCTTCAGGGAACTTCGGCTAAACAATGTTGAGATCATAGTAGCAGACATAAGTACTTATGAAATGGAGGGATCTTATGATCGTGTACTGTCTATCGAAATGTTCGAGGCAAGTCTACCAGCATATATGGCTAGACTTCATAAGGAAATTAGATGTTACAGACTTCTAGTATAGCATTATATAGAGTTTCATATGATTCGTTATTCGTTTATTCTACAGCATATGAAGAACTACAGAGATCTTCTCAAGAAGATATCAAATTGGATGAAACCTGATGGCCTTTTATTTGTTCATTATTTTTGTCATAAAGCTTTTGCATACCATTTTGAGGTACTTTCTTTCCAGCATAGGATTATTACTTGGATTAAAAGAAGAATTCTGCAGCTGTATTCAAAACTTTCTATCAAATAATAATAATATTATGCAGGATGTTAATGATGATGACTGGATCACTCGGTACTTCTTCACTGGAGGCACCATGCCATCAGCAAATCTACTCCTTTACTTTCAGGTGAGCCTGTGAAAACCATAATTCACTGCAACACAATGTTCTTTTATCTGCAGAAACTATTGATCGTAATTTTCGAAGGGCCAAACTTAATAATACTTGGATTGCTAATTCAAATTACACTATCATGACTAAGTTGACAAGAAGGATTTTCAGATAGGGTGAGTATGCATGCATTGATCTAGCTAATCAGTGCAAACCCCTGTTTCTCAGTTGGAAGACATAATATTCGTATCGAAAACCAGGTTAATTTGACTGTTAAGTTTTCATCTACATTTGCCATTTCCATCTTTTTAGCAATCGCGGTAAACTAGTATGATTTTAATTGTTTCTAAAGTCTATAGCAGTCCATTACTTCTAGTTCCTTATAGAGTACGTCAATGCAGGATGATGTCTCTATAGTCAACCACTGGCTTGTAAACGGGAAGCATTACGCGCAAACCAGGTGTGCAAACAGAACTGACTACTAACTCGCAGCTTATACATAACATACAGTTCAAGTACTAAGCAAATCATGATTTAGGGTTTAAGATTTCTGTATCAAAAAAATCATCAACATTTCTGTAACATTTTTGGCCCTTGTTCCAGTGAAGAGTGGCTTAAACGGATGGATCGTAACTCAGCTTACATAAGGCCGATAATGGAGATGACTTATGGCAAGGATTCAGCTCTAAAGTGGGTAGTATATTGGAGAACCTTCTTCATAGCTGTGGCTGAGTTATTTGGATACAATGATGGGGAAGAATGGATGGTTGCTCATTTCTTATTTAAGAAAAAATGAGATACATATGCTACTAATTTTCTCTCACCCAACAGCATCAATGATCAACCATAAAAAATGGCAGGTGAAGCTTCATTTTTTCAACATAAAATTAAGATAGATCCAACCAATTTTTGCTAAGATTCCGAATGCAATGTATTCGTGCTAGTGCTTAGAGCCAACATTTATCCTTGGTTGAAAATGTTCCATCTCCTGATTTTCTAGAGGTAGAGATATTTCGCAGATGTGCTGAACATCAGCTGAGTTGTAACTTGTAAGGCTAGATTTGCACCACCGTTCTGAACTGAGCAAACCAATGTTTCTCTCTAGCTTTCTATGACTTGGGTTATGAAAAACGAATGTTTACCTAAAAGAGAATGAAGTAGTACAGTCCTATATCTCTAATGCGCTACTATAAGAAGGGCATTGTCACGTTTCCATCATATTGTCTCCTCTCAAGAATTTCACACAAATCTTGGTCATGTCTACAACCTCTGACCAAAGAACAGCGAACAATAATATAGCATTAGAAGATGAACAAATGGCTTTAAACTGGGCTGTGTTTTTTCTACTGCACAAAATCAGTAAGGCAAGTATCTGAAATTCATCACACAAGTCGGCATCCAGAATTTAGAATTTTGTCAGAGCGTTTGTTGCACCTTCACAAAGATGAACTCCACTTAACCACTGCTTCACCATTCCCAAATCCTTCCAAGTAACCATTTGTAGCACTTGTGTATGCCAAATTATACATGTCTCTGAGGCAATCCAAATTAAACGTGGATACACACAATTTGATCCTGTGTTAAAGCATAATGTCAAGTTTATACTCTTGTTGGTCTTTCTACAGAATACCAATGTCTTCTACTGTATCTTCCTAGAATTATTTCAGCCCAAGCTTCCCCCATCATCTCTTCTTAATCAACAAGCTCATGCAATCTTGCATATTTAATAAACTTGGAAGTTGGGAAACTGAGCTTGAGAAGACTATCTACAAGAGACGACAGTGTTGCCTCACATTTCTCCTTTACATGCAAGGCAATGACATTAATGGACCTATGCTTGCATTTGTATGACAAGTAGTATTCAAGCAACATGTTAAGCTACTGACAGCGTAGCAAGACCGAATACTAAAAGATTTATGTCCTGATGCCAAATCCAATAGACATGGGTAAGCGCAACCAACCAATAAACATAGACGTAAATATATTTTCAGTTTGTCCACCTTAAACTGCTAAACAGAAAATGCCACAACCCCCAAAACCTAACTAATTCTTGCTTGGAGTCAAGAGCAACGGAAGACATTCTTTATAGCTCCTATGGAACCAAAGAGGGCTGTAAGCTAAACATTCACATAACAAATAAGCATTAGAAGATGCACTTGGTTATCTTACCATAAGTTTAAGACTATCGGAGGGTTTAGCAATGATGTAAGGGAAAGATACAAATTGGAGAAAACGGACAATAGATTTACTAATCCCATTTCTAGTGGTGATTATAAGTTTCCAATTTTCGATGAACAGAATACAGGATGAGAAAAAGCACCATACTCTACTCCAGTGCTACTATGTGTTAAAACACATGATATTAGCTTTAGAAGTTACATTATTACCAGCAGTTAGCTCTTTCATGATTTTGAAATCCGTTCGCCACCAATCATACCATCTAGCAAAGCACTTCTTCTATGTATAGTATACCCATTAACATGATTCTCCAACTGTTCCTACCATTTGAAAATACTTACTCATAATCCAAAGTTCTATCTTTTAGCCCTCCCTTCGGACTTTATAGTCCTGAGTGTCTGTGATTATTCAGCTTGATCGATCAATTTGACTAGGTTTGATCACTTAGATAACATAAATGGAGCCACATGACGAAATTCCAAAGTTCTATACCCAAGAAATCATGTTGGAACATCATCAAGACATACAACTTTCTCGCAAGAACAAGATTTCGACAGTTTGTACAAGTGAAATCAGAAGTTCATCACCTATATTTCTTCGAAATGCAATCGGTAATACAATCAATGTGAAACTAGAGGCTTAACTATCAAGGTTGTTACTTGTTAGCAATTTAGCATCAGTATCTACAAGAGACGACAGTGTTGCCTCACATTTCTCCTTTACATGCAAGGCAATGACATTAATGGACCTATGCTTGCATTTGTATGACAAGTGTATTCAAGCAACATGTTAAGCTATTGACAGAGTAGCAAGACAGAATACTGATGAGATTTATGTCCTGATGCCAAATCCAATAGACATGGGTAAGCGCAAGCAACCAACAAACATAGACGTAAATATGTTTTCAGTTTGTCCACCTTAAACTGCTAAACAGAAAATGCCACAACCCAAAACCTAACTAGTTCTTGCTCGGAGTCTAGAGCAACGTAAGACATTCTTTATAGCTTCTATGGAACCAAAGAGGGCTGCAAGCTAAACATTCACATAACAAATGAGCATTAGAATATGCACTTGGTTATCTTACCATAAGTTTAAGACTAACACAGGGCTTAGCAATGATCTAAGGGAAAGATACAAATTGGAGAAAATGGACAGTAGATTTACTGATCCCATTTCTAGTGGTGATTTTAGGTTTCCAATTTTTTATGAACAGAATACAGGATGAGAAAAAGCACCATACTCTTCTTGTCCAATGCTAATATATGTTAAAACACATGATATTAGCTTTAGAAGTTACATGATTACCATCAGTTAGCTCTTTCATGATTTTGGAAATCCATTCGCCACCAATCATACCATTTAGCAAAGCACTTTTTTGATGCGTAGTATACCCATTAACATGATTCTCCAACTGTTCCTACGATTTGAAAATACTTACTCATAATCCAAAGTTCTATCTTTTAGCCCTCCCTTCTGAATTTATAGTCCTGAGTGTTTGTGACTATTCAGCTTGATCGATCAATTTGACTAGGTTTGATCACTTAGATAACATAAATGTAGCCACATTGAGACATTACAAAGTTCTATACCCTAGAAATCATGTTGCAACATCATCAAGACATACAACTTTCTCGCAAGAACAAGATTTCAACAGTTTGTACAAGTGAAATCAGAAGTTCATCACCTATATTTCCTCGAAATGAAATCGGTTATACAATCAATGTGAAACTAGAGGCTTAACTATCAAGGTTGTTACTTGTTAGCAATTTAGCATCAGTATTTACAACAAGAAATCAATACATTACTTGGCAGAACCCATTGAAGCACCATCAAATGAACTCTTCCTATTGTTTGGATCACCAGAAGAAGGAAATCCACTCGCCTCGGCTTCCAGAAATCTACTTAATTGCTTATCTTCCAAATGTTGCTGTCAACAATAAACAAAAAAACATCAAACCCCTACATTATCATCACCCATTTCCCAATCAATACCACAAGAACTAAGAATCCCATACAACATTGAGGCAACATATATTCCCACAAATAATAAATATAATTAGCCCCTATATTACTCGTACTAGGGTACACACGAGTACGTGTCCAAGCATTCGACTCACACATTTTACGAAAAATTTCCAGTCGAGGATGTGACACGGCCACACGGGCACTTGAGGAAAAATGAAGAGTCGGAGACGAAAGGGACTTACAGAAAGGCATTCCCTGTATTTTTCCCATTCAGCAACACATTCTTCCTTTTGCCACTGACCCTTTACAAATTTTTCAGCATACCACCTGAAAATAATACGTACCCACATCATAAAAACTATAATGAAGTCAAATTAAGCGCTTAATTCCATGAATTCACAATTGTATTTCAATCCCATACATACAATTAGCTTAAAAATATGTCAAATTGTCAACATGAGGAAAAAGAAGATACCGGTTGAAGCAGTTATTGTATGCAATTCTGAGATCAGAACAAGGAGAAGTTGAAGTTGGAGAAGTTCGCTTTTCTCTCAGAATCCCCATTTTCTTTGACCCTCTTTCTTTCTAAAGCTTCAAAATTCCTATAATTAGTAATTACCCGGATGACTATAATTCCACCGGGTGTGGACAGTCCGACCATGGGTTGGGACTTTGGATATGGGCCTATAATTGGTCTAATCGAAAACAATCTAGTTTTTTTTGTGAGATTGTTTGGAATGAGAGAGTTGTATCTTGTGTGTAGAGAATTAGAGATGGGAATTGTTAAAGTTCAATTACTAAGGAAATTTTATATTGGCATATTTGGGAGTGCGAAAATGGGGACTTTTAAGATAAAGATTAATTGTTATTCATAGATTATAGACACGTGTATATGATTCAGATCCCATAGATATAGATTGTATTCTTTTTATTTTTCTTTTATAGAAAAAAGAAAATAAGTGTTTAAAGTTGTCTAATATTGTGATAGTGAATAACGTGAATATCTTACACGTATGTGTTATAATCCCAAGTGTTGATTAAACGAGTGTATTTCCTTCATTGCATTATCTAAGTGGGGTTATATTAGAGCATCGTAGTAGATTTAGGTCAAAATGACCATTTTGTCATTGATAAAATAAAAGAAAGAAAGACATAAGTCAAAAAGAAAAACTCGAATCTCTATATGAGATTCAAAACCCAAATTGAAGACAAAAATTTTAACACCAAGTTTGAGACCAAAACTTTTAATTATAATACTCGTCGCACCGTTTGGATAATGTGTATCTAACCACCTTACTCAATAGTTTTACTAAACAAAATGATATATATAGAGAGAGAGTTGTTATTGTGAAACAAACGCGACTAGTAATTCAACAATCTATATGATCGTAACCTTATCATTAATCTAGGGCTGAAGCACAAGGGACTACTCTTGGGAATGGAATGACCTCAACGCCCACAAGTAAGTTCCTAAGTACCTTTGAAAATTCACTTGGAGTGAAGTGTGGTTGACGCGGAAATTCAGGTTTAATTTGATCTAGACCGCTGCTTTAATGCTTGGATCACCTGGGTGGGGAAAAAGAAATAAGAGAATCATATTTTACAATCCAATCTGTCTTTATATATATTTTCCTTAGTTTATGCTTTCTTATGCTTTACTTTATGTTTTAGCACTCTTGTATAGGCTTAAGGTTCCATTATTGAAGTTATCAGCAAAATCAGTGTTCATTGGAAATATGACTATCTCACACTTAAGCCTTCTTTAGAGGGGAGATGATAAATGAAATGTTTGTTTCACCACTAAGCGTCCTATCAGTTGTATGCTTGCTTTATAATATCGTGTTGTTGTTGATGACCAACTTAGAACTTGTGCCACCACTTATTATAAAGCGCCCACTGAAACTTAAAACAGGTAAATCTCGTCGTCGGCCCCGTTCGTGCCCGCCTGTACACGAGCGCCCCGATCGACCCTCTTCTCGTGCTCTTGTCGCCAATAGGCAAGAGTCCCCTTTCAGATACCGATTGCTCGTGCTTCACGAGCCTCAAGAGACATTTTTCCGCAGTAAGGCTAGCGCACTGCCAGAAGGTAAAGGCGTGTCGTACGTTCCGAGTCAAACTCTCATAACATGACACAAATGACTTACACATGTCAAACTCAATGTTAGATATAAGTCCACCAACCGAAACTAACTTTAGTATTCTTTAACATACTTTTTTGAGCAATAAAATTCTAAAAATACTTCCTCTGTTTTCAAAAGCTTGCAACAAACTAATTTTTTATGTCTCTCAAAAAATCCCCTGTGTTGCAAACTTTTGAAAACGTAGGTTAGTTTATCGCGAAAACAAATTTTTAAGTTTTAGTTTTCCATTAAATAACCCTATAAAATGTAAAATCCATATTTAATAGATAGAAACTTTTTTTAGATGGTTACATAGAGGGAGAAAAAACTTGTAATATTTCAATTATTGACAAAGCTACGACCGCCGACCGACTATCATTGCAAATATGAAATTTAAGAAAGAAAGCCTTAAAAAGAATGAACAACTTTAGTGCTAAACTCCTAATTTTGAGAAAGCATGGCCCATGATAACACACTATTTATTTATAATCTAGTAAGCATAGAGAGGGGCGGTTTGGTTGGTCTACAAAGGCCGGCATTTTGAGCCTCACATAAATCGAATCTTCAAGCCCCACTTAGAAATTAGGAATTGTCAATACTCCTTTTTTTATTTTCCTTTTTGGCTGACACTTCCAATATTTCTTTTTTCTTTCCTTTGTAGACCATTTTTGGAATTTTTTCTTTCTTTTTTCTTACTCAAAGAAATTGTCCACATAGCCCTTCTTCTTATTTGTTGATATGAATTGTACACCTTAGAAATAAGAAATTTCAAAATTCCCTTTATTGACAAAATTTTCAACTAAAATGGCAAAAAAATTACATGATGGTTTAGGAGAAAGGTGGGTATTGACTATGTGATCCACCTAACATTTAAGCAACTTTATTTCTTTTGTTTTTCCACCTACTTCACTAAATTACCGATTTATTATGAGTAAATAGAGTAAATGGTAACTTAGTCTTATTTCCTTTGGACTAAATTGAATTAAAAATAGATTGAACTAAATTGCATTTCAGAATAAAAAAACATGGCCTTATGCTCTCATCCTCCAATTATAATGTTAAAAAAAATATACAAAATTTATTTATTTTTTAAAAAATATCCTTGTTTTATTTTATATGATTGTTAGTGATATTTTCATATAAAGTTTAGCGAAGCATCTTATATTTTGAATTTAGGGTGCTCAAAGCTACTGAAAGGGAAAATTGCATAAAGAAGAGAGGTATAAAATGTATCCTTCAGAACTTCGAATTATGGGATTTTGTAGAATATGCCTGAACCGGAGAAAATCAAACAAGCACAAACTGATTAAAATGAGTAAAGACCGACTTCAGAACTAAAGAGTCTATTGGAGGGTGATGCTCATATGGGTTACTCAACTCTATTGCAAATCACATAATGTCCTAGAGAGAAAACTTTAGAACGATACAACTCTAACATTGATGTATGAAAGATTGTGACCTGCGAACGCTGTGTTAGAAACAATTTTTTGTTTTTGATTATGAAAGAATTAGATGTAGAATTACCATCACCATTTCACACAATACCTCGGTGAAATGTGCACCCAAATAAAACAATATTGGGAGTCGCAAGACTTAGAATTATTCAAGGGAAATTACCAGTGAGAATTGCAAAACACTAACGTTCATAAATTCTAACTAAAGCGTTTTTAATCTTTCTAGAAAGGGCGTGAGAAGGAAAATATGGTAGTGGAGAAAATTGAGGGACCATTAAAAATTGATGACAAATTGTACGATAGAGTAGAGTTAGTAATTGTTGGACTTCTTCTAAGAGGTAAGAATAAAAAGGTGGAAAAAAATTTGGGAGCCCCTCCGCACGAGAGGTTCTCCTAATGCATCAAGTCCTAGTGATGGCCACGGGTCGGGTTGTGCCGGTTCAGTGCTGAATTATATACGGGCCGGTTCACAAAAACTTGGCCCGACCCAACCCTAAGACCATCCCGGGCCGGTTCTGGGCTGGGTCCGGGTTATGTTTTTCTGAACCTGGACCGATTCGGGGGCGGTTCAGGAACGGTTCGGTGCCGGTTCAGTGCCGGGGTCCGGGTCAATTCAGCGCTAGTTTAATGTCGGTTTAGGGCTGGTTCAGTGCAAGTTCGGGGTTATTTCATTTTTTTAATACAATTTTTTTTCATATTGAAAATGCACCATAAGTAAAAATAATTTTTTATTATCTAAAAAGGATAATTCTTATAAATAATAACTCACAAAGTAAATTAAATACTAATTTCATATAGAAATTTCACCAATCGCAACTCCCATTAACAAATACTCATTAATCATAATCATAATCGTATATTATAGTTTAATAATCATAATCATAAATATAGTTTATAGTTTATTTATCATAATTATAATTTAAAGTTTATTTATCATAACCATAGTTCAATTTCATAGGTCATAAACCATAATCATATTATAATTCATTTATCAAAATCTTAATCATAATTTATGCTTCACCAGTCCACTAGTCATTCATAAGAATAATCATAATTTTTATGATTTTAATTAGGGTATAGGGTTTAGGGTTTAGTGTACATGGTATAAAGGTGATGGTTTAAGATTAAATTTATGGTATAGGGTTTCAGTGACGGCTTAGAAGCGATTTAAGGAAAAATCAAAGAATGGGCCGGTTCAAGGACCAGTTCAAGAGCGGGCTGGTTTATGGGCCGGGTCGAGTCAGGGTCGGTTCAGGGCTAGGATCGGTTTAGGACCGGTTCTGAAATTTGAAAACATGAACCTGAACCGAACCAGTTCCTTGACCGGGCCGGGCCGGTTACGGGTTGATTTTTTCCAGTTTAGGGCCGGACCAGTTTTTCACCGGATCTGTTCGGGGCTAGGTCGGGGCCAACCCGCCCAATGGCCAACTCTAGCATCAACCCTAATGATAAAATACATTTTGGAGTAGCGAGACATAATTGTTGGACTTCTTATCGCAAACTAATATAGAAATGTGATATACACTACTCACCAGTTAAAATTCAGGATGAGGGTAACAATGCTTATATAGCATAAAATAAGGGAAACCACTTTTTTTTTTAAATCTAGATCGAGTATTTTTCGCCATATATAAAATAATAAAGATAAAAACTAAAATTTGTTTACACACATCTAATAACTAAAATTACCTTTTAAAAATATGTATAAGAATCAAAGCTAAAAAGACATAAAAAATCATTGAAAAAATTTCTAAAGATGCGGTGAAAATTTATGTAAGAGAAAATACAATCATTATTATACATCCGGGTGTACAATGAGCATGGTACACCCGAGGACATTTTCGTCATTTCCGCGCTTAATTTCAATTGCACGTACCAAGTTACTAACTTCTCTTCACTATTTCAAACTTTCTATTTCTCTCTCCTTCTCTCAGTTACTTTTAGAAACCCAGAAAATTCAAAACAAAAGCTTCCATCTCTCTCCTCTAACTTCCCTCCTCTGTATATGTTTCATTTCAGCATTTTTTCTCTAATCAATTTCTTGAATTTCTTTCTCTAATTTATTGGCATAGCTTCTTCCTCTGCGATAAATTTCTTGAAAAACACAGCAAGGCTCCTTTTGAAAAGGGTTTTTAATTTCTCATTGTTGAAAGAGGCACTAGTAAAATAACTTTTATTTGCTGCCCTTATTGCTGCTATTCTAGTGTTTTGCAAAGAATAACAAAGTTATAGCCGTAATTTTAATATAGAATTACAGCAATTAGAACATAATCTTCTAATCGTTGCAATTCTATGTTAAAATTGTAGCCAATAGTATCTTATAATTGCACAATTGTGTATTAAAATTGCAGCCAATAGAAAATTTTGACAAAAATGTAAATTTAAATAGAACTTTAAACGTATTCTCGGTTTTCTCCTAGTACACGGATTGTCAAGGCGGAAATTCGTAATCCCCTTAAAAAAAAAAAGTTGGAAATTTGTAATACTCTAGACCCTAAAAAAACGTCTACTTCTCCCTCACCCTCAACAATTTCTGCTAATGCCTGTTTGTGTGAGAGAAGAATGAACCTAAACGGTTTTACTTCTATGATAATGCCTGATAATACACATGCAAAGACTCTCTCTCTTTCTTTCTCCTCAACGCCACCTGACCACATCATCTCCACAATCGCACTCATTCCTCATCGCCACCGAAACTGTCAACCACCGCCTACGTGGCTGCTGTCATTGCCATCGCTCATTCTCCTCTCGCCTTGCATGTCCCAAATTCATCAACCTCCGTTCTCGAGGTATGTGCCAAACGAAACCCCAGCTCTTTCCCCGTTTTGTAGTTGCTTTCACTACACAATTTTTAATTTGTTCTTTAAACGGTTGCTTGATAATTATCAAGTTCTTCTAGATTGTGCTAAGATTCTGCAGCTTGAGATCACCAATCTCTCAATTTGAGCACTGTTGCCGTTTTCTATAATAATATGGTATGTAATTATTAGTATGTATGATGTGAAATGCTTTAGTTTTTCTTAAATTGATTTGCTAAATCAAGATTGCTACCATAAATTTGAGTAGTTCAACAAGTCAATATTTGTTAGCTTGAAATAAATAAAAACAGATTTGCTAGATTAAGATCTGGTCTTTGATGTGTTATCTTTTGGTATGGGAAAGAATATTGGATATTGTTTGATTATTTGCTTTTTTTATTTCCTTTTCTTAATTAGAATATAGGGATTGAATCTGTTACATGGTTGTTGCTCGATTGAGTTTTGAACTAGGGGTTTCTATGATTTGCGGATTGATTCATAATTGTATCTATAGTGGTAAATTGGTAATCATTTTTTATGATTGAATTTATACCATAATTTTCCCTCTTATTTTATGAATTTTTCGTTTCAATTCTCCTCTGTATATTTATTTCCATTTCTTGTCTCATTAATTTGTGGATTCTAATTTCATTCCGCATCTAGGTGTTTCTTGTTATTCCTATGGTTTCAGCCATGCTCAAGGGAGATTTTCGATTTGAACATCCATTGCAAGTTTACAAGAGCTTAAGAAATGTCATTTTGACTTTGACGGACGACGTTTGAGTGATGATTGAGCAGCAACTGTTTGATTGACAAAATTTACTTTTTTTAAAAATTAATTTACATATAGTTTGATGTAATTTAATTATATATTTATAATGAAATTATATTTTGTTTATAACTCCGGTAATAATATTGATTAAAAATAATTAAACGGTTATAGGAACATCCGTGATTTTTTTTATAAAATAAAAGTGTTTTTCAATTGCTGCTTTTCTTAACAGAAATAGCAGCAAATAGAAGAGATTTTCATGAATTATGACACTACTTATTGCTGCTATATTTATTAAATAGAAGACAAAGCTCCTTATGGCCGCTATTCTTTAGTGGGCAGAATAAGAAACGTTCTATTTGCTACCCCTCTAATTGGCTTAACAATAGAAATGAAGAAGAATAACATAAAATATGAGCAGCAAATAAATGTTTTTTTTACTAGTGAGGTATTTACCATTTTTACGTTTCTCAATTTCTCGATTCTCACTCATTCTCACTCCTTTTGTTCATCTTTTCAGCCTTTTTTTGAAAATTATTTGCTAAAACTGAAAGATTTGCTCAGTTAAGCAAATGAGAAGAATTAATTTAATAAGTGAACTATTCAACGTTTTTATTTTCTCGTAATACAAATTAAATTTGCTCATTTGCGCAAATGAGCCAATGTTTATTTGTTCAAGACTGAAAGATGCTCATTTGAGCAAATGAGCAGAATGCAATTGCTTTAGAGGAAAAATTACGCTCATTTCTTCGGATGAGCATTTTGAACGGACATAATTAGTTTGCCCAAGAGGGAAAAATTACGCTCATTTCTTCAAATGAACATATTCTACTTTCTTTGAAACTATAAGTTTTTGTTTATTTTCATAGATGAGCATTTTATTTTCTCTCATGACAAACTTGTTTGCTCACTTTCCTGATGACAAATTAATTTAGTCAATGAGCAGGGATTAATAGATCATTAGTGAAATAATTGCTCGTTGAAAGAAAGAGCATTTTTTTCTTAAAAGTGGAAAATTAATTTTGCTCATTTAAGAAATGAGCAGCTGTTACGGGTATTGATATTTTTTATTCACAAAAATAATTGCTCATTTTCATTATTATCATGGCAAAATATTCTGCTCATTTGCTCCATTAAGTATGTTGTTCACCAATTCATGAAATAAATAGAAATAGTAATGAATTACCTTAATTTTGTTGTTTGATTGGTTCTACAAATGGTATTATTTCTGCAATTGTTGAGTTTCAAAGCTTCAAATTTCAGTTTATAAATAATTCGAATTTACCGCAAAAATTTAGATATTTCCGACAAATTTCTTAATTTGTCGAAATCACCATGATTTGATAAATAATCAGACATGATTTTGTTGGATTTTTTTTTGTTTGAACAACAATGTTTTTAACTGTTTCCAAGATGAATAGAGGATGAAGTTCATGTTTTGTCTTATATAGAGACAAATAACAAGCGTGCTCCTAAAATTATTGTTTATTACAAAAATATTTCCGAACACCATACATCTGAAAGATATGATGCATAAAAACCAATGAAATAGAGAATTTGCCTCTCAAAAATAAAAGAAAGAAAGCGGAAAGAAAAGGCTAAAAAAGACAGCTAACAAAACGGCAGACGTAAGCAGATATCAGCTTAATGTGGGTCCCGCCTAGACTAAAGTCCCCACTCCCCACTCTTGTCATGCTTTTCTTCCTTATATTTGACGAAAAACCCCACTCTCTCTCCTCCATTCCTATCTCTCTCTCTCCTCTTCATCAATTCATCAGCACTTGCTGAAAGCGATACCAATTTGCAGCAGAAAAACACTGATCATTCTCATTTCTCAGGCATGATTCTTAATCCTCTCCTTTTCCTTCTACTACTAATTTGTAGCATCATTCAAATAAATTTTATGTCAAACTTTTTGTCACTGCTGTAATTTTTACTGTTCATTTTTTAGATGATCATCATCATGATTTATGTATGATGATCATGAATATGTGTAAATATTTGTTGCTTATTTTTGTATGTGTATTATCATGTAGTATGGTTTACTACTTTAATCAGTTCAGTCAGGATATTCATCTCTGTTTTTACTATTCATTCAGTCAATCCAGTTGTTTATCAGTTAAACTGCTTTAATGTATTTGATCTTCGCTCTTAATCTAAAACGCACAATTATTAGAAAAGAATGTGAAGATTGGGGAAAGAATGATTTAGGTGGAAAAAAAAGAGATAAATTTGGTTGAATATTGTGTCGGATGCTTTTCACTTTGGCCGAGAATGTTTTGCCTCTCAGTCTCTAGTGTGTTTTTCAATTTTTTATTGTTTATTTATAACAGGTCATTTTCGGTTAATTCTAATTGGTCCGAAGTTAATTAGCTTCTAGATTACCAATATAAATGTGAATAAACATAAACACTAACATATTATCGGGATGAGGAGTTAGGATCTCTGACGAGACCCTAAAATTCGGGATGGTACTCCATTACGCTATCCCTTCCTCCGCTTTTGTAGTTTTGGATATAAGGAAAATAAAAGGGGCAAGTATTAATCTAGTAAAAAAATAGGTTTTGTTTTTTAAATAGTTGGAATTTCTTTTTTGCCTCCCCCTCTCTTACCTTTTCTACTGTTTTTAAGTAATTTTTTGTGGTATTTCGAAAAAACAAAATAAATAAAAATAATTAAGAAGGAATTTAAAACATTAATATGGTCACGCGTTATTGAGATGATGATGACATTGATGAATGGTATTCATAGAAAGGACCCCCATACCAAACATGTCCTTTTCTTTTTCCTGTTTTGCTACACTAAAGTTCTTTTCATGTACTCATTTGATATACCATTAATTTCCATGGTCTTGCTGGGATAAAGTTTTATTAATGCTCTTTTAAGTCGTATACGCTTTCAATATGATATGTTAAGTAGATGCCATGTACTATTCTTTATCGAGAAAGAAGAGATAGCTGATTGGAGCTCCACCTCGAATTTTTAGCTCACTTGAGAGTTTCTTTCTTGTGGTGGCACCGATGGATCTTTCGTCCTATTGATTTTTGGGCTTACCCTAGCATAAATTAGCCCTAAGGACAATTATCTTATCAAATGAGTAATTAAATGTACTAATCTTTATTATTGCATTACTGAATAATTTTTGAACTGTAGTCACATAAATCACCGTATCTTACTTTAGAGAACCAATATGACAGGCTCTATGTTTATCGCCAAAAAATGCGAAGGACGCTTGATTTCGAAGATGTTTATGTTTTCTTTGTATTATGTATTTGTTTGAGAACCACCATTGCCACCTTTGAATTATTTGACAAAACAACACAAAGTAAAATCCGAAAGAAAGTAGGCTTAAATGTTGCTAAATGCATTTTTCCATACCCAAATGTCGCCGTCATTCTTTCTTATACCAAAATGGTGGACGTGTGTGTCTTCTTGTACCAAATTGGCTAATGGAAATTGGAAAATGAGATTTAAAACATTGGCAATTTTTCTTTTATTGATAGGTGCATCCTACTCTTTTTCTCCAAAATTTATTTGAATTGAACTTATTAAAATCTATGACGCCTCTTTCATGATTTGATGTAACCTATCTATCTTTATTCTAATTTTCCACTTAATTTATCTTTTTTCCCCCTCCAAATCCGTCATAATAGCTCATGTAACTTAGTTTGGTGTTTGTGGTACAATTTTCATTTATTTTCCTATTCCCCTGTATCCTCATTGAAAGAGGGTGTCCTAACTTTCTCTTTTATCAAAAAAGATTAAAAAAAAAACTAAATTGCTTGTTTTTTCAAAATATATGTTTTACTATAACTTATGGAAAAAGGTTATTGTTGTATAAATGTATAATTTGCTCAGTTTCAGTAATCCATTCAAATTTGTATAATTTTTACTTCTTAAATGAGACATGAAAAACTAATTATGACGTGAGAACTTTATATTAGAAGGTAATTAAGATATATGAATAACTTGATGATATTGAGATTGAGATCTGAATCATCTGATACTGTATACTTGTACTTCATTTCAAATAAGACACTCATCAGTTGCTGTTCTTGCTTAGCTGTTCTCTATGTCTTTTGTGAATTCGCCAAAGGAGAGCATGCGATGAACAAAATAAGCATAAAACTTATTCTCATTTTCTGACAAAAAACATTAGATTTTTGACCGACAGCAAGAAAGCTTAGAAAATCATAGGCCTACTTTACAGAATGATATTTGCATTATAAATTGTAACTTATTATAGATTGCTTAGATTAAAGTATAATGTTCATATTATTGTCTAATATCAATAATGGAACTCGTTTGACTTTTGTTGCACGTTGGGTGCTTCAAACAGACATCTCATGCTGCAAAGATACTACATGTTTGTTCATTGCTTAGCAATTTGCTGATATTATAAGATTTTCGATTCTGAGTTAGTGTTACTCCCTCGGTTCAGCACGCTTAAAGAAATATGGCTAACTTTCTATTCCTGGTAAGTGGGCTAACTAAATGTAGAGAGTCGGAGGACATTTCCTCAATAAACGCGTCATTAATCTGTGTTAAGGTTACTACGAAATGAATGTTATTATTATAGTCCCAGGCACCCAGCTTCTTGAGGTCGTATATTTTACAGCCGGATTTTTCTTGAAAAGAGGTTATATCAACACTGTAGCTCACTACTAAAGCCTTAGAGAAGGGTAGATGTGAAGTGCTTGTATTATTGACCAAGATTTGTCTGCTAGAAGAACACATGGGAATCATAACAAGACAAAAATAACACACCTGATAGAGAATCAATATTTCATCATATATGCAAGTGTTTTTTGGTGCTTTCTCACCTAAAAGTGAGGGCACTTTGAACTTTTGAGCTTATTATACATAGGGTTAGATCTGCCTTCTTGTAAACACCCTGTCTTTCTGCATATTTCAGCATCATGAACTTTTGAGCTTTTGTCTTTACATTTTTAGTGCAACTTTGCAAGTGTTTGGATCTATTGATCTACAATAAGATAGAAGTAGAAGCTTATACATTTGCTTACCTCAGATTTGAGCTCAAAATCGTAATTAGAGATGGAAGAAGAGACTAAAACAGATATAGAGGTGCCGGTGGTGGAAGTCAAGGAGAAACTTGCAAGTGTAACAGATACAGTTCAGGTAGCTTTGCTCTAGTACCATAAGTGCAGCATTGTTTTTTATTTATGTTAGATATATAGCTTAATATCGGTTGTATCATAAATTTGTTTTTTTTTTCATCGGGCTAATTCTTTTTTGCGTTTGTTTGCGCGACAGGAAAATGGAAACAAAGAGGAGAAAGAAAACTCTTTGGATGATGGAGAGTTTATTAAGGTTGACAAAGAAACACTGGAAACAAAAGAAAGCTCTCGGGATATTGAAGTAAAATCTGTAGAAGATAGCAAGTCATCTGCTGGTGAATCTACCAGGGAACTGCTTGAAGCGCAGGAGAAGATAAAGGAGCTTGAGATTGAATTAGAAAGAGTGGCTGCTGCATTAAAGGATTCTGAGTCACAGAATGCAAAGATGAAAGATGAGTTCTTGTTGACGGAAGAAAAGCTGCAAGGAAGTGGGAAGAAGTGTGAAGCGCTTGAACTAAATCATAAGAAAACGCATGAGCAGATGTTAGAAGCCGAGAATAACTTCAATGAGAAGCTGAAAGCTTTGCAGGATGCTTTGGAAGATCATGCAACTAAGCACAAGGAGCTTGCTGGTATCAAAGAATCATTTGATAGTCTTAATCTAGAGTCCGAGAATTCAAAGAAGAAAATACAGGAATTGGAGCTAGAATTACAATCTCAAGCAGCTGAATTGGAAGCTGTAGTCAAATCTTCTCACTCCAAAATCGAGGATGCTGAGAGAAAGGTGGGTGAGCTTGAACTGTCGCTAGGAGGAAAAAAGCAGAAAATTGAAGAACTTGAAGTGAATATAAGCTCACTGGAGTCGAAATGCGAGGATGCAGAAGCTGAGTCGAAAAAATATTCAGGCATGGTATCTGAACTCACTGGAGAAATTGAGAAGTTCCGGTCTTTAATGTTGAACCTTGAAACTGCACTTCAGACAGCGAGTGAAAAAGAAGTGGGTTTGATGGAAACTTTGAATGTAATGAAGGATGAGAAGAGAAGTTCTGAAGAAGCGTTGGAAAATACTACCAAAAAGCTTCAGGAAGCTGAAAATTTGCTTGAATCATTGCGTGGCGAATTGTCTCTTACAGAAGAGAAACTCAAAGATATTGAAAATGATTTGAAGGGTTCTGGATTAAGGGAAAGTGAGATTATGGAGAAGCTGAAATCGGCTGAGAATCAACTAGAGGAGCAAGGGAGAGTGATAGAAGAAGCTACAACAAGCAAAATGCATCTTGAAACGTTGCATGAGTCTTCAACTAGGGAGTTTGAGTTAAAATTGCAAGAGACAATGGCGAGTTTCGGTGAAAAGGAAACTGAGGCCAAATCTTTGTCTGAAAAACTTAAAATTCTTGAAGATAATGTACAAAGTTATGAAGAACAGGTAGGTGAAGCAGCTATTAAGACTGCATCTTTAACTGAAGAATTGCATCAAAGTGCAGCAAAGGTAGCTTCCTTAGAAAGCTCTAATGAAGAGCTCAAAAAGACGCTTGAGGAAGCTGAAGGTAGAATGGCGCAATCACTTTCAGAGAAGGAACTTTTGGTAGAGACAAACTCTCAGTTGAAGAGCAAGATTGGTGAGCTTCAGGAATCATTCGATTCTTCTAATGCAGAGAAAGAAGTCACTTCTCTTCAGCTCGCTTCTCACATTAATACAATCGCCGAGTTAACAGAGCAACATTCAAGATCATATGAGCAACACTCTGCTGCTGAAGCTCGTCTTTTGCAGGCCGAGGAAGAACTGAAGGAAACAAGTGGTAGATTAGCTGATAAAGAGAAGGAACTTGAGGAGTTGAGTGAACGGTTTAGCGCCCTTGAAAGCCAAGTGAAAGCATACCAGGAGGAGGCCCGTGAAGCTTCTGGAGTAGCAGAATCTAGAAAGGAGGAGATAGAACAGTTAAAGGAAACTGTTGCTAAGTTAGCTGATAAAGAGGCTGAAATCTTGGAGCTCAGTGAAAAAGTTGTAGCTCTAGAAGGGCAAGTAAAGAAGCAAGAGGAAGAGGCTCATGAAGCACAAAGGATTGCTGAATCAAGAAAGGTTGAAATGGAGGAGATGGTTGAAAAATTATCCCAGAAAGAGCTTGAAGTTACAGATTTGAATGACAAACTTGCTTCCCTTGAAGGCCAAGTAAAGGTCTATGTGGAAGCATCTGGGATCGCTGAAACTAGAAAAGCTGAACTCGAAGACATGGTTGAAAAATTGGGTCACAAGGAGTTGGAACTGAAGGAACTGAGTGAAAAGCTTACTTCCCTTGAAGGGCAGCTAACAGTACACCAGGAAGCAGCTCTTGAAGCTTCCGGGATTGCTGAATCAAGAAAAGCTGAAATTGAACAGTTGCAAGGATCTGTCGAGACATTAGCTCAACGGGAGTTGGAAATGAAAGTGTTGAATGAAAAGATAAGCACCCTTGAAAACCAGCTGAAGAAACATCAAGAGGAGGCCCATGAGGTGTCAGGAATTGTTGAATCTCGAAAAGTTGAAATAGAAAACCTGGTTGAAAAACTAGGTCAGAAGGAGTTGGAAGTGAAGGAATTGAATGAAAAACTTACCTCTCTTGAAGGGCAACTGACAGTACACCAGGAAGCAGCTCGTGAAACCTCTGGGATTGCTGAATCAAGGAAGATTGAAATTGAACAGTTGCAGGTAACAGTTGAAACATTAGCTCAGAAGGAGTTGGAAATCGAGGAGTTGAAGGAAAAGATATGCGTCCTTGAAAATCAGTTGAAGGAAAAGCAGGAAGAAGCTCTTGAGGTGTCAGGAATTGCTGATTCTAGAAAACTTGAAGTAGAAAATATGCTTCTAAAATTACAGGAGCAGGAAAAGATGGTTGATAAACTGCAGCTTGAGATTGGTCAAGTTGAGACACGTAACGAGGCTTTAGCTGAAGCAAATATGAAACACACTCAAGATCGGGCTCTGGCTGAGACCGAACTCAGTGAGGTCCAAGCTAAATTGTCGCATGCTCTTGCTAAGAGCGATGAATTAGCTGCAAAATGTCTTGTATCAGACAAGGCGATCGAGGAGTTAAGCCAGGAGCTAACTTCTGAAAAGCACAGGCTTCAGTCAGAGGTTTGTACCTTAGATCACATCAGTTTGTAGAATTTTTACTCTTTCACCTTACATGCAGTGACATATTAATACAATCCTCAACAGATAGCTTCAGTTGTGGAGGAGAGCAGACAGCTTCATGAAACAAAAAAGGAACTTCAAGCTATAGTGGTGCAACTAGAAGAGCAACTGAATGAATATAGAGGAAAGGAAGAGGCTTCAAAGGTTGAAATTGAAAATCTTAAGCTTGAAATAACTGAGAAATCTCTCATGCAAGCAAAGCTGAAGGAACTTGAAGAACAATGTCAGGCAACTGAGGCTCAATTGAAGGAAGAGGTTGGTGCTAATGAATGTCAAACTAAATTCAATCATTTTATTTGTCCTAAAATAGACATATAACTTTCTATCTTTTGTAGGTTAAAAGTCTTGAAACATCTGCTACAGCCAGAGAGGCTGATTTGACTTCTCAGCTGGAACATCATGTGCAGAAACTCCAAGATCGAGATTTGATGAATGAAAGGGTTTTGAAACTTGAAGAAGAGCTTCAGCTTGCAGAGGCCAATGTTACTAAGCTGGTTAGCTAATTCTTGACCATTATGCCTTCTTTTAATGATACTTCTATGAAACTTTTAGCACTGAGTCACTTGAGCATTTTTCATACATACCATAAACTTGACTGATAGTTTATTATTGGGACTGCTGATCAAACAGAAAGACGAAAGTTCGGCAAAGTTGTCTGAACTGGAAGCTGCGAGAAGTCGTTCATCTGAAGAGCTTGATGCCAAAAATAAAGAAATCTTGCTTCTTGGAAACAAAGTCGAGGAACTTGAGCAAAAACTCCAGAAGGTTGAAGTAGTATCGAAACAAAAGGTCAGTCTTTTTGTTTCCCTTCTTTTTTAAAGCTTTATATATAGGTTATTTGCCTAAATATATAGCATTTTATTCTTTGCATACATTGCTAAGACAACTCAATTTTACCAACTCGATTTTAATTATCTTATAAGCTTCCTTCAGCATACTAATAGTAAAAAAAGCATATTATGGACATCAATCTCCTCCAGCATATTAATACTAAATGCTTTTTATCCACATGATGGTCCCTTAGGAAATGTCTCTGGTTGTGGTGGATAGAGGCCAGAGAGGATACTCTCCGGTTATTGGACTATCACCAGAGCATACTAGAAATCTCGATCATAGACCTTCTCTAGTTTAGGAAATGTGGCATATCTTTCCAGACATAGTATATGTGACTTGCTTTCAGGGGGGTGGGGGGTGGGGGGTGGGGGGTGGGGGGGGGGGGGGGACTTTAAGCATCAGCCTAACGCATGGCCTCTAACATCGACATACTAAGTTCAGTATATAGCTATGTAAACTAGGAGATTCTAAGTATTCTGCTGTATGATGTACAGGTCGACGAAAACAATGCTGGTACTTCAGAGGGAAACACAGAGGTGAGGTCCAGAGATATTGGATCAATGATTTCTAGTCCGGTAAAGCGTAAGAGCAAGAAATCAGAAAAATCATCTGCAGAAACCGCATCATCCTCTGTGGTTCAGACTCCAACAACTGAAGCTTCTTCCACCATGAACTTCAAGTTTATCCTGGGAGTTGCATTGGTATCCATCATAGTTGGTGTGATTTTAGGAAAAAGATATTGAATTCAAATTCTATTGCAATCGTCAGCTTTCTTACCCTATTGAGTTTGGCTTACTATTGTTTGGTGAAGTGAAAATATTTTGCAGTTGCTTATAACTCAAGCCTTCAAGTTGGTGGCAATTAAGTTTTAGTTTTGTGTTCACCAAAGAAGCAGTTTTTGGTTTTGTAATTACTTGTATTACTTGGTTGTTTGGTGGTGCTACTTTATAATTTTTCTATTCTTTGGGGTTGTAACTGTGATTTTGGAAGTGAGGCTGTTTTGTCTATGTAAGAAGTGTTAATGTTGAGAATATTTTGGAGATTACGGCTTGGGGTTTCGTTAATACAAATCTTTCATATACAACATGACCTAAGCTGCTAAGCAAGCTGGACTCCTACACACCGTAGGAAAACTTACAAGCTTTACAAAAACTAAAGTTGCCAACATACATATTGCATGATTTGCATCTATGTTTCCTAATACTCTCCCTCATGAGTGCGTGTAAATCACAAATACCGAACTTGTTAATAGAAAACCCAATTGTCACTTTCAAAGAGCTCTCATCAAAATATATGGTAGGAGCTGGACATAACACTAAATTTTATTTTCCCTTACCATCACGAATAAAATAACAATCCACTTAAATGTGCTTGATACGAGCTGGACATAACACTAAATTTTATTGGCCCTTTTAGGCACGACCCAATATGGTAGGAGGCCTACTAGCCCAGCATGTGGGCTAGCGGGCCCATCTCCAGCCTAACTCTAGTTTTACATTGTTTTGGAAAAAAAGAAATAAAGATCTTTACAACACTTTTTCTCCTCTCGTAAGTACTTGTATAGTCACACAAATAATGTAACAAGTATGCCCTCCTTTTCCATTTAATTGCTACAAATGCTCTTATAAAGGTTTTCAGGAAATGCATTATTGTATGTTAGTTGAAAGAGTAATAATGGCTTTTATTTTATTGATACGACAAACATGGAAATGTAAAAATTATAGGTAAATGGCATTAAAAAGGATTGAAAAATCGAAAAAAATATGAGCATCATATACTTCTTTTGTTTATTAAGTGACGTGGTTTTGCCTTTGACACTATTAACAAACTCTAGTTTTACTATCTTTTGTGATTTATACTTAACAAAAAAAAATTAACATATAGGGTCTTGTTCTCATTGTCATGTAAAAAGGAAAAAAGAATCCTCTCATTTTATATTTTACAGAAATCATATTTTTATATATTTTACTTGTAAATAATTCAAGATATAAACAATTGAAATGATGCATTGGCAAGCGCGTTACTTCCCCATCCCCCAACCCCCCACCCCAACCCCCTGTCCACCACTTCCCCCACCCCCACCCCTGCACCTCCCCTTCCCCCTTCCCTGAATATGCCGCCCCACCCAAACCACCGCCACCGCCCCTCCCACTCTCTCTCCTCCCCTTCCCCCTTCCCTGAATCACGCCAAAAACCAACCAACACAACTCATTACACCACGCCCTACGCCAACCACCACATCAATTCTAGAACCATCGCAGCACATCTCAAACCACCGCAATGGTGTTCGGGCCAACAAAAACTCACCATCTTTTACCACCAATCAGCACTCATCCATCAACCACACTAACCACCATGATTATTCACTGCGACACCCTTCGCCGACCACTACACCACTTTCATATAAATCGCCACCTAACGCCGACCACTGCACCACCATTAGGGACCACTTTTGAAAAACATGGATGGCTATACAAAATTTTTAATGAGGTATTAAGTGAATATATGAGTATATAATTAAGGGGGTGTGAACCATTGAGTATTTTAATTGTGCAAAAAGTAAGAGATAGAGTGTGGGAGATCACAACAAAAAGTATTTTAATTTTGTTAAGTAAGGGTATTGTTATCATTTTATAGATATTTTTTAACTATATAAGGAATAAAAAAAGTATTGTAACATTTAAATTATTGAAAAAGTATTGCAACTAAAAATATTAAATATTTATACATTCATTTGTTTATCGTTCCTCCTATCATCTCGCATTATAAGCACATATTTATTTTAATCACCCAAAAAGATAAAATAAAAAATCTCACGAAAAGAAAAGTACTAGAGTAGAAATAATAGAACTTGAAAAGTGTTACACCTTTTAAACATACTAACTTTTTACCAACAGGAGTACAAAAAAAGAATCCAAATTGTCAAAAGGTAACATCAATTATTTTTCAATAACTTACACCCACCTTTTTACCTTTACAATCATCACATTCATCTCTGTCACCCTATTATGTACTTCTCCCAACACCAATGTTCATCCCAATACACAAATCCAATCATTTTTTTTATTTCTTCAATAAAATATTTGATCCAAATCCTCAACATATCATAATATTAATAGTAACACACTAATCATGTTACTACAATTGGTAACACTATTAACCAAAATCAGAGAGTTGCCAAGCAGAAGCAGTAAGCAAAGGCAAACCCTTCCACCCTAACCTCAAACACCCATTTTCTTCCATTAGAGTGTACCCTTTCCACGGAAACATCCCAAGCAACAATCTCGCCTGCGTTGCCGGACTCCCTGACAACGAAAACGGCTCGAAACCGAACCGAAAAAGCTCCTGACCCCACTTACTCCCACCACCAACAGCTAAAATATTCCTAATTTCACTCCCAAAAAGCTGCTGCTCCACCAGATGGCGCTCCACACTCTCCTTCCCCAATCCTTCCCCTAACGCATCAAACAAAGCAGAGTAATAATGCAACGCTTCCACAAACCTGTCCAAAAACGACGTCGTTTCAGTAACATCAATATCCTGCTCCACCACAGTAATTAACCTAGGCCTCACCGCACTCAACACTCTCAACGTACCAACATCTGGACCAGTAATATCGTACAACCTATGCTGCATACAATGCACGACGGTGATCTCATCCTCTTGCAAACAGAGTTGACTCAGTTCGGATAACTCACCGATCTTGCCTTCAATAGAGTTAAAGTGAAAGGGAAGAGCGAGTGAGGAAGCGAACTCAGCGAGTCGAGTACCGGTTTGGGATAACAACTCGGAGGAAGGGCCGAAAGCAGTGAGTTTAATGGAAGTGAGTTTACGAGGACGAGAGGATAAGATGTGGAACAAACCAGGCCATTGGAGACCTTGCATGATGTCCAAATCGATGAGGTGGACAGAATGGTGGTTATGGAGGGATTGGAAGATGGCTTGATTGGAGGTGAAGTGGGAGAATTTGATGAAGGGAGTGAGGGAGTTGTAGGATTGGAGAGAGGAGTGGAAGGATTTGAGGTGGTGAGAGGAGAGAGAAAGAGGGTGAAGTGGTGGTGGTGGTGGTGGTGGTGGAGAGAGGAAGTGGTGGAGGAGGTGGGAGTGGAGGGAGTGAGTGAAGAAGGCGGCGACGCGGTCGGCGGGGGAGCCGAATGGGGAAGAGAGTTCGAAGAGTTCGGGGAGGAGATCGGTGGCGGAGAGGTGGTTGTTGGTCGAGATTAGGGTCGCGCATTTTAGGAGGAGGGTTAGGAGGTGGAGAGAGTAGTCGGGTTCGGTGGTGGTGGTAAGCATGGGGAGGTGATTGAGAGGGGAGTGAGACTTGAGAGAGGAAAAGTTAGGAGCATGATTAGGAAGAAAGAAGAAGAAGAAGAAGGTGGCTTTTTGGAGAAGGTGAATTGACTAATCTTGTAGGAAAAAGACAAAAGTCCTGTTTGGGAATTGGCTGGTAGCGGGTAGTCCTTTTTGGTGCTCCCGGAGCACCGAGCATTGTGCTCCGGGATGACATCGCCATCTCCGGCACTGACGTCATCTCCGTCGCACAGACTCGGAGCACAGAAAATAAAAATAAAAAACAGAAGAGCGAAACAGAGAAAGAGCATGGAGATATGAATGACAGAACATATCATGAACATAGCATACACTTGAGCTTAAAAGAACAAACAAATAAACTTAACAATAAATAACAAACGAATGTATTTTTAAAAATGAAAATCTTATTTAAAGAAGAAATAATTAAAATGATAAAAATATTATAATTAATATAATAAAAAACAACTTATAAAAAATATGAAAATAGGTAAAATAAAATATAAAAAAATAAAATAAAATAAAATGTGCAAATATTGAAAGAGCATAATGCATTGAATACAAGAACATAAAAGCGAAACTGCCAAACCTTATTTTGAAAAGAGCATGTAATTATTACCAAAAGAGCATTTGGACAGTTTTTAAATAAAGACCGTTAACCTTTAATTCACTTTATATAAATACACATTTTACTCCTCTTTTTTTACCATTTTACCATCTTCTTCACCAACAGAGAGAGAGAGCAAAACAACAAAACCACTCCCTCCATAACCATTTTCATCAGAAAAACCGTTCAACTACTTCACAAACCACAATTCAGAGATAGAACACTCCAAACAAACAATCATAACCAGAAATTCATCATGAGGACCAAAAATTTGGCAAAACATTTGCCAAATGAAGAAGACATGCATCTGGATACAACAAAGACAACACCACGAAAACCTAGGTATTTTTTTTCAAATCAACAAATGAAAATTTCGTATATGAATGTCATTGAAGTTGCATCACACACTCAAACTTACTGATTTTATGCTTGCATTTGGCAGTAAACCTTCATATCCAAAGGAAAAGGAGGCACCAACTCCTGAAGTGCAACAAAGACATAAACCAGTACAAAGGTAATTTCATTTCTTCAATGTCTCTTTTGTAGATCAGAATCATGGATGAAATTTCACAAAATAAGGTTTGGAATTGCCAAATCGAGAGGAAAATTAGTTAGGGTTCTAGAGAGAGAAATGAAAAAAAGAGGGAAATGGAAGTGAGAGGGAAAATTGAAATCAGAAAACATAATATTTGGCTTTTATAGAAAATGACAAGTATAGTAATAAATTGCTTTAAAAGTAATGGTGGACCAGATGCATTTGAAACTCTGAAAAATGTTTAAACAAAACAAGGAACACAGATCTCATTGTTCCTCTATGCACCTTGTTTAACAAATATGCTCCATGAAACACAACAGAATGCTCTATGAATTGTCAACAAAAATGTTTCATAAACTTTTGCTAATTGTTCTTGAGTATACTAAACAATACAAAATGTTACTCACAACAGAAAACATGTAAAATTCAACTTTCAAATAAAATATTGAAAAGGACTATTTATCTAAAACTTTTGTATACAGTTATTATTCCATTAAACATGATAATTTAGTAATTGTTCTCCTACATTGAGTTATATGTTATGTGATATATATAGATCCATTAGTAAATGAAATGAAAAACTATGGTAATTTTGTTTTATCAAATGGATGCAAATTTGAGTAAGTATGTGGAGTGAATGAATGTTATGGATAATGAAAATGGGGAACTTGAAACTTAATTAGTTGTTCATAATTAACTAAAAAACATATTAAATAGAGAAGAGTAAGTTGCAAAAAAAGCTTGCTCTTTGATATGACTGTATATGATCTCTTACTAAACAGATTAATGTTATGCTAAGGATTACAATATGTTATGCAAATCAAATGACATATATGTTGTTTTGACACTTCAGCCCATGTGTCTTTCCCTTTAATTATGATATGTTCTAGTAACAATACTTTCATGCTCTTTTAATTATAGATACTTGACTTGTATAAAATGAAGAATAGAATATGTCCCCCATTTGAGTAAACCTAATGCTCTATAGTTCTTTGTAATGTTGTTCTTTTTTACTTCAGTTAATGCTCTAACAAAAGAAGAAATCACAATTTTTCTTTTGTTATAGTTAATTGAATTATGCTGTACTAGAAATTTTTCATAAATAATGAGATGTTCTAGTAACAATACCTTCATGCTCTTTTAATCATAGACACTTGAATTGTATAAAATGAAGAATAGAATATGTCCCATTTGAGTAAACATAATGCTCTATATTGTCTTCGTATAAAAATATAGGTTCTTTGTAACTTTGCTTAATGCTCTTTCAATAACTGTCCTTTGTAACTGCAAAATGGAAAATGAATATGAACTTTTCATTAAGTTCCACCTTCCACAAATAATGTTCTTTCAGATAACATAATATGCTATTTGGAAATGAATCATATCTTACAAAAAATTGCAATAAATTGACACTTACAGGCGTAGATTCAAGACTGTTGCTCAAAAAGGAAAGAACAAAAACAATGAACATGAAGAATCTAGCGCTGCAAGTGAAGAGGAATCGGATGATCAAAGTGATGTGAAAACCGAGAAGAAAAAACCAGCCACAAGGAAGCGTAAGGCAGAACAGAGTACAAAACAGCAACCAAAACAAAAAAAAGACTGAAACTGACATTCAAGTTAGACAAGAAGAACAAGTGGATGAGAAACCTCCATTGCATACACTACATCCAGTACCGGAAGACAAACCAAGTACTAAAATCGGGTGGGATTCTTTGCTGACAAGAGTTCCAATCAACAACTTCATCATATTGGCAAAGGCCATAAAGCAAGACATCACAAAACTGCAAGCTGTCATAGACATAGGTTTCGGAGCTGTTTTAGACATAGAGAATGTCAATCGTCATGACAGCAGGTTTGCGGCCAAGCTAGTAAAGGCATTTGATCATAAAAGTTTGACCATTTCACTGAAGAATGACAAAATTGACATCGATGAGAAAGATGTTCACCTTGTGTTTGGTCTACCATATGGAGGACATACAGTTTACTACAAGAAAGAAGAAGAAGACGACTGTGAAGAATCTGGACAGGCTTCTTATGATGAATGGAAAAGTTTTGAAGAAAAATGGAAGAAGAAACATTTGAAAAACAAGTTAAACAACAAGGCTATTTGCGAAGACCTGGAAGTCAGAAAGTTTGACGACTATTGGATTTGGGATTTCTTATTGGTGGCTGTGAACTCATTGCTTATATCAACATCTAATAAGCAATTGAAATTTAGTTTCTTGAGGTCTTGCATCGATACAACAAAGATAAAGGAACTTGATTGGTGTTCCTTTACTTTGAAATGCTTGGAGGACAGTACAGAATACTGGAAGGAAAAACCTGGAAGATACTTTTATGGACCATACAACTTCCTGATGGTAAGAAATCATATATCAAAACATAACATTTATGCAATCATGCTCTGTGTATTTATATAGTATGCTCTTTGAATATGTGAATAATGTTTTTCTATTTTCCAGCTTCTGTACTTTGACAGTTTAAGAATGGGCTCAATGAGTCAAAAGAGGGATATACCTCTAGTAAGCACATGGAGGTCCAAACAGCTGAATCAAAGATTAAAGCTGGAGAAAAATGAGTTCGGACAAGGAAAGGTAATACCCGCCATCGAATTCAAACATTTGAAGAATGTTGCTCCTCAATGGGACATTCTCAAAGAAGAAGGAGAAAAACAAAAGGCTGAGCTCCTAAGACTGAAGGACAAAGAAACAGTCTTACCAACAACAACTAGGACACAAAACCAAGGACAATCGCAAAAGAAGAAAATGAAATGCATCCACAACTCTATGTAAGCAATAATTGCACAAACTTAAACCTTGATTTTTTTTTACAAATATACTGCTGTTGTATCAAATAAACTAGACTAAGTATTCAAACTTGTGCTGTACTTGAAAATTTTCATAAATAATAAGATGTTCTAGTAACAATACCTTTATGCTCTTTTAATTATAGATATGGACTTGTGTAAAATGAAGAATAGAATATATGTCCCATTTGACTAAACCTAATGTTCTATATTGTCTTTGGAACACAATTTGTATTGTTGTTCTTTTTTACTTCAGCTAATGCTCTAACAAAAGTAGAAATAACAGTTTTTTTTGTTATAGTTAATTGACTCATGTTGTACTAGTAAATTTTCATAAATAGTAATATGTTCTAGTAACAATATCTTTATGCTCTTTTAATTATACATAATTAACTTGTATAAAATGAAGAATAAATTATGTCCCATTAGAGTAAACCTAATGTTCTATACTTTCTTTGTAATATTGTTCTTTTTTACTTCAGTTAATGCTCTAGCAAAAGAAGAAATCACAGTTTTTCTTTTGTTATAGTTAATTGAATTATGTTGTACTAGAAATTTTTCATAAATAATGATATGCTCTAGTAACAATACCTTCATGCTCTTTTAATTGTACAAAATTGTCTTTGGAATACAATTTGTATTCTTGTTCTTTTTTACTTCAGTTAATGCTCTGACAAAAGTAGAAATAACAGTTTTTTTTGTTATAGTTAATTGACTCATGCTGTACTAGTAAATTTTCATAAATAGTAATATGTTCTAGTAACAAAATCTTCATGCTCTTTTAATTATACATAATAAACTTGTATAAAATCAAGAATAGAATATGTCCCATTTGAGTAAACCTAATGCTCTATATTGTCTTTGTATAAAATTATAGGTTCTTTGTAACTTTGCTTAATGCTCTTTCAATAACTGTTTAATGTACAATGAATCTGTTTAAAAATCAGACAGGAGTTCCTCAATGCATTGTCATCAGCTTGCAGTAAGCTATCAGATTCCCTCATCTTATTTGAAGATTTAATGCACAAGGCAGAGGAGTTATTTGAAGGACAAGAAGTGGTTAAGACCACAATTGAGAAACTTGTTCGTTCAATAATCTTCAATAAGAAGGGAAATGAGACTGAGGAAGTTGGACAGAAGAACACAGAAGGAGAGGAAGATACGAATGAAAAGGAACATCAAAAAACAGAAGCAGAAAATCAGAAAAAAGAAGGTGAAGCAGGAGCTAGTTCAAGTCAGAAGGCGGATCAGACGGACCGTAATATCCTAAGCCAAGACGATGAGTTCATGTCAAGCGAGGAGTTCTTGAGATTGTATAAAATTGCAGAAGATGCTGCAATAAAATATTTCAAAGAGAAAAAGAGGGAACAAAAGGAAAAACTGGTTCGAAGAAGGAGGACACCGCTGATTTTGGGGACCCCTACTTTCAGATTGATCAATAGCGAAAGCCCGCCAATTCCAAATGAGACCGAGTCCCCTGCACAACAATGCACCCCTAGCTTGGAAGAGGATAGTTTCATCCCATTGCTACAGAAAAAAGATAAAGGAAAAGCAAAAATGTATGAAGAGGATGAAACAAGAACAACTATTGAGAATGTGCTCGATGACTTGGAAAAGGAACAGAACCGGGTTGACACCCAGGAGCAGCTCGAACTAATGGAAGCAATTGAGCGTTCTAAGATAGAGATTAGGCAGCCTTCGACTGCAGCTACGTCTTCTCGAGCTGTCCCACCTCCGATTATGTCACCAGAAACAGAACCCTTGGGATTAAACGACATCTTTGAAGTGGACCGACCATCATACACAATGGACGACATTTTCAAGGATGATCCAATTATGGATCAGGATGCTAAAATTGGTAAAATTCCAGTAGCAGATATAGCACTTCACTACATCAAGCAAGCTTATATCAAAATGAATGCTAACAATAATGTTTTTGAAGGTGAAAAAGGTCAATCTTCAACAGATGAAATGAATGAAAGGTAAAATCTTTCAAATATAAAAACATGATGCATATTGTTTGATATATATAAATATGTCTTTTATAATATGTCCTTCCACTGATCATGAAATGTTCTTTGTGATCTTAAATAATGATCTGTGAAGGGTTGGGAGTTCAGAGCAGCAAGAAGAAATTGAAGGCCAACAAGAGTTGGATAGCAATCAGCTAAAGGTTAAATATGATGAAGGGTATAATCTGTTCTTTGATTTATAATTAGTGTTCTATATGCACAACTTAAATGTTTTCTTCAAAAAATTAAAAGTTCATCATGACTTATAGTATTTTATAAAAAGTAATATATCAAAAAATCAAATTTGATTAAATTACAGTGAGGAAGAGCATGAGGAGGATCAAAAAATGGATGAACAAAATGAAGGAACAGAAGAAAAAGCTCCTACATAGGAGAAAGATAATCAAGAATAAGATGCTCTTTTAAAATACATAAAATGTTTTTCAATATGCTTCAATATTGATCTTTTAATTTTAAAGTAAATTGAATGATTACATGCATATTTTCTTCCTAATTATAGAGGATTTGATACAAGGGACCCCCTTTTCAATTCTGAATTGGAAACTAAGAATGATGAAGCTCACATTCCATCTGAAGAGAAACAGGATGATTTGGAGTAAGCTATTGTCTATTTATTTGCATAGGTTCAATATGTTCTTGTAATGCTTACTAAATGCTCTGTTAATTCTCTATTAATGTTTTTTAATTCATCTTCATTATAGAGTTATGAATACAACTACAGATCAGTCCAATCCTGATATTGGATCAAAACAACAGATTACAGCTGAAACAACAAACATGGAATCCAGGTATGTTCTTTTTTTATTAATTATAGAAGCTTAAATATTGAAAATATCATGCTCTTGTATAAAATGATCTTTTAATATTAAAGAAGTTAATTTATGTTCTTCTTTTCAGAAATGTTGAAATGATAGATGCTGAAGAAAAAGAATCAGAGAAAAAACTACAGCAGAGGTGATTGGTTCTTTCTTTGCATATAATATGCTCTCTTAAATTGAGTTATATGTTCTGTAAGGTTTCTAATATGTCCTCTTTAAATTCCTATCTGTAAAAATGAAATGTAGCAGTGATGAAACAAGTGAAGGTACAAAAACTGAAGAAAAGCAAAAGGACAGCTGTAAGACAGTTGCTTGCATAACAGAGAAGAAAGATGATGATGACGAGAAGAAAGATGATGATTCCAACCATGAGAAAGAGGGCGCAACTCTGAAGAACGACAACAAACAGGCTAGCGCTGATGACTCAAATTGTGAAGATGGACAAAAGGACAGTGGAAAGAACCTTGGGTAAAAACTATCATGTTGTACTGAGAAAAACAAAAAACTGTTATTTTAGTCGAATCTTAAATGTTGTACATTTTGTATGATGTCCTAAATTATTTTGTCATAAAGAAACATATGTTACATCTATAATATAACCTTCTTTTGTCTAGTAGCTCACTCTGCTATTTTTTTTGAAAATTATATATTTAATATATGTACAAAATAGTGGAACTATACAAACGGAAGCGGATGCTACGACAGATCTTGGCTTCAAGATTCAGCAAGCAGACTTTCCACCAAAACAGGACAATAGAAATGAGGAAAAGTAAGATAAAGCTACAAGTTTGTGAAAATTATAATATGTTCTTTTAAAAGATACAACATGATCGTTTTCCAATCATGAAATGCTCTATAAAACTATAGTAATTGTTCTTTGAAAATATAATAGTTTTGAAATGGCAGAATGCTGCATATTATTTTCACAGAAGAAAATGATCTTTTAAAAATACTTACATGTTACTCTAGTTTTAGCATTTTGTTCCATATAATATGATATTGCAAGTAACAAATATATCTTACAAATTTTTTATAGGGTTCTTGATACCAGGAATCTTCAAATGCTTCGTGACACTGTTATTCACGATGTTCATAAAGAGGAGAGCTTAAAAGACCCGAAGGATGCAAGAGAAGAAAATGACAACGAAACGTAAGAAATCAAACTTGAGTGTTTTCATATTAAGGTATTCCTTTTGAGTTGGACTTTTGTTTACTATTTGTGTTGAAAATTTTACAGATACATCATACAAACTGCAGAAGAGTACAAAAGGAGAGAAAGGCCTGTCCGAATACCCAAAAGCTTGCCAAATGCATTCAAGTCACCATTCATATCAAAATACAATGACTTGTTCAAAACCTTAACAGAGGATACGAAGGCACTGGCTGATTATGCATTAAACAGTAAAATGAATGATGAGTAAGTTCAAATTCAATTATTCATATTGATGCTGTTTTAAAAATGCACAAGTATTAATCCTCAAACTCTATTTCAATGAATACAGTGAGATACTTTATGATGGAGAAGATCAAATACTAACCAGACAGGAAATGTTGGGATTCGAAGACAATGCAACCACAGAGAACAATGTTATTGATGTCTGGTCAAGAATTCTCAACTTCAGAAACACAAAAAGGGGAGAAGCAGAATTCGGTCAACAGATTTTTTTTCTCCACCATACCTTATGTAAGATATCTAACTAGTAATCACATATGTTTTATTATAAAAATAAACATAACTAACTTTAAACAATTTACAGAAGAATATGCTCTTGAGTCAGACAGTGTTGATGACATAGTGAACAAGGTCACAAAAATCATGGACAAGAAAATGAAAAAATGGAAGAACTACGACATGGTTAGTACACTTACAGACATTCTGTCTGTGTTATGCTGTACAACTGTTTGTGCTCTTTCAAACGTAGTAACATGTTCCTTTCAATAACATATTGTGCTCTTTAAAAAATAATAACATGTTCTTCAGAAAGAAATTATTATATGCAGGCAGTTAAACATAAATGTTTCTTTCAACTCATTATGTTCTTGCAGTTTTTGATATATGCTCTTTTATAATTTCCTAAATACTAATAAGAATTTGATCTTTCAACAACTAAAAAACAGATATTTGTACCAATGCCACCTTAGTTAGTTAAAAACGGGACGGGAATTAAACGCAGTTCAATTCGCCGAGTTTAAAACGGCAAAAATTTGAAAAATACGGTCAAATATTCGACCAAAAAAACGTTGACTTTTTATAATACGGAATACGGATATATACGCGTTTAAAACGGCTCCACCTTAAAAGTTCGGCTAAAAATCCGGACACTATTTTCTTATGTTTTACTCATGTTATGCTCTAATTTAAAAGATATCAACTTATATACCTATTCATCATAAGTAGGTCTCAATATTTTCGAAGAACATATGTTATAAAGACTCAAAATAATAATTACGCTGAAACTCTAAAAGGTCGCGTATAGTCGCAGAGACATGAGAATTTGATACATGTGGTTTCTTTTTTTCTTTAAAGGAGTTTTTTTCAAAAAAACGCATTCGGCGCTTTTCAAACGCGTATAATACAGGAGGTGGAGTTTTTTTGTGTTTAATACGGCGGGGGCTCAAAAAAACTTTTTTTGGCTTTTTTTTCAAAAAAGATGGAGACGGAGTTTTAAACGCGTTTTAACTAACTAAGAATGCCACATCCATATCATTACTACGTACTAATCTTCAACCTCAAGAGACAAGTTATGGAAATCATCCAAAACAAGCCACTCAAACCAACACCGAAGGTCACAATATATCAAGACAAACCTTTCCTCATGGTATGTTCACTTTAAACTAGTAATTATATATTTGTATTTTAAAACCATAAATGTTCGAGAAAGCGATACTAAAATCCAATTTCAATTTCAGAGACAAGCATTGACTCATGTCTTGAAAGCTAGAAAGAACAAGAAAGCACAAGACATTGAAATGTGCACATTAGAAGTCCCAACCTTAGGATGGCAAACTCAAAATGACAAAAGAGATTGTGGCATATACATGATGAAGCATATGGAAGAGTACATGGGACAAGATACAACAAAATGGCAATGTCATCTAGATGATGTAATTTCTATTAATTTTCCTTGTTCAAAGATATTTCTAATTGTTCTTGTAAATCGAAAACTAAAATCTAACTTGTATTATTTGCTATCATGAAGGTGGATGAGATCAAAAGGATGCGTGTTCAGTATTGTGTTGACATTTCCTTGCATGAAACAAACAAGAAGGCAGCTGAAATCTTGCAAAAGGCACGACACTATGCAACATTGGAGCACACAAAATGAAATGACAAAAAAGAAGAGTGGATGCAATCATATACAAGAGCAAGACACATCATTTTACACATTAGCTATTCTACAAACTTATTTCAGTTACATAATCTACTTAATAGATTTGTTAGTTGTTAAGAATATTCTGTTATTGGGACCAAAGTATGTTTTTTCTGATTAAACAACTTATATGTTCTGTTAAACATACTATAATGTTCTTTTTATATTAGACATATCATATAGTTTTTCAATGTTCTTTTCCACATAATACCATGTTATATTGATAATAGTCATATGATAGTTGAAAACTCCAATATGTTCTTTGTTAAATAATATATGTTTTTTTTCATCTAAGATGTGATATCACTTGGTTATATGTTCGTTTGATTAGATTTGTATGTGTTTTTAAAACATTAAATGTTCTTTATAAAATTGAAGTATGTTCTTTTAAATAATATAAAGTTATGAAAAGCAACACAAATAACGTTACATCAAAAGATAAACAATACGTTTAGCAAACAAAATACAAAATAAAAGTCGGAACAAAAACAAGGCATAATTCAATACCTGAGACATTTAGAAATAGAATTTTGTACAAATTAATATCCCAAAATAATGAAAAGATACATATTAACTAAAAATTTAATGTGTGTACTACATTATAATAAAAATGTAACTCAATCGTCACACAAAATCGAAACTCCAAAATAATCATCAGGAACGCAAACATCAAGGGCTGCATCGCTATCCATTGGATGAACAAAACTACCTCCAACCGGTAAATCATCAGGTAGCTGCAAAAAATAAAACAAACAATAAAAAACCATTACACAAAAAAAGCAAAATGTTCTCTTATTAAAAAAACATCATGCTCTTTCTAAATTCTAATAAGGTTCTTTCTGAAAATAAAAAATGTTCTTTAATTAAAGTGTAACATACATTTATTAAACTGATCATGTTATTTTGAAATTATACTAATGTTCTGTTTAACAAAGACAAATGTTATTCATCAAAACATAATATGTCCTTTGGTACACAACTTAATGCTCTTTCAAAATTATCATAGATTATACCTGTAATGAAACTTGAGCTTGACTCTTCATTAGTGTGTTAGCTGCCTCTTTCTTCTTTTTCCATCCCTTCACTTTATTTCCTTTCTTCTCAATGATAGACTTGGGTCGTAAGTTGCTATCGCCTTTTGCCCTCTTAGACACAGGTCCTTTCACATTCAATAAAGATTCTTTGGGAACATATGAGGGCTTCTCTACCTCAGTTGGAAGTTTGTAACTATCAGCACTACCTATGTACTTTTCCACTTCCCTTTTCAAATCAGCATAAGCAACATCCACAAGGCTCCTAGCAACAACAACACCTTGGCAAGCATGAATCAAACGGATGAAGTCAGTAGACATCTGACTTCTCCAAACCGTCTTTGTACATATACTAGACCCAACTGAAATACTACTACCAGCACTCATCCGCCTACCCAAAGCATCTTTCCTCCATCTTGAAAGAATGTATCTCTCAGGAATCTCATTGACAAAATTTAAATGAAAGACCCGTAGAGAATGAGAACAAAGAATACTCATATCGGTAATCATCTTACATGTGCATTCTATTCTTTTCTCATTCTCATAAAACCAAACTTGATGTTTTATTACACCACAATCTGTTCTCCATACTCTGTAATGCTTCAACAAGCTGTTATCTTCCAATAACTCATGATCACATGAAGTACCAGTAATAAATTCTTCCTCAAATAAACATGCTATAGTATTTGTATACACCTTCCTAGCATGCATAAGCAACTTCACTCTCTTAAAGGCCAAATATCGTTTGCCATGAGCAGATCTAAAATCACACTTGTTTTCCCTACTCCTCCATTCACCAATAACATCAACAAAACTAGAATAAAAATCAGATAACCCACTAGTTTTATTAAGCCTATGTGAAATACTCTTATTAGTAGTCCCACTACGTTGGGATGATATCACACCACCCGAGAAAACATCTTTGGAATATGCTGCGCACCATTTGTATCTCAATTCATAAATCATGTTCAACCATTTATTATCAGCACACTTGTACACTACTAGCAGCCTATACAAAAAACAGCAGAAAATATAGCTTGAATTAACAGAACATAATAATTGAAACAAAAAGAACATAATTGCTAAACTGGTAGAACATTAACCTCTGATGATATAAATGACACAGACAACTCAAGTTTTTTTCAAACAGTAAATTTAATGCAATACAGAAAAGACATGAAGAGCTAATATAAAGAGCATCTAATGTAATTTAGCAAATCATTAAAAAAATAGAGAAGATATTTACCTGGACCAATAATGTTCAAGTTCAGCTACAGTATCAGTATACTTTAGTGTATAGCTGAAAACCTTTTGAAACCCATCCTTCAATCTCAATGATGGAATGTTCTTCTTAGAGTTCTCAGTAATGTGCCAAGTACAAAGACGATGACAAATATTAGGCCAAACAATTCCAATTGCCGCCGCCATAGAAGCACACTGATCAGTCATAATACATTTTGATTCCAACCCTCCCATAGACTTCGTAAAGGTCTTAAACAACCATACAAAGGACTCAATTCTTTATTCAGTAAAAAGCCCATACCAAACATCACATTATTGGCATGATTGTTTATGCCAACAAATGGTCCACAAATCATACCGAATTTATTCGTACGGTAGGTCGTATCAAACCCCAACGAATCTCCAAAAACCTCAAAGTCCCTACGCATCCTACTATCTCAGAAAAAAAAAACTCACCGAATTCCCTCCACTATCAAGCTCCATATCATAGTAAAAATCACTTTGCTCAACTTGTCTTTGTGAAAACATGTTGAGCAAATTCCGTGTGTCACAACCATCAAAGGAAGCCGCCTTATCTCGAGCGAGGGCATTGTACACATTAGATTTTGTAAATCCTAGATTAGGGGAACCACCAGCTTCCTTACTCAATACCCTAATACAATCAGACACGCCAACCCCTCCACTCTTTAAGTCTTTAATACTACTCAATTGCTCCCGACCAACTTTCCGATGGGATCTAATAAGATGTCGTTGATCCAACGCAACCATGTCATGACTATGACACATCTCATGAAAACCCACAGTATGTCTACCTTCACGATCCACGTGTCAGCGAATCATAGCCTTACATCCACACCTATAATCATACTTATTGTATGTATTCTTGCTTGCCAACACATCATTCTTAAAACCTTCAGATGAACAAACATACTCTCTACTACAAATGGAATTATCAACTCTTCTCCTAACCTTACCAACACGAACACCAAAACCATGGCTAAAAGCATACTTATTATAAGCATGATGAGCTTCTAACTGACTCATGTACACCACATTAACCAACACAGATAACTCAGCCTCCTTATACACAGTTACTGCAAACAGAATATGCAAAGAATAAAATCAATAAATTGAAAGAACATAATGACAGTATTCAAACAACATAATGAATAACTTAGCAAAACAACATAAATAACATGGCAGAACAAAATCAAGAAAAAACGAAAACATGAATCAGTGCAAACATATGACAAAACAACAATCAATCATTAAGGACAACTTCCCAAAAAAACACAAATCAAAACAAATAACTTGCAACAACATACAACATTAATACAAAGAACATCATGTTCCAAAAACATCTTGCATAGCTGAAACTAAAATCAATAAAATTTGTAGAACATTATGCATAACTTCATGAAACATCTGAACTAATTCGAACATTAGTAATGCAGACATACTAATATAAAAGCAAATAATCAAAAAATGGCAAAATCAACAATCAAACATACATCGAAATTTAGTACAAAATCATAATTGAAAACAAATTTAAGCAAAAGTACCTGTCGATTTCGAACCTGCACTTGCAGAATCAGATGAATTCTGCTCTCCAACTCCAATTGAAGCAACATGCATAGCTGAAACTACAATCAAAATACAAAATAGGATCGAAATTTAATAATTATTGAACAAAATTAAACAATCACAGCAAAAAGAAGAACAAATTATATGGAAAAACCCTAAAACATAATCAATTATGAAAAAATAAAAAAATACCTAGAAATTGAACATCTTCAGAGGTCGAAACATCTGTAACAACAAGATCCATTAGAGAATGACGAATTTTTTTGCTGATTTGAAGCTCTCACAAACGAGCAACAATGGCTGCAGCTGAAGCAAGTAGAGAGAAGAGAGGGAGAGGAGAGAGACGGCCCAAATTTTGAGACACAGATTATGACGTAATTTTTTTGCTGATTTTAGGTCTTTTATAGTGCCACGTAGGCAGGAGCATGGAGCATGGTGCTCCTAGGAGTACAGACAAATTTCCAGGTAGCGGGTAACTGTTGGTTGTTACACTTGGTTGGTTCTGCTGTTTTGTTGGCTTTTTATCTAAAAACATGTTTAGTAACTTCGGCTATTGGTTGTTGGATGTTAGGGTGCAAAATGACCATTTTAGACATGTATATTATACACCATTTATTTTGAGAATAAAGATTTATTATATTTAATATTCATTATTTATTATACAGTACATATTATTTATTAATCATTAACTATTGCTTATTATTTATTACTTATTATTTACTCCATTCTTTTTTTTAATATGGACATTTTTTTTTGTGCGGGGACCAAGGAAAAAATGAAAAAGTAAAAAAGAAGGATGATAAAAGTAAAGAAAAAGTTAAAGGGAAATTCCCAATGGTGGCCCTTAGGTCTAAGGAATTCCCAGTGGCGGAAATTCCAAAAAAACTTTCCCGTTGGTAGCCCTACTTTACAAATTATTCCCAATCATAACCTTAATGAAGAATATTCCGTTAATAATAAAGCATATTCCGTTAGTTAACAGTTAAGGCGGTCACTCGCAAATAAAACGATGCATTTTGGGTCGTTTTTTGCCATTTTCGACCTCCAATCCAACTCTTAAGGTCTAAAACTTACCCACTAAAATCATCCCTTAAGGGCAAAAAACGACCCAAAATACCTCGTTTTACGCTCGAGTAACTACTTTAACTATTAACTAATATAATATGCTTTATTATTAATGAAATATTCTTCATTAAGGTAATGTTTGGGAATAATTTGTAAAGCAGGGTTACTAGCGGGAAAGTTTTTTTGAAATTTACACCACTGATAATTCTTAAAACCTAAGGGCCACCATTGGGATTTTCCCAAAGTTAAATGGGTAGAGAGAAACAGAGAAAAAGTAGGAAAGAAGTGTAATAATTAGGTGGGTCAACCTGTCATTTATGGGAAAAGGTAAAAGTATCCCAATTAATAAAAAGCACCCCTAAATAGCAAAATGTCCCTATTAAAAAAAAGAGGAGTATTATTTATGACATGGTTTTACTTGTTTTCATATCCCCTAAGTTTTCTCTAACATATATAGAGAGACTAGGGATGTCAATGGGGCGGGCGGGGCGAATGTTGGCATTCCTATCCCCATCCCCCGCCTAAAAAACTCATCCACATCCCTGCCCCATCACCCATGGCAGGGGAAAATCTTGTCCCCATCCCCGTCCCAACAAGGACAAGATAAAATTTATCCCCGTACCCGCCTCATCCCCGCCCTATCCCCGCGAGAATCCCTGCACCCGCCCCGCCCCAATCTATTAGGGTTAAGGGAGAGGAAAAACAAAAGTTTAAAAGTAATTTTGGATTTTAGCCTTTGGTCCTTTGGAAAATAAAAGTATCAAATGAAAGCAGTAAACAACTAATAACATTTAGGATTTTAGGCCTTTGAAGAATACCTATGGCGGGGCTCAGACAGGGCGGGCGGGGCGGGGCGAGCGGGGATAGAACGGGTATAGACTAACATCCACCCCCGCCCCATTAACCCATGGCGGGGATAGTTTTTATCCTCATCCCCGCCCCATCCCCTGCGAAACCTTCCTCCATCCCCACCTAACTGGGGCGGGTGCAGGGAAGGTCTCCACAAAACCCGCCCCACTGACATCACTAAAAAAAGAGAAAGGGAGAGAGTTTTAGGTTCTTGTGAGAACCACCTTACCATGAGAACCCCTCTTTTTCTCAGGAGAATTGCCTTTCTAACCATCCGATGATATCAGATCCGATGGCTGGTGAGTTAGGGATCATTCTTACCTCATTCACTGAAAACAACCGTTCAATTTTCTCTCTTTCACTCTCATTTTCTCTCCCTCGTGATTTTCGCGGATTCCACGCTTTCTTCCTCTAAATTTCTCGCATATTCCACTATTCTTCCACGTTTTCCCTCTTGGTATCTGTTATTTGTTTGAATTAGGGTTTAATATCTGTTGATTTGTATAGTTTAGATTGGTTTAGTTTAGGGTTTAGATTTGTTCGATTAAGGGTTTACTATCTCTCACCTTGATTCTCCCACGGTTTTTTGTTGGATAGTGGTTGAATTAGGAATTAGAGAAATTATAGCCGCGTGTTTCTCAAGGTGGTGTTAGAAATTTGATTTTGTCTCCTGCTAGGGATTTAGCTGTCCAGACTTTGAAATTTCACCAAGGAATTGAGTCATTAGACAAGTCGGTTTTCTGATTTTTGTCATTCTTTGATTATATTATTTGAAATTTCCCATGTTTTTCTAGTGTGCTTGGAATTTTTTTGAATTGCCATTGTGTTACAAGTTTTTACATTTCGGTGTCAAACTTAATGCTACGGAGATTTTGTTTCTCGATATCGAACTTTTCTTTTGTGCACTTATTTTATGGTAATTTGGAAGAAAGAAACAAAGACAGTGGTTGGTTACTTGGTTTTAGATGAATTGTTGTAGCTTATAATAGTTATAGGAGTAGTTTTTTTTGTTTAGGTATCAATAACTCTGTAATTCTCCAAAATGCAAGATGACAGTGCATATTTTGATCCAAAAAACTACCAAAACAATAGTAATTCAAAAGTTTAGCAAAGAAAGAAAGAAAGCTATGAACTTTGCTTCCTGTTCTGTTTTTGTTCTGTTCTCTACTTCTTCTCTCTAAAACTTGAGTAATACCTGATATTTAATTAATAGAAGTATCAGCTCATCTTGCGAGAGACCGCCTAATTTTAAGTTAAATTAGGCAGGCCCAATAACTAATCAGCCCAATACAAAAGCGCAACACACCACGCGCCACATTAAACAACGCACCCACTCGTAGTAACTTTGTTTCAATTAGTGACCATTATATGTCAATTGGTGACCATTATTTGTCGATTAGTGACCATAATATGCCAAATGTCAATAAGAGACTATTAAAGCATAAGTATGTTTACTATGTTAGTAAATTACTATTATTTCATTTAGTCACTAGTTGAATCTTTTTCGTGCCTAATTCTATCCATTTAGTACTTTAATTTGTCTCTCATTGAAACATTAGAGATTATATTAACATACGTCAACAAGGGGCTACTTTAATCCATTAAGTCACTAAGTTAATCTATTTAGAGCCTGATGTATCACATTTATATATAGTTTTTAGATGCATTTAGATTGTATTTAGAACTCCTTTTTGAGCATTTAGGTGCATAATGACATGAATTACATAAGTTGTGCTCTACTACTCCCCGTTTGTGTGTTTCGATGATTTTCAGGATATTTTGATACAAAGTGATCATGAGTACCAAGGATGTAGCCTATTAATCATTGACGATGAAGGTAGCTTGCACAAGGATCACAATGCATCCGTTTGAGACAATTTTGAGTTGGAATGAAGCAAAGAATTAGTGAAAGAAGTGCCAAAACTGACACACCTTCACTATTTTCATTATAACTTTTGATATAAAATTGATAATCAAGAAATTCCAATTGGGTTGGATTCTAGACTTCAAGAGCTTTCCAATGATAGGTCACACGCCCCAATTTAGTTAGATTTTGGGGCTATTATAAATAGCTATTCCTCATATTTTTAGAGACATCTTTTTCTCTAGTTTTATTTTCCATAGTTCTTAGCTTAGCTTTAATTTAGTTTAAACACTTTAGATTAGATTAAAGGTGATTGAACCTCGGATTCGATTTCAATAAAAGTTCTTGCTTTCTGTCAATTGGTATTCTTCTCTACTCTTAGTCTCTTTTATTATTCTTGATTGCTTAGTTTAATTATTTATTCGTTCATGATGCAATTATTAGGGTTTCATATTAGATTGTTTATTGTTGATTCAATTATGAGTGAGTAGTTTAATTTCTTGGGATTTAGAGAGGGAAGCCATGTTTATACCATGATTGTTTGAATTATTATTAGTTTCTAGGGTTTGATGAGATAGGTTGTGGTGTGATTTGTTCTTATTGAGTAATTAACGTTATTGGGCAGTTTCTTTGATTACTTGAGGTTAATAATCGTTTGCACAGATCCGTCTTACTTTTAGAGGCCTAGTACACACCAGTAATTCTGATTATGTTTGTGAACATGCTGCATATGTTGAATTATGGACGTTGAGACTTAACTATAGCTTGACACTGTTCTAATCTATCGATTCTCAACCTAGGTTCTGATAGTTGTTGATCCTTTGATTGGTATAAGCATGGTGGATCGAACTAATTCCCTAGACCTTTATTTCATAGAGTAAAATTCCATTTTATATTGTTTTCTAGTAGTTAATTATTAGTTCAGCTGTTTCTATCTGATCTTGTCTGAAGTAGCTTTTTAGCTGAATATTAACTTAGAACTCCGTCTCTCTGTGGATTCGACCCTACTTCCCTTTACTACCATTGTTAGAGGATTGTAGGAATTATCTTTGAATAGGTGATACGACTTTAGCCTATCAGAGCCTGATTTAAATTCAGATCATATAAAATTCAACTTAATAGTAAAAACATATTGCTAAACAACTAATAAATTGCAAATAGTTTCTAATTTAATCTATTTCAGCACCACTTTAATTAATTTTTAGAGTACCTTAACTTAAAAATAAATTAATATTTTATATAGATCAAATTAACATTATAGTAAACATAATAGCTTGAACAACCAATATGCTGAATAAGTGACTACTCTAGTCCATTTGAGGGAATATTTTAATCTATTATGAGAGTACTTTAAATTAAACACCAAATTAATGTTGCAAATAATATTACAAAATAATAGAAAATGGCAAAGCTTATTCAATATACTACTGTATATTTTAATAAGTGACTACTTTAATCCATTTAGTACCTACTTTAATCTGATTAGTGACTATTTAACTAATTAAATGATAAAACTTATAACAGTATGTAATTCACACCAGCTCAAAAACGCAAAAACGCAACACTTCTCCATCCTCTCTCATCACCCCTCACATTTGCCATCTCTCTTCATCAAAGTTGCTCCCCCGAAGATCCAAACTCCGGCAATAATAACTTTCTCTGTCTTCATGAGTTGTGTCACCTCCGTGTCACCGAACTCAGACGCGAACGCCACCGATTGAGGAGTAAGTGAGAGAAACGTCGTCGTTTGATAGTGGCGGTAACGGCAGACTGGCAGTATAGGAGGTTTGAGTTCGTCGAGAAGGAGTATAAGATCGATGACGAGTATACACATGGCGGTGTTGATTACGGTGGAGGAGAGAAGAAAGAGCGTCGGAAGTGTTGCTGGAGACCGGTTGAGTGACTAAGGTGAGTGGACGGAATGGGATGGAAGTGTGTTGCTGGATGTCGTCGGATGGACGGAAAAGGGGAGGGCCTAGGTAGGGGCCTGGGGTTTGAGTGATTAAGGTGAGTTGGCTTTGTTTCTCTATTGGGCCTGGGTTGCCTAATTTTAACATTAAAATTAGGCAGTCTCTTTAGATAATTTGTGTAGAAGTATATATAATAAAGATGATATGGGAATTTAAAAAGAGACCAAATAATCAAAAAGCATAAAGTAGAAAAATTTATGAGTAAGGATTAATTTCAAAACCTCTATTATTAAAAGATGTAAAGTAAGAAATATTGGAACCATATTTACCGGACATCCAGTGGATGTCGAGTCCAAATTTTTACTATTCAAAATTGGACTAAATGGCACTTAGATCCATTCAATTGGACCCATACCTGATTTATGCATGACTAGTTCCAGTTCTGGAATAACCAAATGCAATCGACTTTGAGTCTGGAACCGCATACCCCATTTCCTCCTCCGCTACTAGGAGCATCTACATATATAAACATTTGAACCCGCGACCTCAAGTAAGAAATAAAGAGTTCTAACTATCTCTCAACGATACTATTATTGCTTCTTTCACCAGAATCAAAGATGATATATATGAATGAAATTCAAGAGTTAAGTTGTAACTTTGTTTTACAGATAAATGAGGAGCATTAGTTACTTTGAACTGCTAACACTATATTATGATTACGACGCACAAAACCCCGGGGTATCGACCGGACCTAATAGTAGTGTTTATTAAAAAAAGAAGTTCCTATATTGCTAAGCTTTTGAAGTAATATATAATCACTCCTTGAGCAAAGAACAAAGAGCAAAACCCAAAAAAAAGCAACACAAACACAACAACAATGGCATCTTGCACAGACTTCAAAGGCAAATCTCGTCTCCCCAAATTTGCATCCCCAAAACGCTATGACATCCGCCTTAAACCTAATCTTACTTCCTGCAAATTCGATGGCGTCGTTGCAATCCATATCGACATCGTTTCCTCCACTAAACACCTCGTTCTCAATGCTGCCGATCTCAATGTTGATTCCTCTTCTGTTTCCTTCATTTCCAATTCATCTTCTCAGGTGATCATCATCATCATCGCACTTTGTTGTTAATTTTCCGCGCTTTTTATTTGTTCATTGTGCTGATCAAGATTTCAATTGCAGGAATTTCAAGCGGCGGGAGTTGGATTGTTTGAAGAAGATGAGTTATTAGTTGTTGAATTCGGCGAGGAGATTCCTCTTGGTATTGGGGTTTTGAATATATCGTTTCAAGGAACCCTAAATGATCAAATGAAGGGCTTTTATAGAAGGTAATGATTTCAATTTTTTTTTGTATTTATTCGTGTTTTGTTGTGATTTATGATTATTTGAATTGTGTTCAGTATGTATGAGATCAATGGGGAGAAGAAGAACATGGCAGTTACTCAATTCGAACCAGCTGATGCACGGCGGTGTTTTCCATGCTGGGATGAACCAGCTGCTAAGGTGGTTTTTCCTTTTGTTATTAGCTTTACAACAATCCAAATCTGTTTGATGTGTTGTGTTACTTTTACGGCTTGTTTGGTACGCGGTTATAAATGGTGCTAATGCGATGAGTTTGTAGGTAAATATTTAGAAGAAATTCTATCTGAATGCCTCCTTTTCTTCATGCTCGTCTTAGTTATGTCCGAGGCCCTGTGCTAGTTAAAAAATTAAACCTAAACGATGAAGATGTATTTTATTAATTATTACACTAGTATCAATTTTTACTAGAGAAAGTACCTAAAGTATGGGAATTCAAACAATGTAACTAAGGGCCTGTTCTCTTCGGCTAAATCTAGCTGAACTGAATCGATCTAATTGGAGCTGAATTGAACCGGACTGACGGAATAGTAATGTGTGAGGTTAAAAGTATTGTCAACATATGAGCTGAATTGAAAGAACAGACCCTAAAACAAACCATGAATATTAAATTTTGGGGCCTTCTTAGATTAGGGGCCTGTGTTGTTGGTCGATTTGCCCACCCTCAATGACAACCTTGTTTTTCTTAATAACTTTCCATTGATTAAGTGGTAATCAAATTTGTGAAGGACATAAAAATATTATGGCCATGAAGTTTTATTACCATTGGTATGGTGTTTGCATGAGACTTCCTTTACATAATTACATATACGTTAATTGCTTACCACCATTATGAAAAGCTACCTAATGGACAATTAAGGCTTTTGTGCTGATAAACAAACACGGCATCTATTTTTGAATGGTATTTGAGACTTAAAAGAGGATCTAAATTAAAAACCAACAGAATTTACTGAAAATAGCAAGGCCTGAAATATGGAATTGGTTTTGTATCATGAGTGTGAATAACATGTTCAGTAGTTTGATTGGTGTAAATTTTTCTTGCTGTTTTGCATACCCAAAGTGATATTAATGGGTAGGTAAAACACCAAGTTGTTATCTGCAATTTGATCAAGGAGTGCTTGCTTTTGTTTCACCATGTATGTGACTTCTGGTTTATCATCTGACTAGTCTGTCTCTCTTCTGTTAAGGCCACATTCAAGATTACCCTGGATGTTCCATGTGATCTTGTAGCACTCTCCAATATGCCTGTCATTGAAGAAAAGAAAGAAGGGGATCTTAAGACGGTTTATTTTGAGGAGTCACCAATCATGTCGACATACTTGGTTGCTGTAGTTGTGGGCTTGTTTGATTTTGTGGAAAGTCACACCTCTGATGGTATCCTAAACCAGACATTGTGTCGCTAGTGCTACTCTTTTTATTGAAATTATGGACCACTATATGTGACCACATTCTTCTAATATTGTGTAGGTGTTAAAGTTAGATGCTATTGTCAAGTTGGCAAGTCAGACCAAGGGAAGTTTGCTCTGGAGGTTGCTGTTAAGACTCTTGATTTATATAGAAAGTAACTTCCTTTCACTCTCGGTTTTGATGATTATTAACTATATATTTTCCCATATTTCTTAATATGCTTCAGTACTTGATCTACTGTCTAATTGTGAAAGGTATTTTGATGTGCCTTACGCCCTGCCCAAATTGGATATGATTGCTATACCTGATTTTGCTGCTGGTGCCATGGAGAACTATGGTTTGGTCACATATCGTGAGAATGCTTTGCTGTATGATGAGAAACACTCTGCTGCTGCTAACAAGCAAAGGGTAATTTATTTGCTTAACTGGATGAGCACTACAACTTGATTCTATTACTACTTGTGTCTCTTCAATAACGGAAATCTACTTTTTTCAAGGTTGCTATCGTGGTTGCTCATGAATTGGCTCATCAATGGTTTGGCAATCTCGTGACTATGGAATGGTGGACTCATTTATGGTTGAATGAGGGATTTGCAACATGGGTAATTTAAATTTATACTTAAAAGAACATACTTCTGTTGTAGTTTGCACAAAAATTCCCAGCCATTAAATATTTGAATTATTAAAATATTATCGGTTTTTCTAGGTATCCTACCTAGCAGCTGATGCTTTATTTCCAGAATGGAAAATTTGGACTCAGTTTCTTGACCAGACCACTGATGGACTTAGGCTGGATGGTCTTTCTGAATCACATCCTATCGAGGTTTTAGTCATATTTTGCTTGTCTAAGTACGACATTATGCGACAATTGAACTTCCAATGCTAACGTCTTGTCATATTTCCAGGTGGAGATTAATCATGCTAGTGAAATTGATGAAATATTTGATGCCATCAGTTATAGGAAAGGTGCTTCTCTAATCAGGATGCTTCAAAGCTATATCGGCGCAGATACATTTCAGGTTTTCTCCTGTTTTTTCAATTGTCAGTAAAACTTTACTATTTCTTATAGGCTCTTGGCTTCTCGTTCTCTGCTTATGTTGATGAAAATGCATGATGCTTACAACTTTATCTCGATGACAATCCCCTTTTAGAATCTGACCTTTTGACTTTGTTCTCTTACTTAATATAGTACTGCATTGATCGGCTTAGAGGCATGATTATCTTCATTCATATATGCTCCCGATGGACATTCTTGCATTCTAGTGTGTGTATTCCGTTGCAAAAAACCTGATTTAATTGAAACTAAGTAGTTCGGGTTGGCCAATGGCCATTGCATGGCCTTCATATGTGAGTGGTAGGAATGAAATATTTCACCCTACAAGCTAATATTCAATATTGTGTAATTTAATACCTTTTTGATGACTCTCCATTAGAAATTTTCTTTTCCATCTCCCTAACCTAGTCTTAATTAGACATCATGATATGCCTTTTTAGTAATACCGGTTTCCTTTTTTGTTTCTAAAAGCTCTTTCTTTTCTTTTGTTTAACTTAATGCTGCAACCAGAGAGCCTTGGCATGCTATATAAAGAAATATGCTTGCTCAAATGCAAAGACAGAAGACTTATGGGCTGTTCTTGAGGAGGTATCCAGTGAACCGGTGAAGGAGTTAATGAATTCATGGACACAACAGAAAGGATATCCAGTTGTCTCCGTGAGTATGAAAGACCAAAAACTGGAGCTTGAACAGGTGCAGTGCGTTTGATATAAATTTTCTTTTTAGGCTAGTGTTACATTGCATGTAAACTTTCTTTTGTTAACTGAATGTGCTCTTTTACAATTGGTATTTTGTTCTCGCAATTTTTTGGAAATTAACTTTGTGCAATGGATCGCAGTCACTCTTTTTGTTGAGTGGTTCCCCTGGTGATAGCCAATGGATTGTCCCAATCACATTATGTTGCGGATCCTACGATAATCGTCATAGTTACCTTCTCAAAGAAAAGTCTGGAAGTCTTGATATGAAAGAGTCTGCTTGGATTAAGCTTAATGTGGACCAAACAGGGTTTTACAGAGTGAAATATGATGAAGAACTTCAAGCTAAACTTCGACATGCTATAGAGAGCAGCCAATTGTCTGCAACAGATAGATTCGGTAAGATGAGCTTGTTGATGCATGCTTTGTCAATGCTTTAGCCAACCCTAAATCATTTTGGGACTAAGGCCGTGTTATGGTTGTTGTATTGTTAATGGTTTACGACTTTACGTTGGCTTTGCCGTCATTGACTGATATTGAATTTCTCACTAACAGGTGTTTTGGATGATTCATTTGCCCTGTGCACGAGTGGTCAGCAATCTCTGACAACTTTATTGACTTTGATGGCATCTTTCAGAGAGGAAACCGAATATACTGTTCTTTCCAATTTGATAAATGTAATTTCACCTTCGCTTGTGATTCAAGTAACTTAGATGAGTGAATTCCTGATTTTGTTTTTCTATTTCTATAGATTAGCTACAAAGTTATGAGGATAGTTGCTGACGCTACACCTGATTTGGTTGACAACCTCAAAAATTTCTTCATCAGCCTTTTTGAGTATCCGGCACGGTGAGTATCTTCTATATGTTACATTGAACCATAGCTGAATAGGTAACAATGGTTGCACTTATGACAATTCAGTTCATGTAAATAGTTGAAGCTTTCAAATCAAGAACTGTATATTTTTTCTAATAAAAGCTTCAGGTACCTGCATTTAGAATTTGTAGATGTAAGCATTTTTATTTAAGTGAACTTAAATAATTGATCGTGTGGGTTCTTGTTCGCTCTTCCTTGAAGTTGATCCCTTGAGAAGTTCCTATAGACAGTATATATGGACTGTACTCTTTTGAACGTTGACAGGAACCTATAGGATATATAATATCAAAGATGGAAAATACTGGTGTATAGATATGTAGACTTGAGTAATAATTGTGTTTGCGTTCGGAAAATGTGGGAGTTAAACTAATAAAATAAATAGTAACTCAAATGACATTGGAATCATTTTAGTAGTATACAGGGTAGGAAAAGCATTTCCTTATATCATAATATGCCCACCAAGTTTGTGATTTAGCTTATGGCTTGTGCGTGAGTGACAATGTAACCATGCCATCTTTTAGCTGTTAGTATAGAGCATTAGTGCTATTCGGAAATACATAGATGCATGAAAGATGGAACTTCCCATGTCTCTGTGTCGGTTAGTGTCTATGATAGATATATGGACAATAACTTCTTTTTCAATTCAATATGGAGCAGCAATTAGTGTAAAAAATCCTTGTGAACACTGCTCACCGTCCTAGCCAGTTTAAGTTGGCATATTATACAGGCCAATTAGTCGGATAAATGAAGCACCTCCTCACCACTTCTGATAAACGTTGCCACAATTTAACTCTTATTTATCTATCTTTGAAATAACCACTCGTTCACTTCTTATCCATCACTGTACATTCAATATCTAGTGTTTATGTTATTTATTGACATTTAGTAGTGGAATAAATGAGATATATGGCATAGAAAAATGGACTAAAGGACAAGAAAGGTAAGAAGTCAACTATAAGCACTTCACCGTCAATAGATTTTATACCAATGTGGCAAGGCCGTACTTTTTTCTAGACCAATCTGGTTTATTAGCCTATCCAATCAAGCAATGATGGCGGAGAAGATTCCCTTCTAAATAAAGACACTAGTTTGCAAACCCTAATGCACACGCCAAAAATAATTGTAATTGTAGTTTAAATCTAAAATTAAGCCAGTATTATGAAAAGTAATGGTCCTAAGTTTATTCTAAACAATATATTTATTCTAAACAATATATGTCTTACCCATATGACCATATTAAAGTCTTTTCCAAATTGTTAATAAAAAATATACTCAATAACTTTATTAGCTCACAATATTGCAAGGATAATAATGAAATTGTCAATATATTAAAACTTTTGACTGTATGATAAAAAAATGGTTCTTGGTTTTAAAAAAATTCAATTTTTTCAGTGGTACAAACAAGTAATTATGTATCGAAAGCCTATATCTAATGTTATAATTAATTTACTCTACTTAATTGTCTTTAGTATTTCATTGTAAATCAAACTCTATATTCCCTTATCCTAAATTTTTAATCTCTCTAAAACCCTATAATATTTATAGTTTTTTTTTTGTGAAAAATTATCTTTTATAACCCAACTACCTTATAACCCCCCCCCCCCGGAAAAACTAGGTTATGTCACTTAAAAGGTTGCCAAAGGAACTAAATCATTATTTCAGTGAGTTGGCTTAGGTTGTCGGCGTTGTCTTGACATATGTACGTATGTAATTACAATTTAGAGAAACGCTAATAAAATCCTACAAATTAGTGGATAGATTGGATAAAGAAACCGGCAAAAGCACGAATAGTATAGTAAATATCATCAAACACGACAAATCAACGCCGAAAACCTAATTCAACTCGCCGAAAAATGAATTTATACCTGTTTGCAACCTTTTAGGTGATATAAGGTAGTTTTTCGCAAAAAATATTTTACAAGGTAATTTTTTTGCAAAATGTCTCTAACAAAAGGTATTTTTTCGCACAACATCCATTATTAAATTAAATGTCTGAAATTATGACTTGGCAAGTTTAGGGGACTAATGTTTAGTTGGCATCTTAGATGGCTGGACAAGTGACGTAAAAGAAGGATGTCAAATGTCACATTCTCGCGTACTTGCTTGTAGATTTTTCTTCATTTTATGACTTTTGAAGATCAGCTAGTGAGGACATAGAGTGTAGTTGAGACCTCGAGGAATAGTTCTAGATGGAAATGAATCCTTTTGTTCTATGGTCTAGATGTTTGCCTGTCTACTTATATTTGCTTGCATTTCTTATGGCATGCTTGCTAAAATTGAACCTGTTAATGGTTGGGGAGCTAGAAGATCGATATTGACTCTGTTTTTATCATTGTGGCTTTTCTAATATGCTTCTTGATCATTGCCATCTGAAAAATTGCAGGAAACTTGGCTGGGAGTCTAGGTCAGGTGAGAGCCACTTAGATGCGATGTTGAGAGGGGAGCTATTGACTGTGCTTGGTCAGCTTGGGCATGAGAGTACTCTGAATGAAGCGAGTAGACGTTTTGATGCATTCTGCACTGATAGGGACTCACCGCTTCTACCACCTGATACCAGAAAGGTATTGTAACACATAAAACTGACTTCTTCCCGTATACATGCATACATATCTCACTAACAACCCCACACACTTGAAGATATTCTGTGCCCTGGCTCCTAAAATATACATCTCATACTACAAGCCTTCAATTCTGCATGATGTAACTGAAAGATCCTATATAGTAGTTGGATCATTCGTGTAGTTTTTCAATTTAAGTACATCTTCGGAGATTGAACCATTAATTATTGCAACTGTTTTACCAAACTAGAGTTATTGATCATTGAATGTATGATGTGCGAGACTAATATTTCTGGATGAAGGAAGTATATTAAATAACTATTATTTAAATTGGACTCCAAACAACAACTTGCATATCACATCCTTACTTAACATCATGTGTTGCGTCACTTGAGATGGCATCTAAGCAAAATAATGCCACCTAAGATGCCTGGTAAGCATGTCGAAAAAAAACTTTTGTTCATTCATATTTCGATCAAAACATTATGCCACCTAAGATCATTTTTGTTCTCCCGTGTCTCCTCTGCTTCATTCTACTCCAGCTAGAGCAATTATCACCTGAAGTGAGTTGTTTCGCATCAGATGGTGGCATGATTTCCACACAGCTGACCTTGCTCTTACTTACAATTTGGATAATGTTGATACTTGTAGTAGTAGTTTGTAAGTGCTGAATAGCATCGTGTTCACGTGGGCATCTAAATTGTGCAGGCTACATATACTGCTGTGATGCAGAAAGTAAATGCATCAAATAGATCTGGTTTTGAAGCTCTTTTGAAAGTATACAGAGAGACTGATCTCAGCCAGGAGAAGGGGCGTATTATAGGTATTACTATCACCTACTTCTTCCGTTTCGTATTAGTTTCAACCAGGGCCTATTAGGTATTACTATCACTCCTCTTTCATATTAGTTGCAACCAAGTTGTTTGATTTGCGATTTAGGAGGATGATAGACAGGTTAAATGGATAATTATATTCAGAATCATATAAACACCAATAAGAAGAGTGATTGAGTTATCAGGTGCTAAAATTATTTTGTGCAATCTGTCCGTTTACCTTGTCTATTATGCTCCTAAAACTTGCGGGCCAAACAACTTGGCTGCAACTATTATCAAACAGAACAAGTATTTTCATTTTATGATTCTGAGGCTACCAAATTTCGCTCATTATTTGTTATCTGAAGTTGTCTTTTTTTTGTGTGTGTGATTTATAGGTTCCCTGGCATCCTGCCCAGACCCGGATATTGTTCTTGAAGTTCTCAACTTTTTGTTATCTTCCGAGGTAAGCTTAACCTACAGAACTTTTTAATGTCCAAATTTGTAATGATTGAATAACTTGATTGTTGGATACATTAATTTTAAAGGTTCGAAGTCAAGATGCTATTTTTGGACTCTCAGTCAGTATGGAAGGGTGTGAGACTGCTTGGAAATGGCTTCAGGTAGATCTTAGCTTATACCTCTTATAACTAGCACAGCTAATACTTTATAATGTTGGAGTGAAACATAGAATGCTTTGATTAAGTTTAAGCACCACTGACTGAGTAAAGAACAATTTTATCCAGACTTTCTTGTATACTACTGTAGCATAATGCAATCCATAACTATGTCATTGCTTCGAGGAAGATTTATTTTCAGCAACAACCATTGATATACTGTGTAATTTGTTTACTATTGTTTAGCTAAACTGTCTTTGTTAATGCTTCTTACAGGATAAGTGGGATTACATATCCAAAACATGGGGCTCTGGCTATTTAATCACTCGTTTTATCAGTGCAATCGTGTCACCTGTATGTCTCTCTCCTCTCTCCTCATTTTCTCTCAATCAGATCATGGAAGTACGCAATGCAGAGGATTTTGTTTCTTTGGTTTTCAATTGACTAGTTTTTTATTGGCGTCCTGTAGTTTTCCACAATTGAAAAGGCAAAGGAAGTTGAGGAATTCTTCGCAAGTAGAATGAAGCCTACAATAGCAAGAACCTTAAAGCAGAGTCTTGAGAGAGTTCAAATCAATGCAAGGTGGGTTCAGGCTGTTCGGCAGGACAACCATCTTGCACAACTTGTACAGGATTTGTCACAGAGAAAATGAAGGCATCCAAGGAAACCTTTCTCAAAAGGAACGTGCAGTAGATTACCCCAAGAATAAAGCTCATATCGCAATAAGTAAAAACTCAGGTTCGAGCTGTTTGACCGACATGGCTTGATGATCGGGGTGGCTTGTTTATTCTCTAGTACGGGTTTGACCAATATGGTGTTTTGATCATTAGAGTTAGAAGAATTTCGCTTATGTTTCACATATTCGTATATTACGAAGGTTGCAGACTTCTATTTTATGATTTCAGTGCACTATTTTTATAAGTTTAACATATTTGTATATGATCTCACCACCCAATCTCTATTAGAGTACCATTTGGTGAAGCAGTAATAAAAAAATAACAAGACCAGCATATTTCAATTACCAGATATCATATGCATGTCATAACACAAATTACATCATCATAACTACCTACACTGCGGAATGGAGAACCATTAGCAAAGGCCTTGAGATTATACTTTGTTGCATCCTTAGTTAGTTAAAAACGGGACGGGAATTAAACGCAGTTCAATTCGCCGAGTTTAAAACGGCAAAAATTTGAAAAATACGGTCAAATATTCGATAAAAAAAACGTTGACTTTTTATAATACGGAATATGGATATATATGCGTTTAAAACGGTTCCACCTTAAAAGTTCAGCTAAAAATCCGGACACTATTTTCTTATGTTTTACTCATGTTATGCTCTAATTTAAAAGATATCAACTTATATACCTATTCATCATAAGTAGGTCTCAATATTTTCGAAGAACATATGCTATAAAAGACTCAAAATAATAATTACGCTGAAACTCTAAAAGGTCGCGTATAGTCGCAGAGACATGAGAATTTGATACACGTGGTTTCTTTTTTTCTTTAAAGGAGTTTTTTTCAAAAAAACGCATTCGGCGCGTTTTAAACGCGTTTAATACGGGAGGTGGAGTTTTTTGTGTTTAATACGGCGGGGGCTCAAAAAAACTTTTTTTGGGCTTTTTTTCAAAAAGACGGAGACGGAGTTTTAAACGCGTTTTAACTAACTAAGGTTGCATCTCATATAGTACATCTTTCTCCAAACTACGTGCATATATTCGACCGGAGCCTAGGAAAACGATTGAGATGTAGGGTATTTAGCTTATTTTGGTGGAGGATTACTCCTTGGTTTAGCAATGTAACTCATCAAGCCTTTTGGTTTCCAAATGTTATACTTAGACAATGCAAAACTTCACAAGTGAATTAAGGATTCATTATTATATAAGGACAATGCAAAACTTCACAAATCAAAATAACTTACTGAGTGTTATGTTGTTTTCCTATTTCGCATTTTGTGCCCTTTTCCTACATCTAACTGCTTCCTTGATTACCCATAGAAGGAAGTGTCTTTGTTGACAACCTTAAAACCCTCGTTGGAGTATCATCTCTATCATTTAAGTCAAGGGAGGAGGAAGATGGTGTCCACATGAAATTATTTTCCTATCCTTTTTTTTGGTAAATTAGAAGAAATTACAAAAAAATTATAATAAAAAAATAAAACAGAAAACAGAAAATAAAACAGTTGCAAAATTCCCATTTGTTAACGTGTAAAGCTTTCTCATAATGAAAATTAATTAAACTATTATTGTTCCTGGTGCATGTTTCAACCTCTCAATTTCTATCAAATGCCAAAAAAAGCTCCTCCTTCTAACTCCCTACCAAAACCTTTTTCCAAATTCCCAAACTCTGTTCATGGGAGGCGTGATCTCTAAGGTGAAAGGGTTGGTCTACTTGGGGGACGGTGAAGGAGTGGTGGTTGTGTCGATGCACATGAATTGGTGTTAGGGTTGGTGAGTGCGTAACGGAAGCAAATTAAAGATGTATAGATTGAGAAATATAAATAAGAGTTGAAAGTATGGAAAAAAGGGGTATTGGACACGAGTATTTAACGTGGGAAAAATCCTCTAAATAGAGGTAAAAAACCTACGGACGACGAGCTCTGAAAATTCTACTATAATAAGATAATGAGAGTACAAGAACACCCAATTAATAGGGTGAATAATACAAATATGTATAAGTAAAACTCTCACTATTAATAACAAACTCAAAAAGGAGTAATTAGAGAGAATAGTGGAATAATTAGGGAGATTGTTTACAAGGAGGCGTATGTAGGAAGGAAGACTTGAATAATATGGCTTCTTGTAGTAAGTGTAGAGGTTTATCTCCCAAAGTATTGGCTTGTTGTTGGATACTTCTCCATAGTGTAGCCCTCCTGCCCTTTTATAGGAGCTTAAGTCGGCAAAACTATTTGCAAGATAGGTGTAGAATTTTCTAGTAAAAGCATACTTGTATGTACCATATTTCTTGCCGTCATTGTTTGCTCCAAGTTCTAGAATTCTCATGAATGTTGACTTTGTAAATAACAAACTAGAGAAAACTAGAATGTGCTTAGTATTAGTTAGATTAGAATTTGGGCTGTTCTGATACCACTTCTAGAATTGGTGAAGTAAATCCATTTAATTGTCTAGAAGATTCCACCAACAAATGTCTCCATATGTGCCGGCATAGGTTAGAAATCTCACGAACTTGGGAATATTATCAAGAGAAATTATGAAACTTTCATATTAGGTGGCCAATGATAGTATTAATATAATTAGGCAATTTTCGTGAAATGGGCCAAAAGAAATTTGGGCCACCAAACCCAACAATCTCCACCTTGGACCAAATTTTGTGTACTCGTCGTCGGAGCCCGAAGGGCATTATAATGGTACGTCACCTAAAGAGCCCAATATTAACTTGGGTGTAGATATATGTGACGTGCTAACCCGTTTTATAATGACGTTGATGCCAAACCGGGTATGAATAGGATGATGAAGAAGGAGCCATAGAAGAACCTTGTAGAACATAGAGATTTCCATGTCTGATGGCCTTCATAATTTCATGAGCACCCTTGGAGACTTTAAGTACTCCACCTTGAGCCGATATTTTGCACCCTTTAGCATCTAGAGTGCCTAAAGAGATGATGTTGCATTTTAAATCAGGAACATATTGAACATTAGACATTGAACATTCGACAGAGTCCTAATCTTGTCGTTATGTGTCTTGATTTGTACGGAGCCAATACCATGAACTTTGCAACGAGAACCGTTGCCCATAGATACAAATTTATTTCATCGATTGATAATTGATAAAGTGATCCTTTTTAGAACAAACATGGTAGGTACAACCGAATCAAGCACCCAATTAGAAGTTCTACTTCTACCGAGAGAAGTAGCCAAAAGAACATCATTGGCTTCAATTTCACCAAAATCGGCTTGAGCTGTTTCCTTAGCCTTTTTCTCGATCTCTTCTCTTTCGAGCTTGTTCTTCAATTTTATGCAATTGGAAACAATGTGCCCATGCATTTTACAATATTTGCATAAATTATCAAATTTATGCCCGTTAGATATGGCCCGATTTTTTATACTTATTTTTCCGTGTGTTCTCCCTATTATATTTAAACCTTCATTGTTATCACTTGAATGTACTTCAAGGACAAATTTTTCTTTTGAGAGTAAATGTGATTTTACGTCATCAAAAGATAATGTATCGTTATTTCCATATAACATGATTTCCTTGAAGTGTTTATATGAAAGTGGTAGGGAGACAATTAATAACACGGCCTTATCCTCATCTTCAATCTTAACATCCAAATTTTCAAGATCAATTATAATGGAATTAAGTTCATTAAGATGAGTTTGAATGGAAGTACCTTCGGCCATCCGAATTGTATATAGCCTTTCCTTAAGACGTAATTTGTTGGCGAGGCTCTTATTCATGTAAAGAGACTCCAACTTTAACCATAATCCGGTTGCTGTCTCTTCGTGAATAACCTCGCGTAGTACCTCCTTGGCTAAACATAGTTGGATCGCCGATAATGCTTTTTCGTCCAACTCTTGCCATTGCTCATCCGTCATAGAAGATGGCTTTTATCTTTGCCATCAAGTGCCCATTTTAATCCACTCTGTGTGAGAACGGCCTTCATCTGGACCTTCCAGATGCTAAAACTAATCTTGCCATCAAATTTCTCAATCTCGAACTTCGTTACCGAAGACATCTTAATATGATAGCTCTCAGAAATGAACCTTTGGCTCTGATACCACTTGTTAGGGTTGTGAGTGCGTAACGGAAGCGAATTAAAGATGTATAGATTGAGAAATATAATAAGAGTTGGAAGTATGGCAGGAATAGTAGTAAAAGATTGGACACGAGTATTTAACGTGGGAAAAACCCTCTAAATAGAGGTAAACAACCCAAGGACGACGAGCACAGGAAATTCCACTATATTAAAATAATGAGAGTACAAGAACACCCAATTACTAGGGTGAATAATACAAAATGTGTAAGTAAAACTCTCACTAGAAACTCACTAGGAGTAATTGATAAGAATAGTGGAATAATTAGGTAGATTGTATACAAGGAGGGGTATATGGAAAAAGGCTTGATTAATAGTGTATGGCTTCTTTGTATTTATGTTGTTATCTCCCAAAGTATATAACTTTGTTGTGTTTGGCTTGTTGAGCAAAATGGAGCCAACCTCTATTTATACTTTGCAAATGTCGGCAAAATGGGTTCTAGAATTGGTGAAGTAAATCCATTTAATTGTCTAGAAGATTCCACCAACAAATGTCTCCATATGTGCTGACATAGGTTAGAAATCTCATGAACTTGGGAATATTATCAAGAGAAATCATGAAACTTCCATATTAGGTGGCCAATGATAGTATTAATATAATTAGGCAATTTTCGTAAAATGGGCCAAAAGAAATTTGGGCCACCAAACCTAACAATTGGGTATGGCGTTTCATGCGGTGGGGGCTGTGGAAGAGGAGGAAGTTATGCGGTTGGTGGTGGGAATGGGAGTTGGAGTAAATGTTGGTGTCGAATTATATTCTAAAGTTCTGATGCAAAGAAAAACTACGACATTTGCCAAAGTTATGATGCAAAGAAATGCTGCCATATTTGGTGTTGAATTAACTTCTTCCCTATTACTAAGGGCCTGTTCTATTCAGCTTATTTTCAGTTCAGTTCAGTTCTGTTCAGCTCTAATAAGTTCAGTTCAGTTCAGCTCAGTTCAGCTCCAATAAGTTCAGTTCAGTTCATCTCCAATAAATTCAGTTCAGTTCACTTCCAATAAGTTCAGTTCAGTTCAGTTCAGTTCAGCTCCATTCATTATTTAACCTTTTCGTTTAATATTCATATTATTATTATTGGTGTTATTTATTTTACTCATTATTATCGTTATTATTACATTATTGTTATTATAATTCTTAATTATTATCATTATTTATATATATATTTTGTTATTATATCTTTACTCATTATTATTACTATTATTATTATGGCTGAGCATGGTTTGTATTGTTGCGCGGTTTAACCAAATTTCATGTTAATACGAGTATTCTGATTTGCAATTGTTGTTTTATTTTACCGACTAGATATTCACTGTTACATCATACAAATAAGCTACAAATAGCTAAAAGATATTAAAAAATTACAAAGTTGCTAATAATACTGGAGTACTATTTAAGATACAATATCGTCATTACGTTGAATATTAACGATAATTTGGCGGTTTGCGGTGGGGTTTGGTTTATAAATATTATAGACCAACCCACCACAAATCGTGGTTTGGTTAGAAGGACATACCAATCCATGTTTTAAGCTAATTATTACTATTATATATAATTACTAATTATTATTTTAATGGTAATATTAATTTACTTCTTAAACATTATTGTTATTACATCATCATCAAGTATTAATATACTAATACTAATAATAGTAATTGCTCATTATTAATTATTTTAGTAACTATTATTTTAAAAATGAATTTATCATTATTACTATTATTTATAACAATCATTTATTAATATCAAAAATATATTATCATTATTCATTTAATATTATTCTAAATTATTAATTATTTATTACTATCTCCGTTTTTTTAATATGCATGTTTACTTTTGCGCGCGGGCCAAGAAAAAAGTGCAAAAGTAAGAGAGAAGGTTAGTAAAAGTAAGGAAAAAGTGAAAAAGGTAGAGAGAAGAAAAGAAAAAGGAGGAGAGAAGTGTAATAATTAGGTGAGCCAACCTTCCATTTATGGGAAAAGGTAAAAAGATGCATATTAAAAAAAACATCCCAAAATGCTAAAACATGCATATTAAAAAAAAAGAGGGAGTATTATTACTTAGAATTATAATTACTTATTACTTAATATTCATAATAGTTATTATTACTTATTATTTATATGTTTATTACAATTCTATTCAATTCAGTTCAGTTCAGTTCAGCTCATTTCAGTTCAGTTCAACTCCAATCAGTTCAGTTCAGTTCTGTTCAGCTCCAATAAGTTCAGTTCAATTCAATTCAGTTCAGCTCCAAATAAATTCACTTCATTTCAACTAGAATTAGACGAAGAGAACATACCCTAATTGCAATAAGTTACTTATTGGTGTAATAATTTTCATGGTGCTACAAATTCATGCTTAACTTTGAACGTTTATGGAAATGTTTTTTTATTTCATCCGGTGTTTTCTCATTCTTCTTTTTTTCTTTTTATTTAAGTGAAACTATTGGGTCAGACCGTCTGACCCAATACGTTTCGTCAGACGAAGCCGCGAGAACGGCGCCGCTGTTCCTTCATCTTCTTCCTCCGCCGCCGCCGGCCCGCCGTGCCGCTGCTCCTTCTTCATCTTCTTCCTCCGCCACTGCCGCGCCGCTGCTCCTTCTTTTTCTAGGCTTGTCTGAGCTTAATGAACCTATCGATGTATATTATCTGTTCCATGAGGTATAAAAAGAAGATGGACATTCAAGAGAGAAAGTCTGGTGGCAGCCATTGTTGTAGAGAGAGAGAAATGAGTTAGTGTTTCAGTTAAAAGGATGAAGGTATGTAGTTACCCCTTTTTTTTCATTTGCTTCTAACTTGCTTTCATTTACTCCTTTTTTTTCATCTGCTTCTAACTTTCTTTCATTTACTCCCTTTTTTCATTTGCTTCTAACTTGCTTTCATTTACTCTCTTTTTTTCATCTGCTTCTAACTTGCTTTCATTTACTCCCTTTTTCTTTTCATTTGCTTCTAACTTGCTTTCTTTTAGATTTTATTTTATTTCATTTACTTAAGTTTTGTTTTCAGTTAGACTAAAACACGTAAATGAAACAATATGATAAGTAACTGAACTTAAAAGACATCCAACTGAAATAAAAAGATCAATTGAACAAAAATTGAAACCAACTGAACAAAAATTGAAACCAACTGAAACAAAAATGAAACAAATTGAAAGTCGTCCGACCAAATGTTATGGTCGGACGCGTCTGACCCAATACCTTCTCTTTATTTAAACCTTTTTCATGCAATGTTGTTGCTAATGGTAGATTTGAATATTTGATGTTGTTATCAATTTGTCAGAGTGACGGTTGTCGGCAAGAATTTTACTTTTTTTTACTATAAAAAGTTTAAAAAATTAACATACTTCCTCCGTTCTCTTTTATTTGCTACACTTTTTAAATAAGAAAATTTCTAATTAGATGTTACACTTCTTTATTTGGCTTTTCCTTCTCTCTATCTCTCTCTTACCACATGAATTTTCCTATCTATCTCTCTCACATCAAAAAAAATTGTATTGGAGTCCGCAAAAAAGAAAGTTAAGCATCTAATTTGATACGGAAAAAGTACAAAATTTTAATAATTTCTCGATTTGACAACGCTCTACTTCTACCAACGCTACTTGATAAATCTTCATTAAATTTGCAAACTTTCTCTAACGGCATCCCATCAAAATAGAAATGAAAATTTTATTCACCAACAAATATCACTCTTGGATGCAGTTAAATTTGGAAACATACACCATCATCAACCAATCGCACACATATAATTGATTGTTTCACAGTTTTAAATTTGAATAAAAAAATACAACATACCTAAACAAACTAATTGTACGTTCTCCCCATTCTCCCTTGCATAGTATTCTTTATATTTTCCCTTTCACTAACTTACATATTCTATCAAAGTTCACATGATTTCGCACGCATGGCGTGCTTATAGGACTAGTATAGTACATGAAAGAATAGCCTGCGCGATGTTTACTTGCAAAATACACTTCCTCCATTTTGTAATGAGTTGGGGAATGTGGACTGGATTAAGACGAAAAAAAGAAAATGCTTTACGAAGAGGAAAGAATACCAACAATACTCAAACCATACTACTTCTGTAGTTTTAGACATTACTTATCAATAGCAATCAAACTTGAACACCTTAAGGAGAGGGTCTTAACTTATTAAAAATAAATCAAATTTGAGGTTTAGTACTATAATGAACACCAACTGATAGGTTTGGTTATTAACTCTCAGGAAACTCGATGCATTGATCTCTTACATTACATAGCAAGTAAATTAGAAGCTTTACTTCCAAATCCCCCATAAATATTTCATGATTTGTTACACATGTTACAAAGTTTGTTTCTAGTCCCCACACAGTTCAAAACAGCGACCAGAAACTGCCACTAGAGAAGGCATTTCACTAACCCCTACACTAGCCAACCTGGGCAGCCAGGACCAAATTCTACATACTCATATGAACTTCTAACCAACTAGCCAAAAGATAACTGGGGAAAATTAGAAGAAAAAAAAGAGGAAAATATTAAAAGATAAAGAAAGGGGGTGACAAAAGTCTAGATATTACACAAACCCCTTCTAATATTGAATCCCACTTCAGCCAAACCTAACCCCGCATCGGGCTCCACCTGGTGTTTCTCAATGCTGTACACTTAAATCTTAATGACAGTGAAGCTGCTAAACACTCAGAATCCAAATTATAGAAAGCATCACATTTTGGTAAGGCCTCATAATTTATGCCACAAACTCTACAAGATCGCCATGTTAGTCTCACTTGTTCGTCATGGGGACATACAATCGTCTGTCGTTGAAAGCATTTGTACATCCATTTCATCTGTGAGCTTTGCTGAGTAGTCCATCCCATTTTCATCTGCAAACATCATGGCAAAGTTAACGAAAACAAGATATGGACAGAAAATAATCCATGGAAGCATAGTTTAGGTGGATAGTCATCAGGAAGGAGAATTATTACTAAACATAGAATCCAGAGATGGGCGTTTTGGTGAAGTGCTCCCTTTTCGATCTGCAATATCAAAGCACCTCAAGCCATGAGATAGGTTTTCCAATGTCGACACTATAAGTGAGACTATCCAGAAACTACAGCTACCAATCATGAAGAAACAGAATTCTGGTAGTCAAAATTGGACATTTTACTTTTTTGTAGTCCTACACACAATGGGGAGTGAAAAGATTTAGCAGGGTGCAAGGCCTTTTATTCTGCCAAAAAACAGCTTGGAGTAACTCACATCTTCAGTTTACGAATAACATATATAGATAACCCATTATAAAAATCCAGCCACCATCACCACTACAAGATCCTAATCAAGAGAGCCTACATGGTCAATCATTCAATCCTAACCCTCTAAGATCAAAGATAATGCTTCCTTATTCCCTCTGTTCCTAGATAACAGTTACACTTCACTTTGGAGGAGCATCAAGGAGGGCATTGAAAAAGATGGTGTTGTGACGGCAGCGTGGGCGTAAGGTTACCATAATCGATGCGCACAAAAGAATAATACTCTCCCTCACAAAATAGAATTGTAATGCAAAGTATGACAAGAAATTATGGAGAATATAGACTAGTGTTTAATGAGGAAATTTGAATTTCCTCCCCTCAAAATAATATTGTATTAATTGTACAACCTCACAACAATAATACAATCCCTCAATGTGTGTAGTGATATGTTTAGCCTAAAAGACTCCCCTATTTATAGCTAAGCACAACCCTAAACCTTTTAGGAAAAGTACTTGCTCTCCAAGTCTAATTCCTAAAAGATTACCTGTTGGAAAATAAATGTAGATTATTTTCTTTTGTAATTTAAAACTTTAATAATTAAATAAACAAAGGTATAAAGCTTGTGCCGTTATTAGTTTACTGTTGTTGCTAAATTGTAGGAACCACTCCTCCACATTTCTAAGTTGTTAAATGATAGATTTTGAGTGGGTCAAAGATAATGGAACCACTCCTTCCACATTTTTAGAGAAAGTTGGTTTATGTACGTTGCTTTTGGTTCTATAAATATTTGGCTTATGGTATAGTCAAATAACAAGAGCAAAAAACGCAGTTTGCATTTGTGAGATATTATACTGCTAACCCATATTTTTGGCAAGCTATATTTCTTCTCCTATTAATTAAAATTATATTACAATATATTCTCTAAGTTTACTCTTACGGTAAAGAGCATTGGGTGTTCATTGGTTTTGCTGCATACAATTTATCCGACGGGTTGTTGTATCTTGGGAGAGGAGCGTATCAGTTTCTTTGACCAGTGCAGTGGGGCGTTTTCTCTCTAAGGATAGCGCTTTGCGTGCTACAACCCAGGCTACTCTAACTCATTCTTATACTGCTTAATTTCTTTGTGTCAGTTGTTTGTTATTAAGTATTGATTGAAATTCTTGAATGTTAAATTACTACTTTCCATATTTGTACTTGGATTAAAGTATTGTGCATTGCTACATACTTAATTTTTTATCTAACATTACCTACCAAAACTCTATCTTATTTCCTAAATACATCCACCTCTAGTAAATAGGAAATAGATAGAAAAAGATAACAAATAAAATAAATAAAGCAACAAGATAAACAAGAAAAATAAATGCTGAAATCGCCTTCGTGCACGCAGCAGCAGCTCGCGGACCACGAGCCACGTTGCGCCCAGCGACCTGCGGTAGGGTCCGCTACTCGCGGAGAGCTTGTGGCAAAATTCCGCAAGTCACTCCCTGCTCCGCGAGTCGTGCTCTATCTTCACGTTTCTTTCTTCTTCCTTGTTTGCTTCCACTTGTTCCGTGTTGACACATTGTGATTGTTTTCCAACAGATGGGGTGATTGTTTGGGGAGTATAGATTGTTTGGGGAGTACAGAAAGTAAAATTGAGAAAGTTAGCAAAAATAAAAAGGTGGGTAGATGATGTTAAGTGGATTATTAATTGGGATTATTAAATGAGTTGTGGGCCCTTTTTTGCGGAACAAGAGGAGGAAAAAGATGTGGCATTATTCCTAAAATAGAAAAAGTAAGAGTGTAACTATTAAAAAGAAACGGTCTAAAAAGGAAAGTGTAACTATTATTTAGGAATGGAGGAAGCATAATTCTATGAGAAAAATTTTACGTGTTGAAACTTGGGATCACCTTTGAAGCCACTTTGAACGTTTGGTTTGACGGTACGAATATTGAATCTTAAATCTTGGTTAACCGAGAACAGTTGTCAGGAATTCTGGATTCTAGAATGTAACAAGAATTTCGGACAGCTCCTTCCCATCCCCAACAGCTATTAATCATGGATGCCACCCCTCCCTTCTTCGTCTCAGTGAGCTCTGCACCTATTTCTTTCTGCAGAACGACAACCCATTTTCTTGCTCCCTATATCTCTCTCCTGCTCCCTCTTTTAGACTCTCCCTCCCACAAGCTCTATACTGCACAAGGCTCTCCAAGGAAAATCAGCATCGAAATAAGGCAGATAATACAAGATGGGGTTAAATTGGCCAAAATCCAAGCTACAGATGATACTTAGATTCCTTTCATTGTTGACCAGCATTACACAGCAACCTTCTGTTAAAAATGCTGTCAAGTTCTGAGATCATATAATGAATAAATTAATTTCTCAGGTACAAGGAAAATAGAGAGAGAATAAAAATATACTTAATTCAACCACCCATGTCCACCAACATTCTCCGCCATTCTCTCCCACCAACAGACATCATTGGTCCAACCTAATTGACACAACTCGTATCCACCACAAAGTCACCTCCTACCCCTCCCACGTCACCAAGATAAAACGCGAACAAGGGGTAACCCTAAAATTTCGACACTTTGCACAACTACCTAATAGAGCCAAATCCACCGACAATGCCAACTAACAAAAGCCCATTACAAGAATACCTTTTGTGGTGTTACCATTAAAGGGGCTTTGTCATCAATGGCAGGAATTTAAATTCAGAAAGGGACGTCCTGAGGAATGATATCTGAGCAGAGACTAATGCAGCTTGATGCTGGATCTTAAAGACAAAACATGAAAGAAACATGGAGTGAAAGTGGAGAAAGAGGAGAGACAGAAAGGAGGAAGATAGGAAGCCGAGTGAGAAGCATGGGGATAGAGATATATGATACATTTACAGTTTTTTTTTGTCTTCCCCTCTTTTTATCATTAACTTATTTTTCCTATCATAAAGAGCGTGTTTTTGCTGGAAGAGCTTCACTTCAATTACATTCTAGTAAAGCTCTTAAAAACCTTTGATTACTGGCAGTCCGTCACCATCTTTCCTCATTTGTTTTTTAGATCTCTCCTCCACCTCTTGTTCGCCCCTATTACAATGGTGGTTAAGGCAGCAATGGCAATTACATATTGGGGAATCCCGTATATTGTAGATCGGACAAAGGTGGAAGGAGCAAGGGGGGAGGGGATGGAAGGGGACAATGCCATGACCGATGAGTTGGAAGCAGGGAAGAAAATCGCGGATATCGTCGCGTTCGCGGTAACGGTCGCGATGACGTGGGAACGGCTTGTAACGGTCGAAAAAAGACAAATCGCGGTTGACGCGGCGTGAATTTTTTCAAAAAATTCACACAATTAGAATTTTAACCTCAAAATGGCATTTTTGAAGTTTTATAAGTATTCTAACAACTTAATTTGACCAAAGCAATCATATGGGTGGATTACACATATGGTGAATAAAATATTACTTTAAACATGAGATTTATGTCATATTATATATAAAAATTGATACTAAATCATATATATCACTCAACTTGGAAGCCCATGGTAAGTTTTTCTCCTTTCGTTGGTGTGACCCTATAGTTTTTGTGCTACTATGCGTATATTCCCTTTCTTTTTTTGACCAATTTTCATATAGTAACGGATGTAACGGGTAAAAAAACGCTCTAATGCGGCGAGTCACCGTTACGTAACGGACAACGCGGCGAGTTGGACGTGAATTTCATCGCGGGGTTACGTAACGGCATTTCGCGTAACGGCAAGTTCAAAATCCGTTACATAACGGCCGTTACGTAACGTAACGGCCGAGTTTTGTTTCCCTGGTTGGAAGGAGAGAACAACAAAAATGAACATTTCTTAAAAAGAATCTCATCATATTATTGATTGAAACATACATCTTAAAACTCTTGTTGGGTATGGAGGCATAGGTTATATAGTTTAAAGACAGAATTGGCTAGAAGAAAAGGAGACTTGTAAATCACCCACTTAGGCAGGTAAATTGGCACAGTCATCCAGGTGCCCAGGAAAATCACCTGTAGTCCAAGTCTAGAAGATTTTTTCTATCGCGCCTAGTCAGACTGATTAGTCCTGTCGGGCAACCCACCAAAGACAACTCTACGTGACGACCGACTCTCCTTAATTGCCGTATCGTAACCCAACTATAAATACTTGGCCTATTTCATTCAGTAATTTCTCATGTCAAAGAGAGGAAAAGCTTAGGAGATATCTTACGAGATTTTGTATTCATCATTGAGCATCACCGATTTTCTATAGCAAGATTTGTGTTTTTCTCCCAGTTCTTGGATTCCGAAAAATTATTAAAAGTTGGCTTTTCAAAAGAAATTGTAATTTTCTTCACGTTCAGATTAAAACAAAACAAATAATTGACATGACCAGGATTCTATAATATTTCCTGCGTTTCTAAAAACATGCAACACTTTCCTTTTAGGGAAATGCCACAATATTTGCAATTAAGTGCAAAATGGAAATTTTCTCCTTTGTATTACATAATTGTCTTACTTACTAACTAATTAATTACCCATATCTATCCCATTATTTTGCTAATTATCCAACCCCACACTCAAATCCCCCCCCCCGCCCCCTTGAATCAGACCCCAAACCACCCCCTTCCCAAGTCCATCTATAACCCCCTTACATTGAAACCCGATCCTCCCTTCCATTGAAACAAAGCCCACCACCACCCCTTCTCTCTCCTCCTTCCCTCCTCCCCTTACATGAAAACCAACAACCACCACCACCACACCCAAAGAGAAAGGCAAGACAGAGTTGCCCCTTCTACCATCTGAAGTGGAATATGACGGATCCTTCTTTACTGAGTTTGTTCACTCTTTCTCATTTCGCTCTCCCCAATCCCTCCTCCCTTTCTATGGAGCCAGTCACACCACATACTCTATCTCTCCTCAGTCCTCACTCCTTCCTCCTCTTCCATGGGAACCGGCCAACCATCTACTCTCTTCTACTCCTCCTCTACCGCCGTCACCGGGCACCACTCTCCCCACATTAGATCTGAAAAGGGTATCGACGGAGCAAACCGTTTTTCGCCAAATTTATCCCCGCGTTTTGTCAAATTTGAAGTTTATGCTTGTTTGTTGTTGATTTGAAAGATTTTTGGTTATATTTTCTAGGTCTATAAGTTTAACTGGTGAGAGTATTTTTCTGAATTCTTTATGAAGTCTACTCACAGTGGTGGTGGTTCAATGGGTTGCGCTGGGCTCTTTCAGTGGTAGTGGTTGTGATGGTGCAACTGGCTAGACTGGGAAAGTGGTGGTGGTGAATGGTGAATGGTGATTGCAGTAGTAGTGGTGCGGAGGGGTAGACAACGATGGCGGCGGTGCGTCTAGATTCGGGGTGTGCTGAGTTGGGTTAGTAGTTGGTAATTGTTTATGATTTAGCTTTGTTAATGAAACAAGTTACATGTCATTTTCTATACTCTCTCTTTTTTCTTAAATGTCGTGCACTTGGTGGCAAGTATTTAGAAACGGAGGGGCGTACATTTTTAAGGGAATATAAGGACTATTCTGCAAATAATTCCTCTAATACTGTCACAGTGTCACATGCTACACTAAAAAGAAGGCCGGCAGGGGAGAAATGAGCATACTTATGAAACTTTTTAACTAATTATATAAACTGTAGGCCTCCAATCTATAGGGTTGGCACTTAAAAGTTAACGCCCACTTGCTGTCCTTTCAATAAATATATTTTTATTGCCCATCATATAAAAATTATCAAGGACGTATATTATTGAGATAGTGAAACAAAAAAAAAACAGAAAAGCATACAACCCCCCCCCCTCCTCCTCCTCCTCTATCTCTCCCTCTCCCTCTCTCTTTTCCTCCCTCCCTCTTTTCTCTCCCTCTCCTGTCTACCTTCCCCCTCCCCTAACGCCTGTTCCCTCTCCTTACCATAAACATGTACTATTTCAAGCAAATTGGTAATATATTTTCGATTCCATCCCTCGCTGCTTAAACCTTACGAAATCTCAGTAATCCAACTCCCAAATCATTAAACCTAGTTGTGGTTGCATAAGGATAGCCCATATATGGCAATCAAACCTTTACGTGAATAAATTCTTCGTCCCTATCTACGACACACAGTTTACAACACCAAAAATACAACATGATTGTCAAATAAGGGAAGCATAATTTTTATCTACCAGAAAATGATAGCATCAAGAGTCAGGGAATAAAGGATATACCTAAACCATGATGTAGCCCTTTCACCGCATCAAAGTTCTTGTACGTATAACCAACAAAACTTAAATCTTTTGACGTCAGCATCTGCAAAAGAATTGGGAGGATAAGTAAAATAAAACCTAATAAATCTTTTTGTCAGTAACAACCTAATAAATGCCTATTTTTGTCAAAAACAACCTAATAAATGCCTATTTTTGTCAAAAACAACCTTATATAATTCTTTTGGCAAGAAACAACCTTATATAACAAAAAAGTTTGTTAAATGAATGAGTGATTTTCCGGCCATTGATTAATAAGCTCCAGCGTTGAGGATGTTGTAGTTATTGATGTTCATGGAGAGAGGAAGGAGAAGCAATGGAAAAGAGATGGGCAGAGTTTATTAATCAATGGCCGGAAAATCACTCAAGGTTTCATCTAACACTTTTTATTATATAAGGTTGTTTATTGCCAAAAAAAATTATATAAGGTCGTTTTTGACAAAAACCAACATTTATAAGGATGTTTCTGACAAAAAATTCTATTAGTAATAGCATAACAACAACATCCTCAACGCTGGAGCTTATTAATCAATGGCCGGAAAATAACTCAAGGTTTCATCTAACAAACTTTTTATTATATAAGGTTGTTTCTTGCCAAAAAAATTATGTAAGGTCGTTTTTGACAAAAACCGACATTTATAAGGATGTTTCTGACAAAAAATTCTATTAGTAATAGCACCTTACTGAACCAGATGGAAAGAAAAAACACATCTAAAGCGGAAAATAAGGACGGAAACGAGAACAGGAGTTACTAGTGAACAGCATTGCAAAACTCCATGAAACACCAAAAAACCGAGCAGAAGGTACAATAGAATATTAGGATGTATCCACTGAGATTAGATGATAAAATTTAATAGATCAATCCAAGTTGCAATGAGCAACAAATCCAATTTTATCTTCAGAATGTAAAATGGATCATTATGATCTCAATGTTCAAGGAATAACAGCCTGGCCAGTAGGTCAGTAATAATGGCAAACTAGCACCTCTACCACCTCAATTACTGCCCCTACATATAAAGTACACTTCTTAGCAATGTTCCTAATTGGTAAGAGACAGAGAGAAAATGAGCAATGATCATACTCAGAAACCTCACCTACTTTGAATTGTTATAAAACAATATACACCCTCGTAAATTGCTATTATTGTTATAAAAAAAACTTAATGATGCAATGAACTTTTATCTGGTGAGGTGGTTACTACTTTCCTTATTAGCATATTGCAGTTCGCATTTCTTAATTTTTTTAATAAATAGAAACTACCATCCAAAACTGCAAGAAGTGATGTTACAGCAAGCAAATTCAAGTTTTACCTTGAGACGGAACAAACTACTTCATATGCCTTCCGCAAACAAGACAGAGGAATTCACTCCACAGTCCACACACGAGCCAACTCCCCTAAAAGACCTTTCTTTCAAGTCTGTTTGAAGGTAATACGCTAATGCCAATTCACTTACTTGAAAAAGTAAGGAAGAACTTTTATCATATTCTACTTGCACTTAGAAAGACTCTTTATTGTTTCTAGCCTTTAGGGAAATCGCCCCGTCCAATCAACCCACACTAGATAACATAGGTTCAAAGTCCTCCAATAGAATGAGTACTTGTCGTCTCTCAGCTCAAGAGTTATACTCGACTCTTAACTATCAAACTCTCCTACCCTACCTATTAAATGGCAGGCCTTAGATGTCTCATGCAAAGCATTGCAGTGATTGCATAATGCACAGTATGGTACTCGAAATTCTAAAAAATAAATCTCAACTGCGCACATGCTTCTGCCAACAGCCATACGATTTAGTTTCTCTAGAGTTTAAAGAATGCTACCTCTGTTTTGATGTGCTCTCACAGTCCCAAAATGGCTACTTGAAAATTTGTTATCACATAATCTTGACACTTGAACTCGATGGCTAAGCTGCATGTGTCTTCTTTCTCCTCCCCACCCCAACTCTTTCCCTCCCTTATGTGTATTTGCTCCAAATTTACCTAAACTGTACTGTGGCATCTTCTCACCTGTCAGCTAGTTTTTATTCCTTGCCACCTTTTGTTACCACCAATACTCTTGGAAGATGCTTGGCTACGATTTTTTTGGTTGTCTTCCTTTTATTATGTGTCCTTCGGACCTTCGGAGGATTGTTTTCTTCTCTTGTAGAGACGACAGCTCTGCTTGTTTAAACTGGTACGGCTGCACAAAGGCTCCACCCAAAACTGGATAGTAGTTGATGCTGTTGAAGCGAGAATGCCAAATGCTGACCAATAGCAACCAAAACGTCAGAGCCTTAATCCCAATAGGACCGGGTCGGCTGCATAAGTTGAGATTCTATCGTCGGTGGTTGTCTGAGAAGATCTCTGCTTCCATTCTGTTTTGTCAAGTGCTACATGCTCCAGCTAACCTAATTTCTTCATATAGTTGGCTCTCTATACAAGTCATCTTTGGTAACTCCCGGCTTCTTCTAAAATCTCAAGTATCCCAACTTTCAACTACCCTAACTGGTGGGCCATCTACTCGATATCTCACATGCCTAAACCACTCTTAAGTTAACTAATTCTCTCTTATCTTATCTTCAATAACTACAACTTCAACCCTCTTTCGAATATCTTAGTATGAAATCATACTTCCTATGACTTCTATCTATTGCAATATCTACCTCTGGCAAACATATCAAGGAGGTCGTGTATAATGAAAGAGAAAGAAAGAGATTAAAAAAAAAGGGACCCAAGAGAGAGAAAAAGAGAGCTTTTACCCAATTTATTAAAGTTGCAAACTTGCAATTGAACTTCTATACATGGGATACGTTGCGATATATAAAAAACAGAGTATCTCTTTATAGGTTCTCATACATTGATCTCAACATGCACATCTTTGCTGACCCCATCTTTCTAATATAATCCTTCATAAATACAAAACACTCAAGCCCACTCAGACCCATATTGACCAAGACGTGACTCAAAGGCTACAATCAAGCTGCTTCAAAAGGTTCATAGGATTCAAGAGTAGTAAAAAATTAACCCAAAAATATTCTCCTTTTTGTTTTATCCAATATATCTAGAGAGACCATCATACAATTCAGAGTAAGCTAACCTTTCGTGAGGGCCCTGATCCAGATCTCGAAGGTGTTGGAGGGTTCGCCTGAAAAATAGAGCAGAAAATTGTAAAGAAGCAGCTATCACATAAGCAGAAAAAACCAACAATCAAGTAAACTAATTTTAAAAGTATTAAACTTATTAAGCTATAACTAAATTGCTTACTCTATAACTTTACGCAATCTTAAAATTATACATTATTCGTGCGCGAAATACTATTTGGTATTTTTGATGATTAACTTCCGTGAAAGGACAAGTAAGTTATTTAATAATATTAAAAAATTTGTAGTCATTCTTTTTCTTCCAATTTTTATCTTTCTCAAAAATCTTGAGTATAAGTAATTAAAGAGATTTGAGGAATCCTTAGTGTTAAAAGATTGAACTAAAAAAAGTTGAGGAATGAAGTTCTATAATTAATCATGAATAAGACTTTTGTAATTTTTTTGGGGAAAAATTGACTAGAATAATGCAACCTTTTGGCGATTCGCAAATAATACTGCAACTTAAAGATTATTGTGGAAGAATGCAACCTTTATACCCCAGTTATTTTAAATGAGAAAAATTCCCGGTAACCTAAAGAAAAGGTAATTTTTTAATTAAACTTTTAATTCTAATTAATAAACTTTAAAAAATAACAAAATAAATTAATCCCCCCCCCCATAGTTATATCATTGGAGTTATGGTAAATGCTCAACATTATTAGGTATGAAGTTGTGAGTACAAGCTTCGATACTTACAATTGCTTACTTTATTTTTTTTTTATATGACGAAACAATATACTATAACTTTGTGTGATAAAATGGCACCATGTCATTTGGAGAGAGGGCGACACATGGCATAATAGCATTTCTTGGCCACACTAATATATATAGATGAAACCCTCGACTGATATTTCTAAGGAAATACTACATATGTGGTGTGGTGGTGTGAAATTCTAAAAAGTGAATGATGTGGTATTCTAAACTTGATTCCTTAACAATGACCCGCGGGAAGTGGAGACATTTCTGCGACCCCCTTAAAAAAAAGGAAATGCGGGCAGGGTAGAGTTCCGCTCAGATTTAGCCCATTATTAAGGAAGGAGAGTGTAGTTGATTTTGGGTCAAAGAATTAAGAGAGTCTTCCAGAAAGAGAGAAACACAATGGATTCTCTGGGATAATGTGCTGTGATCCATCTACAAAAGCATATAGAATACATGGAAGGGGACTGCTTTTGTAATTAACTTTTTAACACATTTGTATACTGCTTGCTATAATTGAGCTGTCTTGCAGCTTGATCCCTATGAGGAGAGTGAAGCACATAATTCAATTCTAGTATGAAGTTATGAACCCTTCCTAGAAGCAGCATGCTACAATCTCTAATGCCTCTTACAGGGATAAGGTTTTGTCTCTAGATAACCTTGAAGGTCGCTTCTCGAGAACATTCCTATGTAAAAAACCAATGCGACAACTTAACCTCTAACCCCTCCTAATTTCTAACAAATAATAACAAAGGTTTATAGAATCACAATATTCCGCAAATTTTCAAAAGGTATTTAAACATAAATTTCTTAAGGGGCAATAAAAAGATAAGTGAAAGGAATAAGCCTTTTGTCAGAGGAAATGAAAAGGATAACAAAAACCAGGCTCTTGGCATACCTCATCAAATTTCATGAAGTTCTGAGTATCGAGTTCCCCATTAACTTGTGGTCTGTAAGCTGCCTCTGTCTCATACAATTTTTCCCACTCGACATCCTTAAACCAAGCATGTGCCTGATAAAGCTTATCAGAATCAGGGAATAACAGAAGCAATAGGTCAAAGAAAAGAAATTAGTTAGGTTACAACCAATATCACACCTTAATTTGCTCTGCCCCTCCAGTGCCTAATCGGTGTTCAACATCACAAAGCAGCCTAAAGATGAGATCTTTTGCCTCAAGTGTCAGCTTCGCATCCTCTGGAAATTTGAGATAGTGTCTCCAGTGAACAATCTAACACATATTCAGACAGATTTCACTAGGTAGATAAGTTGCAATGTCTCACTTATATGATCCCAAATGACAACGAAATCCCTATACATTTTCTGCTTGAATGAGTGGTGCAACTCCCCATAAACTAAACATGCAATCAGAATTTTCCAAGTATTCAACTCATGAAAGAAAGCGTTGTAGGCTACTCAACAGTGATCTATTAATCATTTAACACATCTAAAGCAAGAGTGAAGCACATACCTTTCTGCATGTGGTTATTGGATCATCAGAGTAGAAAGGCGGATAACCAACTAACATCTCGTACATGATTGCACCCAATGACCACCTGCATACAATCTCAATGGATAAGTATGAAGGGCAAAAACAAAAGTAATCTAAATGATATAAACCTTCATCCTCTCACATTAACCTAGTAATGCATTCACAGGTACAGAAATGATCGAGAGTTTGACTATTGTTCATCATTAACAAGCTCAATTCTGGCATTAAATTTCTAGGTCTTTCGAGTTGGTGAAAAAGCAATTGAGAACTTGGACTCTGGTGACTGCCTAAAAATTGAGACGAAGAGTACATCCAGATAATTTTCACAAAGTTTAGTAAGGTGGAATTGAGTGAGGAAGGAAGGAATGCTATTATACAAGTTTCCCATGTTTGGTCTTAAGAAGTGAATGGGATAACATATGAAAGGAAAATATATAATATGGGAAAAGAACATATTGGAGGAATTCGGGAAGATAAAGATGTTAACAATCTGTTGTTTTTTAATTCAAAATTTTACTTCCCACAGATAATCTCCCTCTAAAGTTACACAGTACACAAAAACCCCTCTTCCCTTAACGATGTCTTGTGCCTTGCTTCCCACAAAACCAACAATTACCTGTTGGAACACTTACAGTGTAATGGGTTTTGTATCATTTGTGGATAAAATAGAAGGAGAGGAGGTCTAGTGTATTGTATTTTCAGAGGACGGAAACAGGAAGATGTAGCTGCCTCCATCGCTAGTAGCGAAGAGTTCGTGTTTGCAACGTCCTGGTTTGCATGAACGGTTGTTGTGGTTATTGATGGTTGTCTTTATCCTTTGTTTCTAAGTGGGTTATCACTCTTCATTTAGGAAAAGACACATGGAATAAGTACTCTCAAGTTGTGGTTATAAAGGACCAACTTGATTCACATATGGGAGAGATAGAGAATACCCAATTTACATCTAATAAAACTTGCTTTCATAGAGAAATTTCTACGGTATTTTTCTGTTAGTGTTTCACATAAACTTCAAACACAAAGTTTCTTCCTAGATTTATTTTGAAGATCATCATAGTAAATTATTATCTCCACTGTATCTCATTGGTTATCTCGTGTTTAACCCAGTGATCCTTGAGGGGGCGAAATTATACTAATAGGAAAGTGTAAATTCCGTGCCTTGGTGTGGTATATCCAGCCCCTTGCAGTATCATTTTCTAACACTAACCACCAAATTTGATCTACTGCTTTATCCTTCTGTGCTGCCTTTTGTTACTTTGTGGGATTGGGTTTCCCTTTGATGCTTTACTCTAATGATAAACCAGGTGACATTACAATAAGATAAGAAGTCTATATATGCCTTCCTACCCCGCATTTTACTAATTATTGTTTACTTCCAGTGGGTGGAAAATGAGATGGGATTTGTGAGAGCTCTTGAATTTCTTTGGCAAGAGGGTCATACTCATGGTGTCAAAACAAGGCCGTATCAATGGTGTCAAAACAAGGCCATTACGGTTCGGTTCGCCCGTATTGTAAAGGTTTTTCAAGTTGGCGGACTGTTTCATACCGGGGTTCTATTATAGTCCGAGGTATGAGATTATGTGACCACATCGAGCCCGAATCGCTCGAATTCTACCGCATCAATCGTTAAAGTAGTCACTTTTGGTCGAAGTTCCCTTCACCATGGTCATTTTACTTACTGAAAACTCACCAGTAGTGCTAGAAAACTCAAAGTAATCGATTATTCATTTCAAGAATTTTAGATCCAATCATTAAAAAAAAAAAAGAAAATTCAAAACCAAATTCGAGCCACAACAACTGCGATACGATATGATCAACGTTACCATTCCATTCTTACGAACCCGTGACCGAGACCGAATCATATTTTTGAACCATATCGTATCACACTATCACCCGCGTTGTAAAGGTTTTCAAATCTACCAAACTTGCATCGTAAAGACATAGAAAAAACCGTGTTTTAGGCCGATAGTCTTGACCAATTTTTGGCGTTGACAACGCATCATCTCCAATTCCGCGACGAAACTGCATTTTCCAACCACAGTCATATTGCTCTTAAATTCCCAATGTTTTGTCTTTTCTTGCCTTTTCTATTAATTGATTTCTTTCTTTTCTCTAAAAAATCTGAACCAAACCTTGGGATCCTTTCCCTTCTACCCTTTTAACCAAACATTGAAAATCATAAATCTTATTTTTCGGCTTACTGTTCCCTTCCCTTCTATACTCTTCCTTTCCTTTCTTTTCCCTTGCTTCACTGGAAATTTACCTTACAAGCTGTTAGTATTTCCACATATGGTGGATAAAATTTGAACTTCTTGCTCTTTTTATCAACCACTAAGTGCAAACAATACGTAGCTGCAGATAAGGGTAAAAAACAGGGCACACCAGGGGAGCAATTGTGGGAAATTTTCAACTAGTAATGCTGAAGGTTCACTTTCTACTTTTGAGGGGGGGCTGTAAATTTGCAACATGGTACGGAAATAACCATACAATAACTTAATGTGAGTGAGGCGAAATAATATGACTGGACATTGATCATGATAAACAAAACTAACGGATAAACTTTGACAAAATGTGCAATTTTGGTCGCACAGAAAAGATCCTAGCAAGTTTATATTCCTAACACGAAGAAAACGTTGCACATCAAAAGCATCTCAATGATCATACGCACTCATGATATAAAATCTAGTGTGAAATTTTGCAAAGTATTAAAATACAATAGCCACTAGCTAGCGTAGATGCCACCATTAGCAAGTAAGGAACCTCCTTGCAAGGATATCCAAATTTGCTTGACCTTAACCGGATTAGGCTTCTTAGTGAGCCTAATTGTCCTTTTGATCTATTTGAGCTCGCTCGAAATATTCATGATTTGAGCAGCTCAGTTTGGCTAAAGAAGCTCGAGTAAAGGCTCGAAATATTAGCCATTTCATTGTACATATTATAGAAGTTAAGTGGAAACAAATAGTAAAAATGTACACTATATTGGTCAGAACGTCAAAAGTAGCAAAAACCTAACTATGATAGTGTTATAACATGATTTTCAAACTCTTTTGACGCACGTTGAGCTTGAAAAATCAAGCGCGAGATTCTGGAGCTCAAGTGTTATTGATAAAAGCCAAGCAATCGCAAGTCGGGGCTTGATTCGGCTCCTCAACACTTTTCTCCTCAAGTAACGGAAAGTACTAAGAGATGCATCTTAAAGATCTTCAAAGAAAGCCATTGACACTAGATCCACAACAAAACTTATTATGATGACTAAATCGTGTTTGAGAACCCAACAGGACAGGATACGGAGAGCTGAAGAACCAGGGCTAAAAGTAACCATGTACTAGCATAGCAAGTCAGCAACGCTTCATAATACATTAATACCCACGTGAATACTACAATTTAAATCGATTCTAAGTCGAGGAGAATGAGAAAAGCCCATAGCAAGTGGTGCAACAAAGTATTATGCCTAAATCTAGATAAATTAAGGAAAAATTGTTAATTACCACCTTTTATAAACAGCTTTTTGTAAATTACCACCTTAAAGATTTCTTTTTTAAAATTACCACCTTTTATATGAAAATCTTTTAAAATTCCCACCTCTTAACGTTTTCCGTCAAACAAAACGTTATGTGGGTTCCACATAGCTTTATTTCCCTCCATTTTTGTTTTCTCTTCCCATTTCTCACTCCTCTTCCTCTGTTTTTCTCTCCACTTACCACCATCACTAGGGATTTTTTACCCCAATCTTTCTCTCTCCTCCACTCACTCTCTATAGCACAAGTCAACAATATTAGTTGAGGGTAGTAAGAAAAAACTGAGCAAATAACAGGGTTTAATGCTTGGAGACCAAGAAAAATATATACCACCCAGAAAATAATACATTTTTTTGTGAATTAATGAAAAAGATGTGAGCAAAGGTGAATGTGTTACAAAAAGACCTCTTTTTTGGAAAAAGATATAACAAATTAGGAAGAAAATGGGAATTGAAGTAAAGGCATATAATAAATGTGATGACCTAGAATGTTACAAATGTTGGAACTAGTACGAGAAATGCAAAAGCAATGAACGGAAGATGAACATTTTGATAATCCCCATTTTTAGAAAATATGAATTGAGTTGGGGAATGGAAAATCCTCATTTGGGACAAGAATTAACAGAGACCCATTGATGTTAATCGAAAACCAGATCTGTAAAACAAAAAAGTAAAGATTTTTCCTTCATTTGAACTTTTAAACCGGAAAGGATCAAATAGTTTTTTTGGGGTCAAATGTTTTGCTCAACAATGAGGAAGAAGACACAAAGAGTGAGTTATTTGGAGGAGAGAGAAAGATTGGGGTAAAAAAATACCTAGTAATGGTGATAAATGGGGGAGGAAAACAGAGGAAGAGGAAGAGGAGTGAGAAATGGGAAGAGAAAACAGAAATGGAGGGAAATAAAGCTATGTGGGACCCACATAACGTTTTTTTGACGGAAAACGTTAAGAGGTGGGAGTTTTAAAAGATTTGCATATAAAAGGTGGTAATTTTTAAAAAAAAATAAGGTGGTAATTTACAAAAAGCTGTTTATAAAAGGTGGTAATTAACAATTTTTCCATAAATTAACAATCCAAATATGTAAGTAATAAAGGATAAAGCTTACCAGTCACACTCCATGCCATATCCTTTTTTCAGTAAAACTTCAGGAGCAATATAGTCAGGTGTACCCACAGTTGAAAATGCCTGTCGAATAAAATAGACAAGAAACTAAAATCAATTTGCAAGGCAAAGGTGATTCCTAGTCTCGTCTACGCTTAAAAAATGTCACGGTAGAATGTAAACTCAGTCATTAGATCCTTCAGAGCCAGATATTCACACCAACATTAGGTAGCACTCTGCCTTCACATTATTGATGGAACAAAACAGACTAATATATTTTAAGACTGGTTTTCTTACATGCCAAAGAGAAACCCATTTCATCAACTAATCGAGTTTCAAAGACCATTAAGCACGAACATCTGCTTCACAGAGAGAGAGAGAGAGAGAGAAAACTTAATGAAGGATATGACCTATCAAGATAATCAAATTACAAGCCCTCTGTTCCAAATGCAAATAATCCTCACATTAACTTTGGAATCCAAAACATTAAGATTCTTCAAACGCTCTAACAAGATTATGCGTAGTCCAGGTACCTCGAGAAATAATACTTCCTCCGTTTTTTTTGGTATGACATGTTTTATATGAGGAAGTTTCAAATAAGTTGTGACACTTCCTTTTTGGGCAAATCTTTCTCTCTATCCCTCTCCTATCTCATGGGTCCCGTTCTTTCTTTCTCTCTATCTCTTTCCTCTCCAAAAACTGCCTACGAGTCCATGAAATCAAAAGTGTCACAACTAAAAAATGGAGGAAGTATATGGATCTCATATACTGGTCACTATTGGTGTTGTATTTTTCTAAGTAACAGCAGCATCAGCTCAAATAAATCAGTTTAAGAGGAAAAAATACGTTTTTAATACGCCGAAGGTCTCATCATAGATAAGAGTTTTGGCAGTTACCATCCAGAAGTTGGAGCCTACAGCCTGCTTACCACTGCACTTTATTTACTAGTTAACCATCAATTCTAAGCAAATATCATCAAGGGAAGATTGATTAAATTTATAATTCATATTGCAAATCTACTCCATAAGCAACAATCATCAACTTGTTCCTAGAAAACGGATGCCCATAGCTTACCAACTTTCTCCTGTTTCTTTGCCAGTGCTGAAGTTGCTCACGAGCACTTCTCCAACTGCAACCATTACCAGCATCGGGAAGGGAAGCATCCACATCCATTGGTTCTCTAGAAACGTCATCCAAGGACTCATTTTCCTTGATGGTAGACAATGTTGCACAGTCAAGAGGCTTACAAAGGCCAAAATCTGAAAGTTTCATATGGCCATTCTTGTCCAGAAGTAGGTTATCTGGTTTAATGTCCCTGGAAAAGAGTTCACGAGAATTAAGTTAGGCAACAATAAATAATGCAGGATAGAAACATTATAAACCCATTTTGCATAATAATGATGACACATAAAACTATTTATTTCAGATAGTGAGACAGTACAAACCTGTGTATGTAATTATGTTTGTGGATGGATTCTATTGCCAAGACACTTTGTGCAATGTAAAATTTTGCAACCTTTTCAGTTAAGATATCCTCCCTCATCAGAAGTGTCATCATGTCACCACCAGGCAGATATTCCATGATCAGATACAAATATTCAGCATCTTGAAAGGAATAATAAAGTTTTACAATGCAGTGACTGTCAACTTCTGCAAGCAGGTTCCTTTCAGCTCTAACATGTTCCACCTAGGAAGAAGAGGAAGTAGAAATGAAACGATCTTTCTGCCAGGGATATTACGTGAGAATTTTGCACTATATGTCAATCAATATTCAACAAAAGAATAAGAAACAGAACTATGCTAAAAGAGTGGTACAAAGTGTAAATAAAATAGGCAAAAGAGAAGGTACTGTCAAGAAAAATGAATACTCTGTTTCAAAAGGTAGGAATGGAAATAAGAGATGTGTTGCTCAATCCAGCGACAACATATAAATCACATTGCTAAACGCAGCGATGGAAATAAGAATTCCGTTGCTAATCGCAGCGAAGAAAATAAGAATTTGGTAGCTAAAGTCTGGCCATCGTGCTCACGAATATTCTCAATATCTTCATTTAAATTAATGGAAGAGATGTACAGCAAAAGAAGATATCATTAGAACTCTGTTTGAGACGTTAGTGTCTTTCTAAACGGAGAATAAACTTCATTATCTTCTACAAGAATCTGAGATAGGAGATCTTGAACATGGTGCAAAAACACGGCCGTATCGGAACGGTTTGCCCGAGTTGGAAGGGTTTTCAACTTTGGCGAACAAAACTCAACTGGTACAACAAGGTGGTTTATACTTTATACAGCCCGATATTGTGACCGTTTCAACCGTATCACCCGTGATAAGGGTTCCCCGTTTTTGCAATGCAAAGAGTGTCACTTTGCAAGTTTTTCCCAGATTTCCTCAAAGATTCTTATATTTACTTTTACAATAGCACTAGTCTACCTCCAATAATAACTCAAAGACGAGAAAAGAAAGATAAGAAGAGGCACCACCGCACCATTAAACCCTATAAACTCCACTAAGACCTAAGAGTAACTGAAGCAAAAAGACCAAAAAAAAACTCTAAACTAGTTTCTCCAGCGACAACCGCAACGCGATCCGCGACCAACGTATCCGTTTTGTTACCCGAAACCGCACCCGTTGTCGTTTCCGAAACCGAAACCGTATTTTCGAACCATGATCGTGAACAAATAAATAAAATTTTGCATCTCTTGTTGTAGTTTTGGTGAAGCCAGGTAGTATGGCGTTCACTACAAGAGCCAACTGTTCAACTCAGCTTATTGGACATACATCACAAGCAGCATATGTTCATACTTAATCATCGCAACTCACTATGAAACTGCAAAGAAACTCTTCAGAATCAGGATGTGCAATCAACAATCAACATATGTATAATTTACCTGTCCTCGGCTAAGCATTTCGGACTTCTTCAATTTCTTCATGGCATAAATATTCCCAGATTTTTTTTCCCGGCACAGTTGAACCTGCAGAATGCGAACTCAAAACAGTATGAACAAAGTGATAAAAAACAGAGACACTCCTCTAGGCTCTAGCTGTAAGCCAATCAAAATTTTTTGAATAGGCAATAATGAAATGATGCGAGTAGGAATCACTTATCTTGGTAGATTTTAGCCCTGAATAAAAAGCTATTTCACTCAAAATTACAAAACATCTCACTGCATATGTCTCAATGTAAGATTTGCTAACAACAACCTATCCACTTAAGCCATGCCCTGCCATAAATTTGACTTTAAAAATTTTTATTTTTGGGTGCTGGTTGTGGTGGGGGGTTTTTTTCTGCCAACAAGTACTATACACAGCAGTAACTTGGTCTTAATAATATCAATTTTAAAGATACAAACTTCACATGCAGATTATATATTAAGCCATGCAAACCAAACAATACATTGTATTGTATGCATTACTAACACATTACTGTCAGCACTCACCTCACCATAAGCTCCTCTCCCAATGATGGTCAATAGTTCGAAGTCATTCACGCATATCCTATTCCTTTTCAGTCGCATGAACTCTGTCTCTTTTCGCTCCAAATCTTTTATTAAGCTCATTTGCTCTTCTTTGGGCACATCTGAAGAAGCTAATTGTCTTTCTAGTATCCAACGTCTACAACAATAAGGCATTAAGCAATTGGCACGATCCAACCCAAAATCAAAATAATGCACCAGTATGCTAACAATCATTACAAAAGTGTGATGCACCATATTAGAAAACAAGTCGAATGAGCACATGTATTTCTGCGATTTGAAGCAGCTAACTCTTTAAATAAAAGAAAATAGTTGAGAAACATAACAAAGGCTATCAGTAACTATAAACTGAGAAGCTCATCCCGTTTCTAAAACTTGCCATCACCGAGTACCTATAATCATTAGTAACAAAAGTTAAAATTTTCTGTTTGCTTGTGATGTCGTTAAAAAAAGAAAAAATCCATCACTTAAATTTGGGTCGTTTGGAGTAAATGACAAAGACATAGGTTATAGCTGTAAACGATCAATTTTTTATGTAGCTGGTCAAATACTACTTAGAATATAAGAGTACTAGCATAAAGGAACAAACTTGGCAGAAACCATTACATACAATAAGTGAAAGCTTATCTTCAAGTAATGAAGATAACTTAACCAAAATACATTCATTTTTATCTCCTTTGAAGATGAAATTTCACTAGATGAGGGAATAGACAATATTAAGGGGAAAATTATCAATACAAAGAACCACTACTTTAGTAGGATAATCCCCAAAAGTCTTGTTAGCAGCTAGTTCCTAACAGGCATCCACATCATATAAGGACTAAGGAGAACACGAAATGAAGATCATAATCATTCGGCAAAAAAGACATGTTATATTTATGGTAAACAACATCTTCTTTCCATCCCTACCAAATCAAACCAACCAAACCTCTAGCCACTAAAGGGCAGTTGGCTAAATGGATTCTTTAGTAAAGCTACCATATTCACTCGTTTGCCTCCACAGAGAGTATAAGTATACAAGCAAGCTTAATGTAGGTCCTTCAACTCATAATATGAACAACACAATGATTGATAGCTATCCTTTCCAAGAGATCTAGTTGCAAATCTAGCTCTCTACATTTATGTCATGTTAACCTATCTGATGAACATCTAAAATCACCATATACATAACTTTCTCAAGTCAAACTTCTAGACAATCGTGACAAAACCTGAACCATTTTTTTAAGAGGTTGTTTGGTTAGAGAGATTTGAAGAGAAAGGAAGGAAAAGGAGGGATATAGTTTACCTTGTTTAGGAAAAAAGGGGAAGGAATCGAAAAAATTCATTAAACCAAATCCTTCCATATTGGAAAGAATGGGAAGCAAAATGCAAGCTTACTCTTCACTCCCCTTGCTTTCCTCCCCCTTCTCTCTCCTTCCTTCCCCTTCGTCTCTCTCCATTAATACAATCCAACCAAAGTGTAAACAAATGGCTCTTGTCATTCAAGAGCAACAAAGACAATGGCAAGGGAAGATGGTGAGCATCTTTGTACAATCTACGGAAATCCACAACGCCTTCACTTATTACACCAATATCATGTGAAGATATATCCTTCACTTATTTGCCTTACAAAATGAAATCTTAACTGCTCTCATCTCACAAATTCACTAATAGACTGAACGTCGATCTACCAAAATCTTTCAAATCTCTAAACTCATCGTACTCAAGGTAACCTATTTATTCAACCACTTTCACCTATTTCTCAACCTCAACCCCTTTACTAACCTTAGCGCGTCCCTTTTCTTATATTTTCTTTACTTCCTTCCACTCATTTCAATTTTCAATCACACATTACAGCTGGAACAGACAAGTCAATAACTCTCATTTCATATGATCTCCCATTTCATTCACTAACTCCAATCGAGATCGTGTCGACAGAGTTTAGCTCAACCGTCCATAAATTACTTCAGCATTTCCCTCACTATCGCTAAATTACATTCTAATCAAACAACAAAACCTACAACTTCAACACATAACTACTCCACCTACATCACTAACCAAAAACACACTCAATGACGCAATTATCTATAAAATTATCCATCCAATCAACTATCAATCAACCAAATCATATAAACAAAAACAAAGAGAAGTCAAATTCCGCAATCCAAAACATCAAAAAAAAAAAACGAAATCAACAAACAAGTAAGATCTAAACAGTAGAATTTAAGTAGATAAAAAAAGCGAGAAGAGAAAGAAAACCTCTCTTTTCGTTCTTGAATGTTCTTCATCTGAGCTCGATAGTGATTCTCGATGAACTTCTTAGCAGCCTTGACTTTCTCCATCGTTAAACTTGAACCTAATACTTCATCCTCTCTCTCTCCTCCTCCTCCTGCTTCGTGATGATTCTCCATCTAAGAGAGTTTCTCTCTCTACTGTGTGTGAGAATTGAGAAAAGGAGAGAGAAGAGACAAGTGAGAGAGAGAGAGAGACAGATTCAAAGGTGTTCTTGAGTTCCGAGTATGTAAATTTGTTTGTCCTTCCTTTTTTTTTATTTTTTTAGTTTATAATTAGTATAGAGGAGTATTTATTAATTTATTACAAACAACAACGAAGGACAGATTGCAGAAACCTACCTGGCCCTCTCTGTTCACCTCATCAGCGCCAACCCAACATCAACACCATTTGTTTTCCCCTCCTCTCTTTCTCTTTTATTTGTTTCACGTATAAGATGAGAAATGATAAAATAATTATTTAATTTTTTATTCTTAGGGATTTATAACTTTTTTCTTCACTCGTTAGGACCTAAGGTTAGAATTTAGTCAAGCTAACCCACTATTGAACCACCTTTTACTCACATTTCTCATTTAATGACTAAATGTTTTTAGTTATATTCCTAAAAGTAATCAAAGTGGAGTAATATTGTACTTCCTCCGTTTTTTTAAAAATCTGACATTTTTTCACGCATTTCAAGGGAGCGATTTAGGGGTGTAAACGACTGTACTTTTCGACGAAATTTTAACACAAGCAAGTTTGACATTCCATATTACTTATCTTAAAATTTCGTTGATTAATTTGCTCGTTTACACCCCTAAATCGCTCTCGTGAAATGCGTGAAAAAAAGTGTCACATTTTAAAAAAAGGGGGAAGTATGAATGTTAAAAGAAGTATATTCAACATTTAAAAAAAACATGAATTTCCAAATATCCCATAAAAAGTCGGACATAATAGCTTTTATTATGAAAAAAATACAAAATTATAGTGTTTAATTGTTTATCAATTCCTATATAAGTGTCATTTTATAATACTCCCTCCATTTCTTTTTATTTGTCTTACTTTTCGTTTTTGTCTGTTTTTTGTTTGTCCTACTTTTTTCATTTTTCCCTATATGGGAAAGTTATATTATCCCTCTACTCTCACCTACTTTAACCACCACATTTACTATAAAATAAGTGGATTTTTTAATTGTTGCCCTCACCCACAAAACATCATCTTCCTTGGCAGTTGGAGCTACAACAAATGGGACGAACAAAAAAAAAAGGGAATATGATAGTATGTTCTAATTTTGAGATGTATGTCAAAAACTATTTATTGAGTTCAAAGCCTCAAAACAATTGGAAATTACTTATGGAAAGTCATTATAACGGATATTCTTCGAATTTTGTTGGTTCATATTTACATTTTTGGAATAAAATCATTCTTTTATTAATATTGCAATAATATTAATTCTTCAAATTTGTCAATATAAATCTTTGACGGCTAATTCTTTTTTAAAAAATCAAAAAGAACGTTAAAGTTCATTAATGCGGGGTCTTACGACGTTAATAATATTTTTTATAATAACGAAAGTAGAGATAATAAAACAAAACTCTTTTATGACTAAACTATGAATTTAGTAAAAACATACTCCCTCCGTTTCTTTTTGTTTGTCCCATTTACTGTAGCTTCAAATGCCAAGAAAAATGATGTCATGGGCATGTGGGTGGGGACAATAGTTAAAGAATCCACTTATTTTATAGTATATGTGGTTATTAAAGTAGATGAGAGAAAATTATAAGGTACATGTGGGACCAAAAAGTAATAAAGTAGGGGTGGCTGAATAATATAATTTTCCCATATATGGAAAGGTGAAAATTAGGACAAATAAAAAAAAAACGGACAAAAACAGAAAGTAGGACAAACAAAAAGAAACGGAAGGAGTACATAAGTTTAACATTTCTACATATTTCGAGGTTGTTGTCTCAATATAACTTTTCACCCGTGAATCCTTTGCTCTATCATAAATTTAAGGGAAATTATATGTCTTGACTTGTTAAAATGTAGACAAATGATTGATAATCATTACATAAGCATATAACAAACTATTATTAGTCATTTTTTTAATGATCACTTTTTTTTTGTAAGGAGAAGTGGCCCGAACCCCGCTCGGGTCCTATTGGGCCAGGTACTTGAGAGTAGGGGGGAATGGTAAGGAATCCCCACCCCCAAATGCCCCTAGTGGGATTTGATCCCATGATCTTGAAGTCATGGGGCCAAACTTTTACCACTAGACCAAGCCAAGCTTGGTCTTTTAATTATGGAAGAATTTACTAGACAATAAGAACTCGTACAAGGATATGGGACAAAAGACTGTCATAAAGCGATAGAGGTGTGAAGAATCTATTAGAAACTTAAATTTAACAAGAACTGAGGCTTACCATCCCCAAAATAGGTGGATGACAACCTTTAAATGAAGAATAAGGGTTAGACATTTTTAATATGGAGAAAGGGAAGAGAGAGACGACTAAAGGTCCGCTTCATTTCAACTTATTTTTGTTTATTTCAACTTGTTAGATCTTATTCGACCTAATTACACCTTAGTAGACCTTATTTGCCCTTATTATTATTGTTATTTAATAATAATAATAATAATAATAATAATAATAATAATAAGGAAAAATTGCTTCTAATAATGCAACCTTTTGGAGATTCGCAAATAATAATGCAACCTTTTGGAGATTCGCAAATAATAATGCAACTTTTTGATTATTCTGGAATAATGCAACCTTTATACCCCATTTATTTTAAATGAGTAAAATGATCGGTGACCTAAATTATTCGCAATTTTTATTTTAAAACTCTTAATTTTACTTAATATATTAAATAAACTTAAAAAATAAAAGTCAAACTAATCCCCCAACCCCCCCCACTGCCATCAACCCACCCCATCTTCTATAAACCACCACCTGTCGCCGACCACCCTACTTGAAAACCACTGCCAACCACTCAAAGCCTATACTTGAATGTATCCGACATCGTCGCACTGCATTTCGCCAAAGGAGTAGCACCGACATTGTAGTCACCGATTGACAATTGCTTCTGAAGCTGAAGTCAATACATAACAATTCAACACATTCAACATTAAAATTGACAATAACAACATCAATTTTAACCAAATTAATCCATAAAACTCCTAACAAAAACAACCTCGCTCAATTGAGATTATAACACAACACTACATCAAATTAACTCGAATCAAAATCAAAAAATGAAGCTAAACGAATACAAATTAGCATAATCCATCAATTAACATGATAAAACAAACATTATAGAGAGAGAAAGAGGAGAACTTGAGAGAGAATTGAGAAGTGTGGTTTCTGTTGGACAAGAAGAAAGGAGAGAGTTGAGGGAGACTAGAAACGTCATTAGCAGGAGGAAGAGAAGAGAGAAAGGCGGTTTGACTAATGGCGGTTGTGATGCTGCTCTCCTTTTTCATCTGACCTTCGAAGAGTCGCTAATGGCAGTAAGGGAAGGAATGGTAATCTCTCTCTCCTCGACTGTGGCTCCACGATTGTGGGTGGTGGTGGCAGCAGCAAACAGAGGGAGGATTGAAGGAAGGTAGAGAGGTGGGTAGCCTCGCCGGCAAACTCCGGCTAAGATGCGGTGGGGTGAGGTTGTCGGTATCTCTGGTGGTTCGTGGCTGGGTAAGGGAGAGGTGGGATGTGGGTGGGGGAGGATAGATATTAAGGAATTTTTTTAATTTTGTTTTTGTTCTTTTGTTTTTATTTTTTTTAATAAAAATTATATATGAGAGCCAATTATTATGCGACAAGTGTCCCATTTTACCCATTCTTCAAGTCATAACCGGTTTTGTCCTATATAAAATAAACGGGGTATAAAGGTTGCATTATTCCAGAATAATCGAAATGTTGCATTATTATTTGCGAATCGCCAAAAGGTTGCATTATTAGAAGCAATTTTTCCTAATAATAATATTTAATAATATTATTATTATTATTATAAAACGGACAATAAATCATATAACTTACAAGACATTAGTAGGCAACCGAGATACAATCTAGGCACCCACTCCTCTAACTATAGAAAACATTATCCTAGTAAAATTATGGGCAGCAACACGTGCCCTCATTGACTGAGTTTTCGAAAAGTTGTGAACCCGCTTTAGCAATGCAACAGCTGAATAGCTCTATAGTCTCCAAGAATAGTGTTGGATTTTTAAAGTGGTTGGGATAACCTGAGTGGTATCTCAAGGAATTGGAACTTCGTCGTGTTTGTGTCGACTTTATGGATACTGAATAGCTCGAGGGTGGGGGTACCACCTACTTAAATCTTCTGCTACGGCTTGGGAGTATGCAGGGTGTGCACACTATAGGTCTTTGTCTATAGTTATCCGGAGGGCCTAGCTAGGCCAAAGCCAAGGAAATTTTGTTCCATTCTATAGGTTTATAACTCTTTCTTTGTGAAAGAAAAAAAGAAAGAAATGATTTGTTTTACGAAAGGAAAAAGAAAGAAGGATGAATTTTTAATAAATTTATTATTTATTTTTTGGGTTCGAAAGAAAATGAATTGATATGATTAGTGTATCCTACCTCCATATATGTCTGTATTTACAATATGAAATCTTGCTCAACCACTTCCGATATGTGCCTGTATATGGAGGTACCGAGGTACATGAAGGTAGTACTATTAAAAAAGGTTCGTTGATCAAAACTTTATTGTGTTCTTTATATTATTTGCATTGCGAGGACGATCAACTTTGTAATATTATAGTTAATAGGTCATTTATAATTAAATTAAAAGGGTTTGAGTTTGTAAAATTTAGATTGGTTTTGGTTGTGAGAATACAAGTTTATGAATCAGACGCGAGTCCTAAATTCAGTTTTAGGCAGTCCGTATTATAAACGGGACTTTGCCGAATATTCTGTAGAATTTTAATAATAAATCAAGCTCTCTAAGATGTTTTAGGATTTTCACTTCACATTTTATTAAAGTGATAAATTTTCATAAGTTCGAAGTTTTTTAAGGTCCACACTCGTAGTCAATGTGATGGTAATAGCTCGGATTAGGATTTCCCATGTGTTTAATTCTTAGTTAAGTTATTTCTAGATCCGGGTTGTTACAAGATCTATCCATGACAACCTCTTAGTCGTCCAAGAAGTCCTTAACACATTCCAAAAATCAAAGAACAAAATTGCTTGGCGTTCTCTACAATTAGAAGAGAAGGCTTATGACCATCTAGAATGAGATTTCCTTTGGACAACCCTTAAAGCCTTTGGATTTCTAACACAATGGCTTATTTTGACGAAACAATGTGTCACCGAAGTTTCCTACTCCTTAAAAATTAATGGTCAAACAACTGAATGGAAAAGGCTTATGACCTCTAGAATGGGATTTCCTTTAGGCAGCCCTTAAAGCCTTCGGCTTTCCAACACAATGACTTATTTTTGTGAAACAATGTGTACTTCCTAAAAATTAATGGTCAAACAACTAAGTCAGACTGGTCTACGCCAAGGAGACCCACTCTCCCCATACTTATTCATTATATGTAAGGAAGTTCTCATTAGTAAACTCATCATCACGAGCAACAATAGCAATCAAACTATGCCCAAAACAAGTATCATTCTTTTCTCGGGTTTGCTGACAACATCTTAGTTTTCTCCAAGGCTAAGGCTATACAGTCAACCTATCTACCACTTAAAAGCAAACTAGATGAATTGCGCCTCGGGCCAACTTGTCAATTACCACAAATCATCACCTATCTTCTCCATACAGGTCCTTAACTATAGGAAACTATCCATATCAAGCCATTTCAATATCCCTCCAAGGGCTCTCTGGGAAGATATTTAGTTATTCACTTTGGTTCAAACAAACCCACAAAGGAAAACCCCAAAAAAATTATATGTGATACACAAAAAAGATTGCTACAATGGGAAGTAAGTTTTCTCTCAAAGTTCGGAAGGCACACTCTCATCCAATCAAATCTAGAGGCTATCTCGGCATACCTTTGTGTCCTCCAATATGATTCCAACGAGCACTACCAAATCTATCGATTCTCTTAATAGGAAATTTTGTGGAAGCTTGTAGTACCTCTCACCTCATGGAGCAAAATCTGCAAATAAATCCAAAGCCCTTAGATGGCCTACGGCTGCGTATTACACACTCCTTTAACAAGGCCTATATCCTTGCTAATAGCATATGCATTCAACTAATGAAGAAAAAAGACCTCATCACCAAATCATTCGTTTGAGTACAAGTACACACTCTGTCACATGGAAGAAAATTATCGGTCAAAGAGAAATATTAAGAAAATGAACCGTTGGCAAATTGAGAACGAAAAAAGTGTGTACTTCTGGCTAGACAACTGGTGTGACCATAGTCGTCTATTGGGAAAGCTTATACCACCTTCCAATACTGTTATTCTAGAGGCGGCATATTTTATAACAACAAATCACACATAGGATCTCCAACATCTACTGTCCCAAAAGAGGTTAACCTCTTGATATTTGGCATCTCATTACCCACCCATGATATGAAGGACACATCTATATGGGGTTTAACCTCCAAGGGTATCTATGTAAAATCAACCACTTGACTAGTATCACACCCGACTGCCCCAAATGGACTTTTTAGATGAATTTGGATCATGTATCTACCACCTAAGATCATCATCTTCACTTGGCTACTTCTTCAGAGTAGCCCAGGAGAATAGCCCACGGGGCAGGGCTACACAAGGAAGATTATCGTATATATAATACTTCTATTTTGAAGAGTATTTTATTAATTGCTAACTATGATCATTAGCGTGATTATATATTAATATCTCCCGAGCTTATTTAAAAGAAATTGAATTTTATTTTACACTTATCGAAAAGCTAATAATAGTTATTTAGTCATTTATATAATATTTTGGTGGAATTAGTTTTGATTTATACTTTGAGCTTATTTATTACATTTTGAAAGGAAAACTAGTTGTACGTTGATACATGTAAAAGGACAAGAATTTAAGATGTTGGGGCAAATAGATTAGAAGGGGATTGGGGAAGATTATATTACATTAAATTAGTAGGAGATGAAAAAAAAGGGAAAATAGGAGTTTATCATGTATCTCTATTAATTATAATAAAGGGAAAAAATATTCTAAATGCTTTATTAATTAAATAATTAATTACTTTACTAATTAAGTTTTTAATCGTTGCACGTGTGCATATAAGACTAGTGTGAAAAGAAGCTCAATTTGACCAAATTAGTAAAAAAGTTGACACCTTTTGCCAATTTGGTAAAAAAACTTGCTCTGGTGACAAATTGGTAAAATAACTTAGGTTCGGATGATAATGTGGTAAAAAAAATTTAGCTTCGGCGACAAATTGGTAAAAAAAGATGAGCTTCAACAATATTTAGGCTAAAAAAAGATAAAATTCTTTTAATGATGACCTCCAATTTTTTAAGTTTTTCATTGGTGACCTTGAGTTTTTTTAATTATTGTTCAAGTTCCGAAATTTCCGGATCGGATTCGGATCGCACTTTTCCCGATCCGAAATTTCGAATCGAATAATCCGAAATGAACACCCCTAACTGAAACTGAGTTTTTTTTTACCAATTTATCACCAAAATAAGTTTTTTACCAAATTGATAAGAGGTGTTATTTTTTTTTTACTAATTTGGTCAATTTATCACCGAACTTGTTTTCTCATTTCTCTTTCTTTTTATTTTTACCAAAAGAAAAAGAGAAAAGAAATTGTCATTTTCCTCAAGAATCCAGAAGAAACAGAGAGAGTGGAAAGAGGAGCAAAGGGAAAGAGTGAAAGAGGAAGACTAAGGAAGGATTGGCAAGGCTCCGGCCCTCGATTCTGCCTCACCGGCGCTGCGGCGCAACCCAATAAGGGAAGAGAGGGAGTTGTGTGCATTAACAATACTAAAGTGAGCAATGACTCGTTCTAGTTCGTTTTGGGGCGTCTAGAGCTCGTTTTTAGGCGATTTCCAAACTATTTTTCATCCCTAACCTTCCTTCGTTAATGTGTAAGTTAAAATTCATCATTTAATTTCAGTTTTTCCAAAAATTCTGAAGTTAGGGTTTTTATATTGAAATTGAATTGGGGGTTTTTGTTTGAATTGATTGAATAGATTAGTTAGTTTGGATTGTTAGAATGATGATTAAACTTGTTAGTGTGAGTTTGGGATGGGTTGAGGTTTGATTCAATGGAAGGTTTGTATTTTAATGCTATGTAGAACGAATAAAGTGCTGTAATTCGTAAGCGAAGCAGGTCAGTTCTGTTAATTGCCTTTTTCGGCAGTTTCTGGGCATTTTTAGCAAAAATATTATTTCACAAAAGTTGCTCGTATTGAAATTTTACTCAATATAGGCTCAAGAAACACTTGATTTGGACTTCGTAGGAGGAAGTTATGCTCATTTTAAGTTTCTGCCCAAAATTCATATATTGTGTAGTTCATTTGGAGACTCTAATTTTTCATATAATTGTTTTGTAATGATTTTTTGAGTATCCAATTATATATTATGAATGTTAGATTATGTTTTTTTTTTTGTAAAGTAAGGTGATTTGAATTAATTAGTTAGACGGTTGAATAAAAGTTCAAGCTAGAATAGTAAAATCATTTATATGGTTTATGTTGTTTGACGTTTTATGTGCGATAATGAATTTATAAAGCTAAGTTAGTTAAAGCAAGTCTTTTATTATTTACGCAGTGCACCTTTTCCTTCGTAGGCTTACCCCTCCTATTTACAATTTTAGCCTAGAGATCCATGAACATTCTTTACGAAAACAGCAAAATCAAAATTAAACTTTAAACCCTAATTTACAAATCACTATACGCAATCTCGGATTCCCAGCAACAATTCACCTTCACCACATTTTAGGAGCAGGCAAGAAGAGTGAGGAGAAACATCTATTTGAAGTATTTCGGACAAATTTATCTATATTTGCCGAGTTCCGCAATTTGTATCTTCCTAAAAATGGAAGGTTTGTTTAGGATTTCTTCTCAATCTAAGTTTCAATCAAGTATTTGAGCAAGAAATTCAGATATTGAGTAAGATTTCTATTTGTGAAACTTAATTTGAAGCTAGTTTCAGAAATGTCTTACATTAATAAAAGAGTTGCATATTAATTGCGAAAAGTTTAATGATTGATTGTGTTCTAAAAAGTCGTGTCTCTTTTTCTTGAATGCAATCGTAAAGTTGGTGCCGTCCCGTCTTCGAAATCCTGGATAAGTTGTTAGGAGCTCTAGAAAAGCTTGGGAATTGTAGTGAAGCATGAGCAATTCATTGAGTTTCGAGCCGTTTAACAGGTGATTACATTAAACCTTCTTAGTAATGTTGTAGCTTTTTGTCTTATGGTAAAAATGTCCAAAAGGAAAGTTCCGAATTACTGTTCTTTTAGTATTCATTTTGACTTCCCACACCATTGTACAGGTTGGTGAAGCTTGCAGCCCGAGCATTTTATGATGACATCTCAACAAAGGGAGATAATCAGCCGAAGACGAGCCGGAGTGATAACCGGGGGATGGCAGTGGTTATTCTTGATGCGCTCACTAGGTATAGATTTTTAAATGATTATTAATCTTTTCCCTTATGAATAAAGATATCTACTTTAGTCAAAAATATGCTGCAATGTGTGTGCTACAAAGTTAAGGAGCTATTTTATTAACAACTTTGTAACCCTTGCTAACATGTGTTTTTATCTTGGGTGAGTATTGTATTATGTGGATGTAACTTGCGTAATTGAAATGTGATCAATGCTTTGAAGTTTGTAATAGCATTTTTCAAGTTCTGTTAGAGAGATGCAATGTGTTATATAGATGCTGGATGGATAGGCGGTTGATTTTTGTTATGCTTTTTCTAACTGCCATTGCCAATGTATTTCAAATGATTGATCTTTGGTTGTAATGTACACCTTCAATTCAAGACGTCAATGGGCGAGAGAGGAAGATCTAGCAAAGGATTTGAAAATTCATTTGAAGCAACTGCGTCGGACATTGCGGTTCTTTGAGGAAGAAAGGCTAATTATGCGTGATCATAGAAAAGAGGTTTGTTTTGCTTTTAACATATATAAATTTGACATTGGCCACTGATTTGGAATTTGGACGTATTGGGGCTTGTGCAAGTTTATCTAAACCGCGGATGTCATTTGCTGGATTATGAGGTGTGCAGAGTTGTAATTTTTTGATGTAGATGTTGGCTGTAGCTATTGGTAGTTGGTGTTTACTTGTGGCTCTCCTTCTTCATGGTGCAATATGTTTCTTCTTGTAAGTAATTAAGGATTAGAGTAGAAAGACAAAGCAACATTCTTTGTAAAAACTCAAGGAACGTCAAGTGACGCTACTCGAGCTATACAAAAGACATAGGAAGTGGCACTTGAAAGTTTTCCGAGAGGAAGCTTAACGTTAAAAAGTCTGATAGTTTCTTTTAAAGCACCACCAAATTGTCCACAATATTATCTTCTAGACCTCGGCTGCCAACGTTTTTTCTAGTCTTTTTTCCATGAAACAAGCTCCTTGTTCACAGAAGAGGTAAGACCCGACCCGACCCAACACAACCCAACCCAAACAATGTTGAAGATAAGTGCTAAGAAAAAAGAATTCAAGGACTAAAGAAGAGGAGATGATTAACGGATTTCTACTCCTTAACTGTTGCTCAAGCGAAAAAACAAGGCAGTTTTTTTTAAGATTTTGCCGAAGCTCTTCGACAAAAAAGGTGTCACTTCTCTTGTGACGTTAAACCACTTCATTATTCCCCTAGACTAAACCACTTGAACAAAAAGGCATCTTAAAAACCGTGAGATTGAATCTTCTTCCCAATTGTTAGGAAGCCTTTGAAAGGTAACATTCCAATGCTTATGGTTACCATTCTAATTAGCACCTTGAAAATGGTGGCCTCTATAGATAACAAAAAGTTAAACACATTTGGAAATTGAGCTTTTTAAAAGGTTGATCCCGACTCCAAATATCATGCCAAACCAAAATTCTTGAACTATTCAAATTGATCACCAAATGCCTACACATGAGAGGGAAAAATCATCTTCCTCCACCTTCGTAAGGGCTTAAGACCGTACTTCTGCCTGTGGTTCATTAATGTCCATAGTTGTATGGATACTTATGCCCCTGATTTTCTCTATTAACTCTCTCTCTCTCTCTCTCTCTCTCTCATGTGAGCACATGCACTTGCTCGCTCTGCCACCTCCATTTTGCAGTATTTCGCCCCTTAACTAATAATCAAGGGATTAGATTATGTTCTTTTAACTTGGAGATCATTATTGGGCAATTTTGTTTGTTTTTCTCCATACTCATTTCTGATTCAGGCTGAACTGATTCAGAATGCAATCTTATGATGTTTTCATGTGCATTCTATGTTTGTTAATATTAGAAACACCATCACCTGATGGTAGTTTCCTTTTTTTTCTTAATATATTTATGTTTTATATTGTGGGTGCCAGGTGGGTTTTTATTTTTATTATTTTTTTTGGGGGGGGGGGGCGGGGGCGGGGGCGGGCGTGGCTGATGGGCTGAGTTCATGTTTGGCGGACCCTCCTTCTGTCAATAAGTCTATTTGAGGATTACATTTCTTTAGAGAAGTTGTCGATTTTGATCCCTTATCTTGGAATATGTTGCTTATGGTTTCTATCTGTTTTAAGTGAGATCTGTTCTATCTTCCTTGCAATGAAGAAAATACACCACCAAGCGGTACTAGTTTTTAATTATTTGTTACAAATTATGGAAAGGTCTTAATTGTCATGAATGTGAAAAGTATCTCATTTTGAAGGAGGCAGAGCACTTTTCAGTTACACAGAAGCAAAAGGCAGTAGTGATGGTGGTGCACTGTTTTTTTTTTTAGGGGGTTAGCGGTTAAAAGGACATTTTCGTTGTAAGGCAGCCAATATTAGCTAAATGTTATTCTCATCTTATTTGGGTCCTTGGAACTCTCCATAAGCATTAAACAATGTAGCTTATTCTGAGTGCTTGTGAGTAGGATTTCTATTACTGATTAAAAAGTTGATAGTAGGTTCAAGAAAGAACATTGCAGATGGAGTCGTGTTCGCGGTATCGGTCGCGGCAACGGCTTGTAATGGCCGTATAGAAATAAATCGTGGTTGATGCGGTTATTTCAAAAAATTCACACTATTAGATTTTTAACCTCAATTTTGCATCTTGTAAGTTTTATAAGTATTCTTATAACTTAATTTGACCAAAACTATCATATGGTGGGGTTACACATATTGTGAATAATATTTTCTTAAAGCATGAGATTCATAACCTATAGGTTATCCAACTTGAAAACTGATGGCAAGTTTTTCTCCTTTCGTTGGTGTGCGATTTGTTTTTGTGCTACTATGTGTATTTTCCCCTTCTCTTTTTTGACCAATTCTTATAAAGTAATGTGTAAAAAAGTGCTCTAACGTGGTGAGTCACCATTATGTAATGGTCAACGTGGCGAGATGGACGGCGAGATGGACTTGAATTTCCTCGGGGCGTTACATAGCGACATTTTGCTAAACGACAAGTTCAAAATCCGTTACTTAACGGCCGAGTTATGTTGCCATGAGTAGGTTGCTCTACACTATGGAGATTGGAAAAGGTGTCTTTTAGTGCTTCGTGCTTTGTTGTAGCCAATGTCTTGGAAATTTTGGAAATTCTAATATTGGTTATCCCATTCGAGTCATATTTTGGTTGCTTGCACTCTATGGGTAAGACTGTGTATGGATCCAAGAGCGAATGTTTAGTAAATCGAAAACATAACCGATACACAACTTTGACACTAATATTATGAACTATATCTGATTAAGCTTTACAAAAATTATTTGCAAAATACATATTAAAACAAATCTAACAAGATCCGACATGATAACAACTTATCTCGTATGAATTAGTGCAAATACGGGTAGTTGATGAAGTTTATTCTTCAAAAGATGTTTTAGTGTTGGAGGGGGTACTTATTTTTATAAATGTGCACTAATTACTGATGTGTTATGTTACTTAGACACAGATTAAGTGTCTACTTGGATACGCGTATCAAAGTTTCCGCTCGGTCATTCTATACGAAAAAAGTTTTATTTAAAAACGAAGTATCCAACAATTTTTTAAGGTAAATGAGGGTGTCAAAGTAATATAGTTGATGTGTAAAGTTAAACTGTTTTTTCATAACAATATTCGATCAACAAACTGAAATAAATATCTGAAGAAATACAAAATAGAAGCTAGACACGGCACGCAATTTTCAAGGTAAATGAGGGTGTCGAAGTAATGTAGGCGATGTGTCTAAAAGTTAAGTTTTTTCATTACAATATTCGATGAACAAACTGAAATAAATATCTGAAGCAATAGAAAATAGAAACTAATATATTGAAATGAATACAAAAGCGACGTCAGAGTAGTATGCTGTAAAATCTGTGTCATTTCAAGACTAAAAAATCCCCTATATTTGCCGGTCTTTCTTCTTGTGAATTTTATTTTTTTGAAAAAATTCTGCATCTCACTTCTTACTTTCTTTCTGTGGTTGTGAGGAGCTATATTGGCTTCTTATTTTCTTTGTTGTTGCTTCCAATAGATACAGTAAAATTTGCCTGCATTTAGGAAGTTTGTCAATTCTATCGTGCTTTTTCATTGTCTAATGTGTTCTCTAATTTCCTGCAGACAGCTAAAGGGGTAAAACTACATAATGCAGCAGTTTCAGCCACGGCTAATAATCACTATAATGGAAGAGAGGGAGAAGAAAAGATTAAGCTGCACACTCACTCATACTGCTGTTTAGATTATGCACAGGTTGTTTATCATCGATGAATACTTTTTGTTATGCATCTTGATGTATTAGTTTTTTTCTTTACTTGTTCTTCCGTGGGCAATGAAGTTGAATTGCTATCATACTCTCAAAAAAGAAGTTAAGTTGCATAATACTCTCTCTGTCCCTTTTCCTATGCACCATATGGTTTGGCACTAGGCCTGTCCCGTCCATTTTCTGCCCTGATCCGGCCCGTTTAATAAGGGTCTTGGAGGGGCGGGCTCAAAAAGGGGCAGGCTGAAACGGGTGGTGTGAGAAACAAAGAGGGGCGGGCTCAAAACGGGCTTAAAGAGGGTTGGAAAAGGGCCTTTAATGTATTACTCTTTCTCCTCTCTAATTTGAGATCTGACTCTCTTAGATGACAATATGACCCAAAATTTCCCTCAAATTTTCCCAAATAAAAACTAACAAGTTTTCCCCAAATCATAAAAGAAAATTAAAAGCAAGAGTTCGAAATTGGGGAAATTAAAATGGACTAACTTTCAGTATATGTTTTCAAATGATACTGCTATAATATCTGAATTACTGCTAACAAATTTTCTTGCAAAAACGCTTCATATTTCCGAGATTTGCTTGCAAAAAACCATACGTTGCAAAAACGCTTTTAATTTGTTAGAAATACTATTTGATTTGGTTTACGACTGAAATTTATGGTTTTTGCAACCAGCCAACCATAAATTAAAATGGACTAGAAATCGATTGAAAGAGAAGATCTACGCAGAGGAACAATGCTGCTAACAATTTAGCATTGTTAGCATACTGGAGAGGGAAGAGAGAGAAAGAGATGAGAGATTAGGTTTAGGAGGAGTATGTATTTTAATTATTATCCGATTTACATACTTATCCATTGACTGACGGGCCGGATTGGGTTGGGTCAACTGACCCTGACCCGCCCCGTTACAGGCTTTCCCTGATCCGGTCTGGTCCGGCCCATTTATAATCGGACCCGCCCCATTGAACACCTCTATTTGGCACAAGTCTTAATATTTGGTTAAGTGGAGCAAATGACAAAGTAAAATGGTGGGACCATTTTTTTTTTTTTGTTTTTTGAGAGTCAAGTAATGGGGCCACATACCAAATAAAGAAATGCTGCATTCTTTTGGGGACATTATAAAGGGGAAAATGGCGCATAGAAAAAGGGACAGAGTGAGTATTAAGCTTTATTTGTGAGTTGGTGTTATTCTGTGCCTTGCATTAAGATCATTGTAAAATTCTCCTATAGCCTCCCCATGTATAATGGGGGATGCCATGTTTTATTTCCTGACTGATATTGGTTTTTACCTCCTAGTTTTTACATTACAACAACTATTTGTGGATGACAGCCAGCTGATGTATCATTAAAGGAGTTTCTAAAAGGGTTAAAAAGTGTAACTTCTTGCAGATTTATGATGTTGTGAGGTACAGAATGCACCGTATGAAGAAAAAGTTGAAGGACGAATTGGATAGCAAGAACACAATCCAGGAATATATATGTCCTAGCTGTAACAAAAGGTTGTGGTCACTGCTTGCTCTGGCTTAAGAACTTTAAGGTATTACAGCATTTATGAAAACTAGAGATTCCTGATGTTGTATGTCCAGATATACTGCTTTGGATGCAGCAAGGCTTATTTCTGAAGACGGTGAAAATTTTCTTTGTGAAAATTGTAAAGAAGAACTTGTGGCAGAAAGTGACAAGCTAGCTGCTCAGGAAGTAGGAGATGCTGATGATAATGTGAGGCGGCGCCGCCGTGAAAAGCTAAAGGAGATGCTCCAGAAAATGGAGGTTTGTGAGTTTGTTATGCATCTCTTAGGATGTTACAGTATTGTCATGTTATACCTTGTTCTTTTCGCAGGACCTCATGGGAATATTATTTCGTGTTTGATTTTTATGAATATTTCTCAGATCAATACCAAGAAATTCTTTTAATGTATCAATTAATCCTTCCGCCACAAATAAAGGTCTTTTTTTATAGCGGGTGACTAAACAACGCCCTATTTTACAACGCTTATTAAAGGCCTACCCTTCAATCCTTCTCTTCCCCTTATAAAACCCCATCCAAGTTCCACCAAAGTCACAAACAAATATCTTCCCCCCACATTACCACCTCTACCTAAGCAACGGCACCACCACCATCCAAGTTCCGACCTATAGCTTAGCACCGCCACCACTTCCGATCACCATGTCCATCTTCGGAACGACCTCTAGAATGAACACCGTCATCAAGCCGTATGCGAGGATCACTAACACAGAAATCTGAGAAAAGACGACTACTATGGAGGAGTTCGGAATGTCCATGACAAATGCCAAACAATATAAGAAAACATAATAATATAAAAGATAAGTGTAAATGTTATAGATTTGTACTTACTCTGTTTGAAAATAAATGCAACATACGGAAAATTGTAGAAACCAGGGAAGCAGAGAGAGAATGAGGGCACCACAGATTAGATGGAGTGATTAAAGTTAATGAAGGGGAACAAATGGTAATTTAGAGAGGAAAATGTGGAGACCATAAATTAGATAGAGTGATTAAAGTGGAAAGAGAAAATGAGGGGACCATAAATTAGAGAATAGATTTTCAAATAGGGTAATTTAGCATTTTTTTGACATTTTCAAAAGAGGATATGTAGCATTTATTTTGAAACAAAGGAAGTATAATATTATAATTATTGTTTCGTTTAAAAGATAAATATAAATGTTAGTCAAATAAAATGCTATAGTTTAACGATAACTTATTTGGAAAGTTTGTCAAAAACAACTACAAACTTTACTTCTTTTTTGGAAAAAAAACTACCAGTTGCTTTTTTTTTTTTTAATAATTTAACTACTATAACTTTTTTAAATTTTGTGAAGCATCACTTTTTAAAACGTTTTCTGTTTTGTGGGTCCACATATTCATTTTCCCTCTTCCCCTCTTTTAGCTGTTAAACACCACCTTTTTTCTTCCTCACCACCACCTTCGACATCCAATTCAAGTTTGCCTCCACTCAAATTGGGGTTAGGGTTCCAAATGTGGGTTTTTTTTTAATTTGGGTTATGTTTTTCAAATTTGGTTGTGAATTTAAGGTTTTTGAAGGTGGGTAGTGGTGGTTAGTGGCAAATTTTAAAGGGCGGTGGTTCTTTGGTGGGGGAATTTTGAATGGTGGTGGTGTTGGTGGTTGGCTGGTGACAAATTAAGAGGTTAGAGTTTCGAAGGCCGATGGTGGTGAGATTTTGAAGGTGGGTGGTGGTGTTCTTTGGTGGCGAAAATTTTGAAGGTGGTTGGTTGGTGGTAAATCTAGGGGTTATAGTTTTTGAGTGGTGGGTGGGGCAGAGTTGGGTTTTTGGTAGTTGTCGATGGTGATGGTATTGGCAGTTAGAATGGTGGTAGCAAATGGGGTTGAAAGGTGGTGAGAGGGCCAACCAAACGGAAAAGTTAACATTTTTCGTTAAAAGGCGGTGCTTCATAAAATTTTGCAAAGTGAGAGTAGCTAAACTAAAAAAAAATAGTAATTTGTGTTTTTCTTCAAAAAGTGTAAAGTTTGTAGTGGTTTCCAACACCTTTTCCTAAGTCAAAGTAAAATTGCTATTGTTTTAACTTAATGTATAAGTTGTACTTTTTAGTATTATAAGCATAGCATAAAATGATACATCGTTGAAATACGTGTCATACACGAGTAATGACGACAGTGGTTCTAACTACTATTATAAAATGTAAACAACCGAAACTTTTTTAGATTATAAGGACGCCTTTGATTAGTGTGACGCAATGTATAAGTTTTGTGTTTCGTGAGATTATCCTGGAAATGAAATGATTGTGGTGTTCGGCGTCTTTGGTGTAAATGTTAATGTGACCTATACTTATTAGTATGGAACATTTTATTTCCAAGCTGTACACTTTATAAAGGGAATAAAGGGAAGTTCGCAAATTGAAATTCAGCACAACACCGTAACACTTCCCCCTTATATTGTGATTGTCCTTTCCAGCTTGCTATACAAGAGAATTTGGAAACCTATGTGGTTTATTAGCCCGTTGATGAAAAGTGAATATGATATTGCCATAAACTTACAAGTGGTCTATCCGAAGAGGCGAATGAGTTGGTGTGAAGGTCGAAACATGCTCACACCAAACAAAGTAACACATAGGGGTTCATCGATGAATATTTTGAGTGTTATAGTACCATCAAGCACATATATGATGAAAAATACTCTTATAAGATAGAACAAAATAAAGATCGATCTTCAATTGAACAATTTTCGCACATTAATAGATCTATCAAATACGGTGCACAAAGGAGGATGTCGATAAAGTTCTAACACATGCATTCATGGCGCACTCAATAGGTACTAAACCGATTCGTACTTATCACAATGCTGTGGGTATTGGTTCCACATGCAAGACAAATCGCTACAAAATGCCCTTCATTGAAATAAATGGTGTCTTGCCTTGTAACTACAACTTCCTGTATGCGATTGATGAGGTCGAGATACTACGAGACAACTTCTACTTATATATGGTTTTGGAGCGCGTAGCCAACTTAATTGTATGGCATTCGTCCACTGTGTATGTTATTTGGTTAAGCATGAGCGTCTCACGAGTCACGAACTCCTTTCCCACCTCCGATAAACCACTTTTATGACTGTGGTTCTTCTGGGATGGACGCCTTAAAAGCATGCTTGTGAAACCCGTAATCACTTTTCATGGCCTAATGAACCTCCTATTGGTTTATGCAATCTCATGTATAACATGGAAATGACAACCCTTCCAATATTGGGTATTGGGGTGTTCCTCCTTAATTCAAATCTGCCAAATTTTCCTCTACACAACGTACCATGCGAACATATAACATATATAAAGTGAAGACACCAAGGACCATCTTCAGTTCGTTTGCAAGAAACCTCACAAGTGTAAATCCTATATCAAGCGCTATTGCATCACAAATCAAAGGCATAAAATCCGAAATGGCATAATTGTTACGAGTCTATAATAGCTGTTAACGCCATCGCCTTTATTACTCAGAGTATGACACCTAGTTCGAGTATATATTATTTTACGGTAAGCTTAAATATTTAAACCATATGACATTTAACTTTAAACTTCGTTCGTTTTTTATCTATTGTAACTTTCCCATTTATTTCAATATTAATTTCAACATGACTATATATGGCTAAAAATTTTCTCGACATCTCTCTTAGCACAAGGATCCTAATTCTTATCTCTTTCTTTCTTTCTCCTTTTTAAGACCTCCTTTCTGCCAAGTCTAGATGCTGTAGTAGATAAAAGAGGGAGGATGTACACATTAACTTGAACAATATCCATTTTACTTTAATGTACAACATTACAAGTCTATTAAATATAAGATACAGTTAAACTATATCGTTTTAGTTGTTGCTGGTTGATTTTTTTAGACTTCCACTCTGCCAGATTTGACTATTTGTATCTTCTCAGAATATGCCCATGGGATAACAAAAGGTAATAAATTACAGGAGCAGCTCAAGCCTTTAGTCGAGCAACTTAATCGAGTTAGAGATTTGGCAGTTCCTGATTTTGGAACTCTGCAGGCCTGGGAAGTTAGAGCTAATGCTGCTGCACGTGCAGCAGGTGGGGATAATCCCAATGATCCCTCTAGGTCATATCAAGGTGGAACACCAATGCCTTTTCTCGGTGATCCTAAGGTGAGCTGTCTTTGTCAAAACAGCATTGTTTTATGAGGAATTTATATCTTTCAATTTGTCAAATTTCAATGAGAAACTGACATACGTATTCGTCAGATTCATGTGGCAATTAGTGGTGTGGAAGATAAGGAAGACTCTAAATCCGGTCCTGGAAGTGCACCAATGAAAGTTCTGCCTCCTTGGATGATCAGACAAGGTATGAACTTAACGAAGGAGCAGCGTGGTGAGGGGGAGCAGGAAACAAAGCCGGACGTCACTTCAGAGCCCCCTGGTCAATTGGACGACAAGAAGTTAACTGTTGTAAAGGATGAAAAAAGCATCCAGGTTTGTCTTACAAGAGTTCAATTTGCCCGCGAAGTGGTGATCAGAACTTGAGGACAATTTTTTTTACTTTCTGGCTTGGCCGAATAATTTTGTAGGATGAGTATTTTAAAGCTTATTATGCTGCTATCTTGGAACGACAACGAGAACAAGATGCTAAAGGGCAGCAGGATGTATCTAACGGAGAGGTTGCGGGTGAATCAACATCTTCAGATCGTCAAGTTGGCGTAAAATCAAAACGAGGGGACGAGAGCGAAGACGAGGATGTATGGGAAGAAGATGTGCCTTCAGGTAGGAATTTGATTCTCTTGTTTTTAGTGTCAATCTCTTTTCTTTTGTTTAGTGACAGAAACCGGGTTTTGGTCAGTCTACGGTCCTTGTACTCAGAGCCTTGTGAAGCCCAGACACCTTGAACGTTTGGGGGTGGAGGGATGGGAGAGGGCGAGGGAATCTCACCCCCATAGTGCCCTTAATGGATACAGATCCAAAAGTTTAAAATCATGAGAAACAACAAGAGGGGGAAAGTAAGGGAATCTCAACCCGATAGTGCCCCTAATGGGACTTGAACCCATAAGCTTAAAGTTATGAGGAAAAAAAGGTCTAACCACTAGACCAAGGCAAGCTTGGTTGTGCGTGAATACTTTCATTGAGTTCTAGTTCTCTAGCTACCCTTTTATCACGTGTCATTGTTGACTTATTTTTTTGTTTAGCAGGATACACTGGTGAAAGCTATAAGGTTGACTTAAATGTTCAAGCCGATCCCCCGGCTGAGGAGGATAATGATGATGATGATGTTGAGTGGGAAGATGGTTGATTCTCGAACTCACTGAACCCAACCTTTCAGTTTTGTCGGGCTTTGTAATTTGTAGTGGAGCATACCCCTTAGCATTGTTATAGATATTGAGTTTTTAAACCTTTTATTAGCGGTTTGCTAACTTGTGAATGGTACAGTATTAGGATGGGGTCTTTATGCTTTGAAAATGTTGCATAACATAAATATTCTCACATCTAACCTCCAAAAGCAGAACAAACAGGGAGGAATGTAAACTGGCAAGGAGATAGTACATTAATACATATGATCATCTAATTTGTAGCAAAAGACAGCAAATAAAGTTTCATTTGTCATAATCTAAACCATTACCTAAATAATTTCTCTCGAAATGTATGGAATTCATAATATATGTAATATTAGTATTTTTTACTCGTTAGTTGTTACACTTGACTTTACACTTTTTGCCTATCAAAAGCTCAAACCCTGAGGCCCTGAGTATATGGTTTCTCGAGTATTTCATGCAAGATTCTGGGGCTGAGACTAGTTTTTCCATGAGTTGGGCTTTAGCCATAAAATACTGTGATCTAGACCAAATTAGCAGATAAAATTCTATTTATTTAAGGATTTTTCAAAATTACCACCTTTTCAATACCAATTTTTAAAAGTTCCCACCTTTGATTTATTTTTTAAAATTACCACCGTGTTGTGAATTTGTTAAAAACTCCCACCTTTTAACGGTAAACCTCATGTTTCCATGAGTTGGACCGTTTAATTTTTATAGGTTGGTCTGATCTATTAATCTTTTCTTGTACTCATTCAAGAATCAATAAAAGAATTTGAAATTTAATAATTGATGTTTAGTCCGAATGCAGTTTTTTTACGAGGTAAAATCCAAAAATGTGCAAGATGGTTCAAGACTTATACAAGAAAATTGGCACTAACAAGGTCAGATGAATTAGAAAGTAGAAACTTCAAAATCAATTTTTAACAGAAAAAAAAGCAAGGGTAAGGGAAAATGATTTGTAGATAGAAGAGATTTTTGGTTTCCATAAAACATGCAATACCAAAAGTTGTTCATGATGAGCTACTTTTTTTTTTGCTGCTTCTACACTGCACATAACCTACACTGCATATAACCACTAGTTTTTCACTTCACTGTTGTTGTCCAATGTCCATAGGTGTTTAGACGTTTCAATGATGACAAAGCAAATTCAGTTTACTTTTGAAACATCAATAAAATTTTGTAACATCATCCTATTGAATTTTTCAAAGCCAAATGGCTAATTAGTGGTCGTGGTCTTGCAGATTGAGATTTGGAGAGTTAGCTTTCAATATACTAAATGCCTGTCAAACATACTTCCTCTGTTTCACAATAGATACATCATTTGTATTTTTCACGCTTGCCAATGCATTATTTTAAATATTAATATCTTTAATTATTGATAAATAAAAATTATAAAAAGAGCATATTAAAAAAATACATGTTAGGACGAATCCAACAAGATCCCACATGATTATGTTTTTCCTAAACTATAAATCGGCAAAGCTAATTAAAATCTAAACTGTGAATAGTGTATAATATAGAAATGTTGCATCTATTGTGAAACGGAGGTAGTATTTTGCACAAAATCTGTAGCGTTCCAATTACAAGATTTCAAGTTAAATTATGGTGTATTTGAACCATAAATTCCAATTTCATCTGCAGTTTAATGCCAACCGTCTTACATAACACTTGCATTCATTCAACTGATTGATCTATTTAAATTTAACTTTTAAGTCACGGACAAAAGTTCTATTGTTAATCATCTAATACAGGACCAAAAACATCACTAGAGAGAGCCAAGAGGGGATATTATATTACAGTAAAAAAAAAGAACTACACATTTACAGAACAGTTGCTCATGCTTTTGGCTATCATATTCATCGTCCAACGCAGATTCATAGGAATGTGTAATCGCCTGACCTCTGTTATGTGGAATGTTCCAGAAAGAATCACGTAAGAGATTTCCCAGCCCATTCACGCTCTCTTCGCTTTTGCTTTGCTATCATCCTATTGAATTTCTGTTTCCCTTGCTCCAGAAGAGGATCAATCACAGCATAGTCATTGACATCTTCACTACGTGACATGTTGTTCTGATAACAAATCGGAGCACAATATATGAATAAGTTAACAAGTTCAAGCTTAGTTTTTAAGTACAGAATGGTAATCGAACAAGTCTCCTACGCCCATCATCATTCATCAGCATGGATCCTCACCAAACAAGCGGAATTTGTAGAGATGTCATTTTCTCCATCAAGCCCATCGGCATATCAACAATCTCAATCAGATTTCTAAAGCAACCTAAACACAAAGCAAGCTCACAGACCAGTCCGAGTTTCTCGATATCAATGCTTAAGAGGATTTAGTTTCTCACTTTGACAGCTATATTCAATGCGCGGGAGCAGAGCTCAGTCGAAAGGTAGTCCGGGATATAGCAAGGCTTGGCTACATCGGGTGTATTAGTCCCCTACTTAAAGTTAACTGCCAACTCTTCGACTCTTAAAAATGGCGTACTAGAAGTTTAAATATAAACAACCTAAAACAAAATCAGTTGTAAACCTCTGAAAGCCAAAAAACAAGTGATGACCAAATTTAATGAAAAAAACTAATTTATCACTTTAAATTAGTTTAAAATGAAAAAAACATTAGCCCGGTGTACTCTTTGTAAGCCAAATTGCATTAAAAATAAAAAATTCAAGTCTCTATGCTGATATCTGGATTTCAGAATTTATAAAATAATATCAAGCGACATCTTACCTTAGTGGTATAAAGTAAGCCTAAGCCCCTAAGGTTGTAGTACATTAGGTTCCAAGCTCGAACTCCTTAAGATTATTTTTACCTATGGTATCGGCCTATGCACCTCTCCCACCTCCAAAATAAATGAATATGATGTTTAGTATTACAAGGGCCTTAGTTACATAGCTATTGTAGAGCAACCCCTAAAAAATAATTTTACCCACTTGTCTTCAGTGCCAATGATCCTAATGCAAAAGCAGGCGGAAGCATTTATACATTGTTACCATTTCACATCACACAAATAGTTTATTAACAATACCTAAAGGCAGCTTTTGTTTGAGGCAGACCTGCAGAAGTTACCGAGTACTAACTTATAAGGAATCTACATCATAACTTTAAAATCAAGTGAGAAGTGCATCAGTTTACTCTAGCTTCTTGCTAAAAGGAGATACTCCCTCCGTCCCTCAAAGGATTTCCCATTTTTCCATTTTTATTTGTCCCAATCACATTTCCCATTTCCTTATTTGGATATGACCCACCTATTATAATATTATTTTTCTTACTAAACGCACTTGATCTCACACACTCTCTAAATAAAAAATTCTAAAAATACCTACTACCTTACTATTCAATTATAAAATAAAATTCAGGCCTCCCTCCTTAAACTTTGTGCCCAAAAGAAATAGCAAACCTTTGGGGGACGAAGGCTAAGATATAATTTCTGTACTTTTTAAGAAATAGATGATTGAAGATTTATTTGTCAAAGTTGTGTGTTGGAAGGCATGACTCCGTCAGATACAAAAGAAACAGAGGAAGTATTATCTCGAGGAAATTGCATCGTTTACAGAGTTTACTAGATATCCTTTATTCCTGTTAGTTACAGACTGTTAAATTATCCATAAGGTCAACTGTAAGCTATCACGTTCAATTTTTTGTAAAGGAGAAAAGATCTTGGATCTTGGTTCTTGAATTTCAAATGGGGACTTTGGAATTATTGATTACTGGAGAGGAAAAAATATAATAGTAATATGTAGGAAGAGGGAGGATAACCTTTCCAGACGTAGGAGCAAACTTTAGGCGGGCAGTTCTCCAGTCAGATAGATCTTCATCAATTTCACTTTCAGATTTGCCAAAAGGTTCAGCATGCTTTGAAGCAACTGAACTTTTGAACTGCTCAAGTTTGGCAAGTACCTGGACACCACATATGCAGATCAACCAACAGCGTCAACTTTCCAAATAATTTTACATGATACAACAACTAGCTATAACCAAGCAGTGCAGCACTTAAGAAACCAGAACAAAACCCATCAATACAATGAGTGATTAAGAAGGAAAAGATATATCCTCATTTCCTACTAGCCCATATTTTGCCCCATTTGACCGGGTCAAGGAACTTCAATGAAAGACATACTATCAGAAGAATGGTAGTTCTTTTAAGGAAAAATCGCAGGAAACCACCTTATAAAAGTGTCGCTCGCATACGGCCACCTTGTGTAATATTTTGCACAAAACCACCTTTAAAGTTATTTTGTTTGCCTCGGAACCACCAAATGCCCTTTTCCCGTGAGATTCCAACTGCATTTTCGAATTCAACTTTTTTTTGGGAACCACCTTCAAAGTTATTAATGTGTTTGATTCTCCGGTAATTGACAAAAGATGTTTGTGTGTGTGTTTGGGGGGGGATAGCCAGAATAAGGTGCATCTATATGGAGAACAGTTACGATCTTCAACTTTATTATGTTTACTTAAATCAGATAATATGACTATCCATAGTTTGGATATAAATGATAGTCAGGAAGGTAAGAGCTTTTTGTTTCTTTTCTAGGGCGAGGAGGGGGGAGAGAGGCAAAAGCCCCTTAAAGAGAGGTACAAGTTAAATATGTGACCTTAACATAGAAGGGGAACTAGCAAACCCAGATTTTCTAGACATACGAACTCAAATCTCAAGGAGTCTCCACTATATGCACAAGATCCTAACGCGCTCAAGCATTGCAGCAACATGGTTTATATGCACGAGGATAGAGTAATTTTATAGACTCAACTTATGTGCAACAATTTTTTTTTACCTGTGAGTAAACTCAATAGCGTTTTCTCACAGATCCTTCTTACATTGAGGACATCTAGCTCAGGGTCACATAATTCTCTAAATCCCTACGAATTTCGACCTGGAAACATCAAATTATGGTTGGTTTTGGTTTATCTTTTACCCATTTTGAGCGAATTTTGAATTCCAAGATCAAATTATGTGACCCTGATCTAGCTTATAAGTGCCGACACTTTGATCACTTTACCAAGCGGCAGAAAATGAATATAACTAGCACAAAGTTAAGAGCTGAAGGATATACGACAATACGACAACATACATCATCTTCACGCCCCTTCAGCCTCCGCTTCTTCTGTTTCTGCAACAATCTTTCTCGTTCAGCATTATTTAACAACTGCAGATCTGTGTCAGTATTAGCTATACGTACAGCCCTAGCTTCTGACCCAATTCCCTTTTTTCTGATTGATAATTTCGCCACTTGTTTTTGGTCATCTGAACTTTCAGGATCTGACCTGCTGAATATAGCACTAGAAGAGTTATCTCAAAGACTAGGCAACTACATACAATTATAATAAGTATATAGATCTCAAGCCAATATTGCAATATTGAGCCAATGGCAAAACAAAGCCTTAGGAAATTTCAAAAGCCAATGAATAATTCAAGAGATAAGCCTGGAAACACTCATAATCCATAAAAACACTGGGCTAAATGAATATAAAGATAAGGCTTCTATCTTGATGTTAATAGATATCATAATCTTAACACAATTACATCCTGATCATGATTCTTAAAAGAAGTCAAAGCCCCTCAGCTTAAAATTTTACTTGACAAGGAACACTTCTCAGCTGAACCAGTATCAAAATATAAATGAAACTTCTTTTCTTCCAAGATGTCAACGTCAATAAATATAAAGGCCTCCGACCAAGTATCAACATTATACAGCCTACTTAAACAAGCAGAACCAAGACTTTTACTGCTGAATGGGGGTCAATACATGGATGCTTTCTCCCTTATCTTCTCTACCAAAGAGAAAACTTGGCCAGCCTAAGAATATCACTCTATTTTACTGCCGGCTTTAAGTGAAAATTTTGCTACCTAACTCACTAGGGATCTAGAAATCCAACAGTAAGGAAATCCATCTCAGATATAAAGCATCTACAGCAACACTAAGAGAATTATCACAACAGAAGTTAATGCAGTAGATAATTATCTTACTTAGTTCAACCTCCAACTAAATTTTCAATTGAATGAACTGAGCACACTCTCCTCTAGGCTGAGGCATATTTTCACCAGGCAAAGTGAACAAACTAAATATAGTTTTTGTAACAATACCAACTCTTGTAGTTAAACCAAAAGTGGTAGGAAGCCTGGTACTCCAACTGCAGGATGACATGCATGGAAAAGTCCACCAGTTTAGCAATAAACATCCAGCTAAAACATCCAAGTCTTTTTTGTTACTTTCTCCATAGCAGACCTGATTTGCCTCTATGGCTCTATCATTGAAGTTGTAGCAACACAAAATGACAAGGTAGCTATAACAATTTTACGTGCAGAACTGAGAGCTCTATCATATAAATCCTCTAAGAGGAATGAAGATTTTGTCGTCAAAGAACTTCCTTTATGCAGTTTTCTTCTCCACCGAAGTGGAGAAATTGAGGATCTAAAAGTACAGGAAGGATTACACTCCAAGGCAAGGCTCAGCCTTGCTCTGCACTACGTTCAGTAGGGTCATACTATTGAAATAGCAAGCCAAAATAGCTTTTAAACTTTATTAGTCTTGAACTCTTGATGCAAGCTAGCAGATCATATCTAACTTTGTATCCTTCAAGTCATGGGACTGAATCCGGTCGAAAATCTGTGTGAATCATATTATCTTTTAACTTTCTGTTGTTCTGAATGACGAGGAAAATCTAATTCTCTACAAAAAGGCAATTATATTTGGACGTTAAGTGTCTCTTTACATCCAAGAGAAATCTATATATAAACATATCATATCATATACAGGTATAATAAGATGTTTATAATAAAAAAGAAGTATATGAAATTGCTAAGCTGTGATAAACAAAACTTTAACGTAACGGCCGTTATGTAACGGATTTTGAACTTGCCGTTACGCGAAATGCCGTTACGTAACCCCGCGATGAAATTCACGTCCAACTCGCCGCGTTGTCCCTTACGTAACGGTGACTCGCCGCATTAAAGCTTTTTTTTACCCGTTACATCCGTTACTATATGAAAATTGGTCAAAAAAAGAAAGGGAATATACGCATAGTAGCACAAAAACTATAGGGTCACACCAACGAAAGGAGAAAAACTTACCATGGGCTTCCAAGTTGAGTAATATATATGATTTAGTATCAATTTTTATATATAATATGACATAAATCTCATGTTTAAAGTAATCTTTTATTCACCATATGTGTAATCCACCCATATGATTGCTTTGGTCAAATTAAGTTATAAGAATACTTATAAACTTCAAAAATGCCATTTTGAGGTTAAAATTCTAATTGTGTGAATTTTTTCAAAAAATTCACGCCGCGTCAACCGCGATTTGTCTTTTTTCGACCGTTACAAGCCGTTCCCGCGTCATCGCGACCGTTACCGCGAACGCGACGATATCCGCGATTTTCTTCCCTAGCGCTCGGACTCGGATACGAGGATCCGACACGGGTACGGATCCGAGTGTCGGGTGCGGCATTTCTCAAAATTGGGGACTCGGGGACACGTTTTGGAAGGGTCAAAAATTCAGATTTGGACTCGGCAATTAATGAAAAAAATACAAATCTTATTTTTATTTAAATATTTTATTATGGAAAAAATATTTAGTTTTTATTTAAATCAATCAAAATTACGGGGAATGAAAACGGAACAAAATCTTGTACTTCCTCCGTTTTTTATTAAATGATACACTTGTTTTTTCACGCTTATCAAGGAAGCGATTTAAGGATGTAAACGATTGAATTTTTCGATCAAATTTTAACACAAGCAAGAATGAGACTCTATATTACTTGTGTGAAAATTTCATCGAAAAATTCAATCGTTTACACCCTTAAATCGCTTCTTTGATAAGCGTGAAAAAACAAGTGTATCATTTAATAAAAAATGGAGGAAGTAATACAAATCTTATGGAAGTAAAAGATATACTTTGCCCTATTGCTTTATTAGTGGGAATAGTACAGGCTGTCCTATTATTTACCATAATAAAATAATAAGGTAAAGTATATTCATATGCAGTAAAGAAGCATAAAATAATAGGGTAAACAAGATATAAAGGACACATAAGTACTTCTTTATTGCTGGTGCTAGGCTGTCCACCCACTATCATTAATCTTACCCTATTCCCCACGTGATTCAGCCAGAGCTCACTTTTATTATAATTTTTTCTTTCACATTCAGCCAGAGCCCACTAGCCTCTCATTTCTTTCTTTCACAATAGCGTTAAAGAAGCAAACTTCGCCGGAGAAGGTGGCCGGAGTAGTACAACTGCCTGAAAAATATACAAATCAGGTCGCCCTCACAAGCTAAAGAGAAGCCCTAATGGCCTAATGTCTTCTTTCAAATCATGGTGTATCTAAACTATAATTTTAGATTTAGGGTTTGGAATCGCCGCGTCCATTTTCTCCCTTCCATGTCCGACCCGTCGGCACCCGAGTCGGGTCGTGTCGACACGGGTACGGCTGGGTGAAGTGCCGAGTCCAAGCATCACAGTTGCTAAGCATATAATACCTCTGTTATTATTAGTTCAACGCTTTGACTTTTGCACTTTCACATACTAATCTTGATTGGACATTGTTTAATAATATATAGGAAAATTTGTGAGAAACTACTACAAAGTTTACACTTTTTGAAAAAACCACCAATTACTTTCTTTTTTCCTGAAATTAACTACTCTAACTTTGCAAAATTTTGTAAAGCACCAACGTCTAACAAAAAACTAAATTTGGTGGTGAACTTAAGGGTTAGAGTTTCCGTTAAAAGGTGGTGCTTCACAAATTTTGCAAAGCTTAGTAGTTAAATTCAAAAAAAAAAGTAATTGGTGATTTTTTTAAAAAAAGTGTAAAGTTTGTAAAAAAGTGTAAAGTTTCCAATGGTTTTTCACAAATTTTCCTAATATATACCGCAACTATTAGTATATAAGATATTGGATCTATCTCAATGTATATTACTATATGTACAAATTATAACTTTCTAGAATTTTCACTGGTAGATATCTTAATGGTTAAAATTGTGTGTGGGAAGTGTGAAAGCCAAAAACATTACTAATAAATAGCCTGGAGGATGTATAATATTTCCAGCACATTCACTTTACTGTAAACTGTTTTATGATCTACTATTTTGGTTGAATTTTGTTCGTAGAGATATATATTTTGCTGACCCCTTTAGCTAATTAGGATCTATTATCCAAAACGATATAAATTTGGATGGAGATATGAGATAATCAGGAAGTAAGGGTTACACCTACTGAGAACAAGATAAGGGAGAATGCCCGAGGTGTTTTGAACACGTAAAACGGACTAAGTGATGGACCATTTAGGATATTGAAAGAATGGTTTAGTGAAAAGATTTTGAGGGGTAAGGAAAGACCTAAGAAAACTTGACCGAGAGTTATAGCCTTATAGGAGTCTACTTGGGATTGAAGAAAATATGGCATTGGCTAGGGTAAAGTGGAGGGAGAGAATATATCTTTAGGGCATGTATTGACTTATCTTCTTGTTTTTGATTCTTTTACTTTTCGTGTATTTTGTAAACTTTTTTCCCTAAACATTTTTATTTATTTGGTCCGTGTCTTAAGGTCTTTTTTAACTTTTTCAGTTGTTTTTTTTTTACATTTGATTCTCTTTCCATAATTTTTTGGCCCTCTTTTATCATACGCAATATTTATATTTTTCTACCTTTATAATTCGATTTTCATTTCATACCTCCTTCAGTTTCTTATTCTTCTTTTTTCCTTCTTACTTCCCGCACTTTCTCATTTTTTTTGTTGACTCTTTAATTCTTCCTTTACTTTCTAGTGTCACTTTTCACGTTAGGCGATATTTGCTGACATCTCATGTTAGCAAAACCAAAATCATTTTGGGGCGAAACTTTCCCCCATTTCAAAATAGTTGCACTAGTTGCAAATGACACTTTAGGGGTATATAAAGTACAATAATTAAATACAAAAGGGAGTGGTACACTGGTAGTGATCTAATCATCTCATTTACAAAGGACAAAAAAGTTATATGATGAGTCAAAAGCATACCAAAAAAGAAAAAAAGTGGTGCAACTATTATGACATTTCTGCGGAAAAAGTGGTACAACTATTTTGAAATGAGAAAGAGTTTTTCAAAACGAGATATATATATATTTTTAATCAAACAAGTCTAACCCTATATACAACAAAACCACTACACTAGTTCATAACTTTTTGTCAGGTTTTACTATGGACTATGGAGGTAAGCTCCTTAATCTTTTATTTTATGGTATTGCAACCTTTACAACAAAAGTAACAAAGACTTATTTCCAAAATGCTTTGGGATCGCCTACCATGAATCGTCGTCTAGATGGCATCGTCGGGTGAAAAAATAAATAAGGCAATCACACATCTTCCTCCATGTGAAACCCTGATTCCCATTCTTTCATCCATAAGTCAAAAATTAATGGAATATTCTATATAGTAACCCTCTATTTTTTTCTGAATTCTATTGGGTAGACAATATTTTTCTTTCCTCTCTTTGGTAACCCTTTACTTTAGTTTTTGTATTTTCTATGGCCTTACTGCATTTTAAAATTATTTTTATTAAAGAATTGAATTTTAGTTTTAAAAACTAATTGTAATTTTTTAAGAAAAATAAACCCTCCCCACACTCCACCAGCAAATCACCCATCCCACCACCCCCTCCCCCACCCTGACCCTCCGACAACCCCTCCTCCCCCACCCTGCAAAATAGCCTCCCTCCCCACTTGGCGTTGCTGCTTGTACGATTTCCGCAGCCATGGGCGACTCCTCACAGAACCGCGACTTCCTCTGCCCCGTTCTTCTTCTTCGCCACAGCAACCGCAAAGACCACCACACAACTTTCAGCAGCCAACACATGAATCTGTGCCGCCAACATGTCTCCTACTAAGCTGCACAGGTTTGCAACCCCTACAGCCTCGCCATTGTGTGCCTGGCCGTTTGTGGCCCCAAGACCACCACCACCAGACGCGCAAACAGCCGTCGCCACCCTCACTACACCTTCACCCATCTGCCCCTCAAATAGCCTCAAAAAATTGATTCTATCAGCAGTCCAATCTCTTGAATCAGCCTCCACAAAACTAAAGTTGGTGGTAGTGGTTACCTGTTGCCTCAGTGTAGGTTTTAGCTGGTGGGATGTGGGGAGGGTTTAGGGTTTTTGTTATTTTTTAATTTCTAAAATCAGCTTTTTTAAATAAAAAAAATATTAATTAAAAATAATTTTAAAATGCAATAATAGTATATATAAAAACTAGAGTAGAGGGTTATCAAATAGAATTTTAAAAAGTTGAGAGTTACAATATAGAATTCCCCTAAAGAAATAATAGAAGACAAAGCCACAATTTTCAACCATTAGAAGGCCATCTGGTGCTAAACTGTCATAAGCAAGGAAGATGTAACCACCCGTAAAACCATAACCATCTCAGAACTAGGTATCAGTAGTGCAGTGTGGTGGGATAACATATTTCTCACAATTAGCATATACTTCCCCTGTTTCTATTTATGACTTTTGAGTTTTTGACACTATTCACATACTCTACTTTGACTATCTTTTGTGATTGATACTTAAGAAAACTATAGCAAAGCGAGATCTTGTTACATTTGTCTCATTGTATATTTTTAAAAAATCACCTGCTAACACTGACACTTCCTTGACATCCACCAAGTCAGAATGTAGCTACATACAATCCTCATAGTCAAACTTTATAATATTTGCTTATTTATAATTCAAGATATAATTGATTAAAGCTATGCATTGGCAAGCGTGATAAAATAAAAAAGAGTCAACTTAAAAGAAATGGAGGAAGCACCACAGAAGCCATCTAATGCATAAGCAATCCACAACCCCCCCCCCCCCCAACCCCCCACTCCCCAAACAAAAAAAAATAATGGGGCACAGCTAATGCAGAAAACGCGGTAGATGAATAATCCTCAAAATAGACCACGAAGAAAAGGCACAGCTATGGATCCCCAACAAGGCAAACAGTGACTAAAAGTGCAGTTGTGGTGTATTTTGCCATTACAATGAGAAGAACACAGTAGTTATGAATCATGTAGCAATTTTGGGGTGTGAAATTGTCAAATCTTTTAATAGAAATTCATTACTTGTTCCACAAAACTATGACTCTAAAGAAACCTAAAACTATTAAATTACGCCCACATAAAATTTACCGTTAATGTCACACTCATGCGTAAGGTTTTATCTACAGAAAAGAAGCAGAAACTAACACTCTAAACTCATTTAGGGGAGGGAGTAACCCTCAAGAGAAATTTATTTAGAAGATTGGGGGACATTAACCCACCCATGGCCATAATGGCATAATCAATGCATAAATTACTCACAAATAAGAAGATCCACAATATCAATTGAGATTCAGAATGTTTTTCTCTCTCTTTCTCAATAACTTTAATGCACTATCTCCTCCACCTCCATTTTCCCGCATGCCCCCTTAACACCCACCCACTGCCATTATCAAGGCATATTGCAAAACTTCTAACAAATAAGAAAGCTCCACACTCTCCATCGAGATTCAGAATGCACTTCCTTCTCTTTCTCACTAGCTTCCATTCTCTATCTCCTCCCCCTCCCCTTTCCCTCATAGCCCCATAAAACTTAACGGCCAATCCATAAGTTTGAGATTCAGACAAGCAGAAGAGGTGTGCGAGAAAGTACAGTAAAACAGAAGGGAATAAAGGGATGGATAGAGAATAAGAGTCACAAATGTAGATTCTAGGATAAGAGCCGGAGAATTCTAAGTGTCGTGCCAACGGGAGACAACTAAATCTACATATTCAGCACCAAAATGTCTCAGACTAAGTGAGCATTAGCAATTTTTGCTTCAAGCATATGAAATGTCGTCCTTTTTTATTCATAACAGGCAAAGAATATCTGAAAGCATGTTCTCGTTGAGTTCTTGCTTCTCTAAGTGAATGTGGCTCTCTCTTTCTTTACACATACTTACTCTCTTTTATACCTAGAGTTATAATTAGGGACAAGGGGACTCTTATTTGTTTCATTCATATTTTGTCAAGCGATGAAGAATTTATACATTCGTGTACACATTGGAAGATATCAGATCGCCACCTTCATGTTTGGCCTGTACGAAACATATTGGACGGGCGCGTTTCTATACACTGGCGCCAACAAATTGGGGGAGGGAACGGAAGGCGTGGCTGTCATTAGCCCTGCTATCATAATTTAGCATCTAATATATGGCAATGACAATGAATTGCAGCATAAAAAAGTTCAGAATGAAATTTAATGAAATAGTCTAGGCCTTTTTGTTACCTCGGAGCTGATGTATGTTGATCCTTGGACTTTGATCCCTCTGTTGACAAAAGACACAGAAAAAGTTACACATGATATGGTGAAGATAAGATCGGAACTGCATAGTTGCAAATCACGAAATGTACAACTGCACGTACCATTACAGGGTCAACATATTTGGGGAGGGGAAACGGAGACAGGGTATTTTGATGGATGATTAATTAAGGCGCAGTTACCAATAACTAATCCAGCATGAGAACAAGTAGCTAGAACTATTGAAAAGACAGCAAGAAGAAAAATGATCATGATTATCTATCATCGGGGAGTAACCTATTAAAGTGAAAGTAATCTGGGCATCAACAACGAAGCAAGTAGTCCTCCCTACTTTTTCACACTTTTGTCATTTTTCAACATGCTAGACTGAATGTGCATAGATATCTACAGCTGTTTGTAGGTTTGGGGCCATAGTGGCTTTGTCTAATGCCACAAAGATGCACTATATTCAAGTTATCTGCCGAAAGTAGCCATACCACTTTGAGACTTTTTCTTAGTAGGAAGATCACCATTCTCCATTCTTCTCCTCAAAATCTGCTCACGCATTCGTGCATCGAAACTTATTTCATCATCTTCGCTGTCACTGTGAGCATGAGAATCAGGTAACCGATCATCTGTCCCCTTCTGTGACTCCTGTTTTTTTGAGCTCAAAGCTTCCCTCACAGATAATTGCAAATTCCTTGCATTCTTGAGATTCTCTGGATTCTGATAAGCATACGTTTAGTTCAGATAGAAAATAGGAATATTAGATTCGGTAAAGGTAAAGACCACCCAAAACAATGATGTATTACTTATGTACCAGGATCACTTCTAAACAAATAAAGAATGTTTCAATTTTTAAAGGGAAGCGTATGCGTATGCCAAGCCAAGCAAAATTATCATTAAATTTGCAAAAGTTAACCATAAAACTTATTTTAAAATAATGAAAGAAAAAAATGAGGCACAAAATGAGAGGCCCGGAAATCCTTCAAAGTTCTAAAGACAAAATAACAAGAAAAATAATACCTAACCCCCCCCCCCCCAAACAAAAAAGAAAAGATAGAGGGAAGAAGGAAGCCCATAAAACATTTTATTAACACCATGAACCCCTATAATAGCTAATAAAAGAACTATCGAATACCATGAATAATCACATCTTCCTTCTAAAAATAACTTATAGTTTCTTCGTCATTTTAGTCAGGTTAATATCACACCGTTCCTTTTCATAATTTCCCCAAAGCTTTGACATACATGCTAATTACTTACTTCCAAAAATTAGAGCATACACTACTCTCCACTATCTCCAGGTGGTCACAGTTATTTATAGATAAAACTTGTATTTGGGTAAATTTACGATAAACAGCGTACACTCGCAAGATGACGCAACAAACAGTTTTCTCTTTTAAAGGTGGTAATCCCAGGATATGTAGGTGAAGGGCATACTATTACCATTTCTTCAGTGAGATTATGTTCCTTCAATAGACGAGGATCGTCCAATACATCGTGACTGCTCTTAATTTTTTGCTTCACCGCCGTCAAATCCCTCTCATCTTCTTCGGCTTCTTCGCCAAATGAAAGTAAGTTCAGCTTTCTGCATCAGGAAATTATGTCTTCCACTGTTAAATGATGCACATACTATATATATATTATATATACATACACGAAAGCAGATTGTCAACGTGTAACTCACTTCGCAGCTTTCTTCTTCAAATCTTTGTTCTCATTATCAGTAACCGGCTGGGCTAACTTCTTAAACGATTCTCTGGGGACAATATCGTCAAACGGATTCCATATAACCTACTTCATCCAAAAAAAAAAGCGGTGGCAAAATTTTAGAGCAAAACTTGGTGTGACTCTTCAATAATTTCAAGGGGGAAAAACATGATGCATGCAAATGAAAAAGAAACAGCTGGACTACATGAGCAGAACCAAACCTCAAGAGAAGTTATCTTTGGAGCAGGGTCTAAGGGTCGGTCGTCATTATCAGTTTCGACTTCTCCTATCCTGAGAAGATTGTATATAGAATCTCCAGTAACCTGCAATAAACCATACTAATTTCTATCATATAAAGGAAGAGGGGGTGGACACCAAAAAAGAGAAAAAAAAGATATACTAACTGCTTTACTAATTCGATAATCAACCATTTTACCTTATTAATTTTTACCCTCTTTCGCATGCATCACGTGCATTTGACGCTAGTGTAACTAGCAAAAAGGCAATATGTTATGTGAGTATGTGACAGTATCATAGACCACTTGGCTTACTGTTTTCTTACAACTCTGTCACCCATTTAGTCATTTCAATAACCATGCACGTGCCACAAAGTCTAATTCTTTGATTATACACTTATACTAGACAAATATGTAACACGCTTGGGTTAAAATCAAAAGGATGAGGGAGGCAAAGGAACACGAGTCTGGGATTGCTAGCAAGAGTCCAAGACAAGACACGTTTCTAGGGATCAAATTCAGCAGTAAGAGTACTGCCTACATATTTAGGACGGAGGACCTTCCACGAAGGAAGTTGCAAGGAAACCAACTCCATCTCAGATCAATGCCTCTGTCAGTAACTCAGAGTCTTGGGATACACCAAGATACTGTTTATCCTATTTAACAAGACTGGTTCCTTTGCTATTTTTCCATTTCTCTCTCCCGTTTCTCTCTTTCAAACCCTAGCCACCATAGATAAAATCAGGGGCCATCAATAGTACGCCCCAGTTCCAAAAGGATATAAAGTTAGAAGATTCTTCTTGTATATTTGTGGATTCAATAAATGTGGTTATAGGGATACTGGATACATACTTGAATGATTTGTCTTGCAAATTTGCTAATCTAGAGGACCCATCAAGGCCTATCACCATTGTGTACAGATCAATGGAGCTCCATCAAAAACGATCCAAAGACATCTAAAATTGTGCAAGACTAGATTAGAAGCGACGTCATTAGTACAAGGGTGTCTAATACATGTATTGATATTTTAGATATTCTAAGGGATGATCGTAAGTGTTCAATGGCTTTTCTTCAATGAAGTCACTCTTCCCCTATTCATTTAAAAAAACAACAAAATTATAATTCAACATTGTAATGCTTCATTCTTGGCCGGTTGTTCCAAAACCACAACCTCCATGACTGCTTTTAAAGTCATCAAAATGTCCATTAAATCACCGTCAATTATCAATTTCTCACCTCTAAGTCCATGTTAAACCACTTCCTATAAGTCCTCCAGAAATTCGTGCTCGCGGATGCCGCGCAAACTTAATGGTTGCAATGACGTGGGAGCGGCTTGTAGCGGTAGAATGGAAACAAATGGCGGTTAATACGGCGTGTATTTTTTCAAAAGTTCAAACTATTAAATTTTTAAACTCAATCTGCACTTTTAGAGTTTTATAAATATTCCTATGACTTAATTTGACCAAAGATATCATATGGTTGGGTTATACACAGTGAATAAATAATTACTTAAAACATGAGATCCATACATGTTATAAATATAAATAGATACTAACTCATATATATTATCCAACTTAACGACCGTTACATAACGTAACAACCGATATTTTTTTGTTTCCATGATTCTGGCATCTAATCCTATTTTTGGTGCACACTTATAATCATTAGTACTTTTCCCCTATCATAAGCATAATATTCACAAATACTCCATCTAGACACCTCCACAACATCATCAATATATTCCGCATCAATGTGTGCCCACCCCATTTCTACCCTTTTGTCCTTTTCGGATCACTAAAACTTATAATCCCAAAAGGTACTTCTCACCCACTTCGTCTTGAGTAGACACATCACACTAACTCTCCTCCTCCTCCTACTCAACCTCTAATTTTACACTCATCTATTCTCCCGTCAAGTAGTCAATGTTCCATGTCCGAAAACGCATCCACTTTCCTTGCCTTACCAATACCATGGACTAGCTTCTTTACCCACACTTTGTAAGGAGGGAAGCCTTCCACATTTGATACCACACTCGTAAATGCCACGCCTAGGCGACGACCTAACAACCCACGCATATTTTCCACTACACCCGGCCCTAAAAAGCATAGAAAAGACTCCCCACGATATTCAAATTATGACTAAGTCCATAAGATAATGACAAGATTCCCTTTTTCTTTTATCTCTTCAAACTAGCTCATTAAGGGATTAAAAGGGAGAGGTCAAAGTAACAATTGGATATGGCCCTCGTATTTGCTCATCCAAATATCAATATATTCCAGTTTTTACTCGAGCCATCTTTTAGGCCCTTTAGGTATGACTCCAATTTATATCTCACCTTAGGCCATTTAAGCATTAGTCGAGTGGGCAGCCAACTTCTTCACTCCACTGTTCGCTTATTTCTTATTTCCTCGGTGTGCAAAAGTAGAGGGTTACCATTTACTTGTGATGCTACTAATCCTTGTGAAGGATGTACACTCAGTAAAGCATCATCGAGATACCTTAGTTCAAGACATGTCAAGCAAGGATTCTAGTTGGTACATACACAAGTTGACGTAGCATTAACTACTTAGAGGAGCGTTGGGTGAAAGGTAAGAAGCCTATTGCAGTTAAATGGGTACATAAGATTAAGTAAATATCGATGTCCACGGCGACCGTTATGAAGCAAAGTGGTGAAGGGATGCAAACAAAAGCCTAGCATTGACTATGTAAAGGAGAGTGGGGGAAAGGGGAACATAAGCCCTACAGGAGACTAGGGAGAAAGAAGATCTGAAGAAATTTTAAGAGTTTATTTCAATTTTTAGTTCTTTATCTTCGCAATTTTTAGTTGTTTATCTTCGCATAAGCCCTTTCGTCCTCCTTTGTTCCTTCCCATATCCTCCTTCCCACCAACAACAAGCACCCGGGCAACAAAAAGATAAGAAAAGGCAGCTCATGGACGGCCTATGAAGAATATCACAAAGTAAGATAAAGTACTACAATACCTTTCCAAATATCGTATTCTTCTTATCAAGCCAATCACAACGATCCAATGTCATGAAAAATTGACTTCCATTTGTATGTGGCGAGCCAGCATTTGCGCACGCAACCAAGCCCCTATGGTTGAAACGAAGGCGAGAATGAATTTCATCAGAAAATGCTGCGCCATATATGCTTTCACCGCCTAGCCACAACACAATGTTGACCAAGATATTTATAATCAGCACAACACAAAATAAAATCGGAAAATGCTGCTCTCAAATCCAAGTAATAGTAATGACTAGCTAAGAACTTAAAATAGAAATTTAGATAGAAAAAGACATACAGACGCCACATTGGCAGTATCACTATTTGAGGACCAAAGACCTTATGATGTCCATAACTTTTCCTTTTGGTGCAAATATTGAGACAGCTTTTTATTTCAAGATGTAATATGGATAAAGGATGCAGTTCAAAATCCTCAACTCAGCAACTCTTTCAGTGAGAGTGTTTTCCACCACATAATTATCCAGAATCTTTATTCAATTAGTTACCGGATCCTAAACTTAATGACATGTCGTTTTTCCAAAAATACCTTTCATTTCCTGTCAGAACTACGTATTTGTTTGAACCAACTCACTCGCATATAAGAATAATACCAACATAGGAAGAGAAATGGAACAAATAATCCTTGTAGACAAAGAAATAACAAAATCAGTTCAAACATACATGGAGCAATAAAAAATGGCAAGTGGTAGTTTGGTTGACATATATGTCAAAGTTCCTTGGAAGTAACAAAATGTGTTATCTGCTTCATATAGAAGAAGGATTTTGTACTTCCTACGAGGTTATACTTCCCACATGATGGGGATAAGTTGCTTATCAAGGTCCACATAGGTAAAACTTCCCATGGGAAGTCGCTTCTCATGATCAACCAAACAACTTTTTGCACTTTCAAGGAGGTGGAACTTCAAGGGAAAAACAACTTCCTAGAAATCCTTCTTCCAACAATCTACCAAACAACTGCTAAGAAGATAAACAGTGCAAACTGCCATTTGGATATACACTATTCCGAATTCCAATTTCCACCCAAAATAAAAACCCTAAACCCTAAACCCAAAGACATTATCTTCCATGTCAACACAAACTAAGCCATCTTTTTATTAGCAACTATTCATAAAACACATAAACTAAATAAACATCAATAAAAGAGTCTCCCTCTCCCATTTGAATTCTAAGATCATGAAACACAACCACAACGATCTTCACGAGCTAAAAGAACATACAAATGCAATAACAACGCATCGATTTTAAGCTATCCACTACAAACCCAAATTCAATTTCTCCTCTAGCTTCCACCATCAAATTGAAAACCCATCTCAGAAACCAACATTTAAACTTGAACGCGGCCTCAAAAAAGAACTTTACAACCTCCAGAATCAAATCCAACCCTCATTACCTCCTATTAACCCAACAAATACAAAACCCATCTCAGTAACAACTAAATACATAGGAAAAAACCCCTAATTCTATGAATACGAGCTCAAAAGAAGAAGTTAAAGCAATAACAATAATAATAATACCCATGAAATGAAAACACATTGAATTGAGAAATCATAAAAGTTACCAACGCCGGTGGAAGTGGGATCACCACCCTGAATGAGGAAACCCTTAATGATGCGATGAAAGATGGTGTTGTCATAGTAGCCTTCAAGGCAAAGCTGTACGAAATTGCGAACAGCTTTAGGAGCTTCTTTAGGCCATAGCTCGATGTCAATGGGTCCATATGTTGTGTGTATTACCACCTTTCCTTTCGTCGGTGGCTCTAATACGTACACCGACGACATTACTCCGATTAACTTTGCTAGAACAAGAAGGAGGTAGTAGCAATGCAAGGAGACGAGGAAGCTAACTAAAGCATAACTTGGAATGGAAAACAATAAGATTTTAAAATGGGTTCATGTATGAGACAACAAGTAAAAAGTGTACTAACAGAGTAAGAAGGAATTGAATGGAAAAAGAAAGGAAGGGAAAGGAAAAAGAGGTTTTTCCTTGTTTGGTAAAATAAATTATAAAGGATTGGGAAATTCTATATGGTGCCTCGAACTTCTATTTTTTCTATGCGGTGGCAAGCCAAATTTTTAATTATGTGCAATGACCACAAACTTCCTAAAATTCCACTTAGTGGCCTTATTCAGTACCCTATGGCTAACCCATCATTAAAAGTTAAAATTACTAACCTACCCCTAGTTTTTAAAAAAAGATGAAATATATCACCTCCTTCCTTTATCCCTGGACTCCCTTTCTCTTCTTCCATGGCAGCCATAGCCACCGCCTCACATCAAAGCCAATACCTGACTGAAGCTGCTGCCACCTCACATCATCGCCGACTCAACCACTACTGCCAACTTTTCCAATCGAAACTCCATCATCGCCTTCCCTAAACTAGCTCCAAAGTGCAGCAAAACTGCAGCCATGACAACCGCACCTGCTGCCCCTTCCACGCACCACAAATCAACCCTTAGCCACCCCAATTACTAGCTACAAACGCCACTTAAACTACCACCCAACAGCAGCCTCTCACGCAGCCACAACTAGCACTGTAACCAGCACAATGGCCGATTTGAGTTTAGCTCAAACATCTTGCAAGCTAACTGGTTGCGAATTTTGGGTTCGGTGGTGTTTTTGGGCGGAATTAGTGGTGTGTTTGGAGGGTGGCTGGAGTTTGGGTTGGATTGGTGGGTGGTGTTGGTTGCTCTGAGGTTGAGAGGTGGTGGTGCAGTGGATAATTGTGGTGGGTTTGTTGCTGGGGGTGGCCGTGATGGCTGTGGCGGGGTCGTTGGTGGTGCAGGCTTTAATGGTGGAGGACAACAGGAAGGGGGAGGGTGAGGGTGAGGGTGAGGGAGGAGAGAGAAGCATAAAGTAATTTTTTAGATTAGAAGGGCAGGTTAGTAAAATTAATAACAATAGTTGGTAAACCATGGGTTTAATGATGGGTTAGCCATAAGTTAGTGAAATAAGGCCACTAAGTGGATTTTTAGGAAGCTTGTGGTCACTATATAAAATAAAAAATTTAGCTTGCCACCATATAGAAAAAATGGAAGTTCAAGCCACCGTATAGAATTTCCCTAAAGGATTTGATAGGAAAAGAAAGAAAATGGCTGAAAAGAAAACTTAAAAAATCTCCCTCCCAAAATTGAGGGAATTTGGGAGGAAAGAGAAAAATCTCCTCTTTTCTTAAACTTGCCGTAGATTTTATTTTCCTTTTTGTTCTCTTCCTTCTTATCAACCAAACATTGGAAAGGTTAGTTTCATTCCTTTCCCTTCCCTTCTCTTCCTTTCTTTTCCTTTCCTTTACTAAAAAATTACCAAACACAAGGTAAATATTTGGTTATTAAAAGGTAAGATGGGGATATAAAAATTCTTAAAATTCAAAAGATTCAAAGTAGGAATAATTTTTAGAAACATCCAAAAAGCAAAATGGGAACATTAAATCAGAACAGAGGGAGTATAAGGGAAGAGAATGGCACAAATTATTAAAAGAGTACATTCTAATTTTAACATAAAATTAGACCAATCAAAGACCACATTCTATAATAAGTCCATTCTATCTTACTCTAGCCCAATAATATTCCTAGACATTTAGCACATTCTACTTATTCATTGTCTTCTCCTTCCCAATTTCAATTTTAGTCTCGAAATATAACAGCGATTCCTAAAAAAACATATGACTTACCGAATGAATTAAACTAGTCACTAAATGGATTAAACTAGTCACTAAATACATTTAACACTGAATATTAAATGAACTAAATAGGTCACAAAATGAATTAAATAAGTCACAAAATGGATTAAATTGGTCCCTATTTTCAGATGACGGTTTGTTGTTTTTGCTTATTATTATTGGACCTATTAGGCCGTTGCATAAATTTTATTTTAAAAGTAGGCGGTCTCTTACAAGACCAGATGCGAGAAGGGAGGACAACCAAAATAAGTAAAGATAAAATAAAATAAAGGGAAATTTCCGAGGTACCCCCGGGGTTAAGGCTAATTGCTCGGGTACCCTCCGGATATTTGAGCTAGCTGAAATGCCATTGGGGTCACTATATGTGGCTTAAATGCTCTTAATGCTAACGGCGTTAAGTTTTCCGTTAACTTTCTTCATTATACTTTAATTTTAATTTAAAAAAAACAGAAGAAAATAATAACAAAAACTACCCCCCCCCTCTCCCTCCTCCCCCACCCCTTTCCCCTGAAAACGCCAGCCACCCCTCACCCACCCCCTTCCCTTGCCAACGGTACCACAACCCCCACCTCTTCCCCGACGGACGTGTCCGAAAACTCATCCCCCCTTTCCCGGAAACCTTGCCCCCATCCCGAAACAACCTCATCGTCTACCAAGACCACCCCTGTCGAAAACCCTTCCTCCATCCCCAAAAACGTGTCCGGAAACCCATCCCCCCTTGCTCCGTCGTCTCCTTGCTGATTCAATTTTCTTCAAACGTTTGGGGTTACGTGGCACTTGCTTCGATCTTTGGTGGTGCGACTCGTGAGGGAGAGTGGTGGTTCGAACTAGTGGTGGGAATGGTGAGGAGCATAGTTGTTAGAATCGCGATCCGGATTGTAGAATCGTACGATCCTACGATCCTAATATGACCTAACGATCCGAATCGCTCATAGAATCAACCTTCCATAGGATCGCTCAGGATCGGTTGGAATCGGTATAGGATCGGTCAGAATCGTATAGAATCGTAGGATTGTTTCATAGGATCGGTAGGATCGACCGATCATACACACATCAACCTATTGTTTTTCTTTCTTTCTTGTTTGCTTCTCTACCAGTATTTTGTCATCCAAATATATGAATAAAGCATTTAAAATCCAAAAATAAGCAAATAGGTTTACTATTATCACTTTATTATTACTTATTCAGATTTTTTAAATTAATTTTAAAACCAAAAAATAATAATATTATTATATGAATGGTAACGTGTGTGTACAAACACATTATTATCTTATAATTCAACCCCCATGTTAGCTTTAACAATCTAATTTACACTTTTAGGATTATTCTCCTCAAATTATGAATCATTCGGAACATATTTAGATTACATTTTATCAAGTTTTAGTTATTTTGTAGGATCGTACGATTCTACGATTCGATCCAACGATCCGATCCTATGTGCCCTCACCGATCCAAAGTAGAATCGCGATCCTGATAACTTTGGTGAGGAGAGTGGTGGGTTCGATCTGGTGGTGGGAATGGTGAGGGAGAATGGCAGGGTTCGAATCTGGTGGTGCGAAGGTGAGGGAGAATGGTAGGGTTCGAATCTGGTGGTGCGAAGGTGAGGGAGAATGGTAGGGTTCGAATGGGGTTCGACGTTTGGGGTGGTAGAGGGGTAGTGGCGGTCGTCTGAGTGGGGTTTGACGGTGGTGGTGGGGTTCGACGACTGGAGTGGTAGAGAGGTAGTGGTGGTGGCATGATGGTGGCAAAGGGGGATAGGTAGCAGAGGTGGGTTGGGGTTTTTAATTTTATTTTTGTTAATTTTCTATGATTTTTACTATTTTTTTTTCAATGTTTTTCAATTAAAATTAAGTTAATGGAAAACTTAACGTCCGTTGGCATTAAGGGAATTTAAGCCATATATAGTGACCCCAGTGGCATTTTAGCTAGCTCAAATACCGGAGGGTACCCAAGGAATTAAACCTAATCCTGGGGGTACCTCAGGAGATTTAAATTAAGGATGTTAAAAGTTGTTATAACTAATTAGCTAAGTTAGGTTTTGGAGTTGATTTGTCCACGTACATAATTTGATGGATCCATGGAATGCTGATGTTTTCTCTACACGTGCACGATGTCACAACAAGAATCAGTTTCTTGATTTTTTTTCCTTCTTGAATTTGGGATAGAATCTTTTCCTATTATTGAAATCTCAATCCCAACTGTCTCATCTGGTAAAAGGCACTTCTACTCCATGATATGGCACTGATTGCAGTGTACAAACGAAGGTGATTTGCGAACTTTCTCTCTATTCATTGAGAAAGGGGAGATAATCTCTTTTTGAATTAGAAGTCTCAGGCAGCTGTTGGTGGAGCGAGGTACAAGCTTCTTCTTCTTTCTTTCCTTCTCTTCCTCTATTCTAATCAATGGAACTCTGTGCCTAAGCCTGAGGTTTACTTACATGAAGAAGGCTATTTCGTGATTAGGTTTGTGTCCAAAAAGGAGGAATCCGCCCGAGGAGGGGCTCGTGTCCTGCTTCGGGAGGAATGTCTGGGGGGTCTAGTACACCACCGGGATCCTTTGGGGACAAGAATGGAATATTCCAAAGCATTCGCTTCTGAAAGAATTTGAACTAATTGTGCCATATTAAAATATTAGTTTGCATTATGGTTCCACACTTTTTTCTGCTTGCCAAACTTTTAGAGTATTATTTGTTTAAGTATATGAGATTGCTTAATCCCATTATCTATAAAGTTTAGATATAAGGTATGTTTATTTAATCGATCTCAATCCAACGTTACTGTTTTTTATGCAATTGTATTTGAGCTTTTGCGCACATGTTTAGTCAATATTGTCTACGTGAAGATATGAACTCGCGTCCTTGAGTATACAATAAAATAGCACCAACCACTACACCAACATATATATTGTTGCTTCTTCTATCAGAATCAATGATGATATATAAGTGAAAATTAAAAGTTATAAGTGGTAACTTTTAAAATCCATATTTTAAGTGAGACAAACTTTTATCTTTTTTTAATGATGTTTTTTCATGCTAAATGACATTGATTATTTTCACCTATTAGTAAATAGTAAATAATAAAATTCTGGAGCATCGCGCGGGTCTAATTACTAGTTTATTATTCAATTCAAGAAAAAAAATCTTCAAATAAAAAGCTCTCCCTTATCCTACGGGACGTTTGGTATATGGGAATTAGAGTTTGAAGATTAGGGGATGGGATTGGAAATGAGAATTCTAGAATGAGAATTCATAAAAATAATCTCATGTCCATGTTTGTTAGAGGATATGAATAAGTTGGGAATAAAAGAGAAAAAATAACAAAGTTACAAAAACACCCTTACTAAACCCTTCCTCCCTTCCTTTACATTAATGGCAAATTTGTCATTATCATATTCCCAATTCCCATTCATAATACTTGCCCCCTTAGGTATTATTTTGATGGAAATAGATGCATTTTAATCCCCCTCATAATCCCATTCCCACATAACGAACATAGGATTTCTTGCAAATGCAATCCCCTCTCCAATTCCCATTAAAAAAAACACCCCATAATCCCCTCTGAAAAAATCAAAGTGAAGATTCGAACCCGTGACCTTGAGTATGCAATAAGGAGTTCTAACCACCACTCCAACATATTAGTGCTTCTTTTATCAAAATTAATAATGATGTATAGATAAAAACCAAGAGTTAAGTTGTAAATTTATAAAATACATATTGTAAATGAGAATTTTTATATATAATTTTTGACACTACCTGACATCAATTATTTTAGGGATATTCCATATGGTACCAATGTACTTTTGACTTTTCTATGTGGTACCTTTATTTTTTTAGAATTCTACATGGTACCTTTGTAATTTGATCTTATTTTATATCATAGCATTCATTTAAGTAAAATGTTAATTTAGGAGTCAAATAGGGTTAAGGGTTCATCTCATTTTACGTGTTTTGGTTTGCGTGCTATAAAAAATGCTCGAATAAGGTCTTGTGGGTTACTTTCCTCCTTCTTACACCTCATATCCCACTAAATCTCCACTAACTCATCTATTTTACCTCACAATGGGTGGGTTGGTTTTAATTGGTCTTTATATTTCTCTCTCCTACTTTTACTATACCCCACCACACACTCTATTTCTTACCCAATAATATAGAAAATCTTTATTTTTATATAGACCAGATTATTTATATTCAACTTTTATTCGTGAGAGATTAATTATTAAATATGCATTTTAACTTATTACTTTTTAATATTAAATTATAGAAAGCGAAAATTGAGGTAAGGTTTATTAAAATAGCCTTTCAAATTCCTTTTTTTATTGGCTTAATTATGTGAATATAACTTATTTTTGCTAGGAGAAAATGAGCAGAAAGAAAAATAGATTAGAATAAAGTGTGAGAAATTATGTCAAATTTGGGCTCATTTTGTAGACAAAAACAAAATATAACCGTTGGTACAAATATTTTTTATTAATTATAGACAAAGTTATTTTTATTTACCATTAGAATAAAAGAGTCATTGAAAAATATTTGTAGAAAATGAAAAGTCTCAACTCTCACCCATGCATTTCCCCTTCTATGCGGCAGTGTAGCAGACTAGCAGGCAAAATAAAAAAAAGAAACAACTTGACGTTTTTTTTTTGGTAAGAAGAAGTGGCCCGTACCCCGCTCGGGTCCTAATGGGCCAGGCACTTTGAAGAGGGGGAATGATAAGGGAATCCTCTCAAAGTGCCCCTAGTGGGGATTGAACCCCCAACCTCAAGGTTGGAAAGTTCACTCCTTTCCACTAGACCAAGCCTTGCTTGGTTAGGGGTGTAACTGCGCTGAGCCGGCTCGTACAGCCCTCGAGATCTGCTCGGTCAAAGCTCGGCTCGAGCTCGGTCAATTTTGAGCCCGAGCTGAGCTCGAGCCGAGCCTTAGCTATCTGAGCTCGAGCTCGAGCCCAACAAGGCTCGGCTCGGCTCTTTTACTTAAAATATAAGTCGTTATTCCTAAAATTTGAACTTTAAATAAATGATTAAAATTATCGGTTGTTGAAAATTAAGTGACATGAAGGACCTTATTTACATTCAATGTATCTCTGTTGAATTATGGCTTAATTTGTAATATTTTTTTTTGCAAGAATGTTAACCAATAACGGGGGAAAGATAATCGAGCCGAGCCCGAGCTGAGCTCGAGCTCGAATTTTTGCAACTGAGCCGAGCTCGAGCCTTGACTTAGCAAGCTCGTCGAGCTTCGGGCCGAGCTCGAGCTCGATCAAGTTGCCAACGAGCCGAGCCGAGCTTGGTCGAGCTCGAGCTTGGTCGAGCTCGAGCTCGGCTCGGCTCGTTTACACCCCTATGCTTGGTAACAACTTGACTTGTTGACAAACAGCCACATGGACGAAGTTGAGTGGTTGGGGCTCTCCATCCGAGAAAGTCACTAGTCTGGCAGTAGAGACCAACCCCTTTCCTTCCCAAAACTAGACTGATTCCCCACAATGGTGAAACCAATTAAAACTAGTCTTTAGCATTCTAAGACCAACTAAAACTTTCTATTGTACATGCTCTAAGGATAAAAGTAACTATGATGATTTTTGTTAATTTTAATCTCAAATTAGACCAAATGATGCTGAAAATTTTTAATCTAGCTAATTTACCCATACACATATCATAACTTATAAATCGAGACAAAATCCTAATCCTACTTAACCCCTAATTAACATTTTAATTAATGTTACGATAGAAAATAAGACTAAAATACAGTGGTGCCATGTAGAATTCTCAAAAATTAGTGGTACCACACGGAAAAGCCAAAAGTGCGATGATACCATATGGAATTTCCCATTATTTTAAGTACTTCCTCCGTTTCTTTTTAATTGCAACATTTGCCAAAGATGGAAATTTCAAATTAATTGCAACAAATGTTTCCTTTCCTTTTTTACAAGTCACTTCTCTCTATCTCTCTCTTTATCACATGTCCCACTTTCTCTCTCCATCCCTTTCATACTCACACTAAAATTTTGCCTAAGAGTCCACCCACATGAGTTTGTTACCATTAAAACGCAAATTAGATTATACACTCGAGAGTATGATGAGCACCGTTTACCATTTGCAAGTGGTCCCATGTTTTAGCAATTGCAAGTGGCCCCAAAATTTTTGTTTGACTTTTGGGATTCATTTTTGGCGCCTCCCCAAAATTTTGAAAAACTGATATTTTCTCTCAGCTCAGTTTTAGCTTATATTTTCTCTCTCCTCAGCTTGTATTATATATCCTTTTTTCTCTCTCTTATTAAACTCTATCTATATTCATTCCTTTCCCTTGTTTTCTCTTTCAGATTTTTCTTTCCCAGAATTTAGTAATAAATTCTTCATTTAATGCAAGTAAAATCCGTAAAATATTTTTATTTTTGTTTTTTATTTAATGCAAGTAAATTCTTCAGCTTGTACTAGATATGGATGGTTTAGATGTAAATGGTGTTGTTAATGGTGGAGATATAAATGTTGGTGATGCTTGGAGTGATTTTGATAATACTTTTTTGAATGAACAATTGGATGATGGTGTAAATCATCCTATTGAAGGTGCAAATCCAGATGAAACATCTGGTAATGTGTAAAAAATCCTAGAATTTGTTGGAAAAATTAATAAGTTGTTTTGTTACAATGAACATATGTTGGTGAAAAATGTACATCTATGTTAAGCTTGATGTACCCCTTTGAGGGGACAGAGAGACACCTGTGTCATTGTGTTTTTGTATGATGTTTTTGTCATTTTGGTGGGTATTCGAAATTACTTGTATGAACATGTGTATGTAGTAGCATGTACATCAATATAATAATTAGGTACATCTAAGCATGACTTATGTTTCATGAAATGTTTTTTTTGTTAGATTATTGGTTCATGTGTTTTGACTTTTAAGTAGAATGAAGACATGTTGGTAAAAAGGGAACATTTAGGTTAAGATGAATGTACATCTTTGTCAGTATGCGGGAACAAAGGGAACATGTGTCTTAGGGTGGATCTTTTAGTTTTGTTTTGTCTTTTTGTTGGTCATTGCAATTTTATAATTTGTAAGTATGTGTTGATGGATTTTCCCTAGTATGTACATCAATACAGTGAATAGATACATTTAAAAATGACACATGTTATTTGGTTTTTTTTTTCGTCTTATTGTTAAGTTACTGTTTCATCCTTTTTTAAAAAAGTTTGTTTTGGTTTGTGGCTAGAATTCCATGAGGCGGAGGTATCAGAATTGTTATTGAAGGAAGTAGCGAACGATGATGAAGCATATAAATTGTACAATGATTATGCATTTAGGAAGGGGTTTAGTGTACGTAAAGACAAAATATCGTGGCGAATTGGTGGCAAAGTAATGAGACAACGTATTTTTGTTTGTAGCCGAAAAGGCATTAAAAAAGTTGAAATTGGATCCCCCAAGGTATTGTGTTTGTAACCAATTATGTAGCTAATTTGTATTGAAATGAACATATATGTTTGGAAATGAACATGTTAACACACAACATGTACGCATGAATACATGATATGTACATTTTATTCACATGTTCACACAATGATTATTGACTGAATATAACACACTACATGTACGCGTGAATACAAAACATGTACACTTTATTCGCTTAAGTGAACATCATATATTGATTGAGTATACGTTGTTATTGAAGTAAGGAAATGAAGATATATTTAAATTGATCGAGGTACATTTAAAATAATTAAATGAGCATATTAATTTCTGTAAATGAACATATACTATTTGTAAATGTATAAATTTTTACAGAGAATACACATGTTATATATTTTTTAATTGGTTTTTACAGGTGTATGTTAAGCTTGATCAGCGATGTGGTTGTAAAGCTTTTGTTCAATTTGACGTTGTTAGAGAAACGGGTGTTTTCATTGTCGTTAAGCACCACATGATTCACAATCACCCAATGGTCCCTGTTAGTCAAAGACACTTGATAAAGTCTCATAGAAATGTGAGTGATGAGCAACTAGATATGATTAATAATATGAGAAGAAGTGGTGTTGGCATTGCGGAAGCGGTTCGTGTTTTGAGGAATGAAGCTTGCGGTTCGCAGAATTTAGGGTTTATGGTTAGAGATGTCTATGATGCAGTAGCTGCTCAAAACAAGAAGGAGGTAGATGGATGTGATAGTAACCAATTGATCAAGTATTTTACTCAAAGACAAGCGGAGGAAATTGATTTTTATTATGATTTTGAGCTAGACAGTGGAGGTTATTTAGTGAATTTTTTTTTGGAGAGATGGAAGGATGAGAAAAGACTATGAGGCCTTTGGTGATTTATTAGTTGTACATGACACGAGGTATCACACAAACAAATATGGTATGATATGTGGCCCGTTTGTTGGGATGAACCATCATCATAGGAATGTTATGTTTGGGATTGGGTTTATATTGAATGAAACGAGTGAGTCTTTTGTGTGTCTTTTTTCATCCTTTTTGAAGATCATGGGAGGGAGGGCCCCTACAACTATAATGACTGATCAAGATTTTGCTATGGCGAAGGCTCTCAAAATTGTTTTCCCAGATGCTATACATCGTTTGTGTTTATGGCATATTAGTAAAAATTCAATTAATAATATAAAGGGGTTGAGGTCGAAGGATGGGTTTGTGGATCTCTTCAATTATGTTCTCAAACATTGCGAATCCAAGAGTGAATTTAAACACTATTGGAAGAGGTAAACACAATGATTTTTCTCTTAGTAACTGAATTGCAATATGTGTTTGTTGTTATTGATTGTTAGGTCATTTATGGCATTTGAACAACTAATTAGTGATGATCATTGCCCGACAATATATGTTCAATATCATTGCTTATATGTACACTGTTGTTGTTGTTAGAATAAAACATCATTAAACATTTGTAGAAATATAGTTGTATAATGGAATAAGATGGAAGGATGAGGTGTACATTTATATAATATAGGGGTACAAATATAACACTCATTTGTATAGAGGTAGATGTACATATTAATGTACATTTATAGACCATGGAGGTACATTTATTTGACACATATGTACACTTGTGTTGTTGTAAGAATAAAACATCATTGATCAGTTACGGACAATGTATGTTCATTAATTCTGATTACATGTTCATCTTATTATGCAGTATGATTACCAAGTATAAGTGTGCTGAGAACCCTTGGTTGTATAGGATTTACCAGTTAAGAAAGATGTGGTGTCCTGTCTACTCAAAAGAGTATTTTTCGTTACAACGTAGTGAGACGACTAACCATTCGTTAAACCAGAGGCTCCATGTTATGCAAGGTTTGTGTGATTTTTATAAAATTTTTGTTGATGTTGTTAATGAATTAAGGGAGAAAGAAAATGGACAGGATTATCAAGCGCTATCTGGGAATAGGTATCTAGCTTTTGTAGATGTGAAATTACTTAACCATGCAAAGGAATTGTACACTGTGGCTGTGTACTTGACATTTGAGGAAAACTTCATTAGAGGTGCATCATATTGCCAAAAATTAATTAAATATGACCCGCCACATTTTGAGTACCACGTTGGACGGACGGACAAAGAGTTCTTAATGCATACTGTGAAGTTTGATAGCTATAATATGGTAGTTGATTGTACATACAAGTATTTTACTGAAATGGGACTTTTATGTGCTCATTCTCTGCGTATATTTCACATACACAATGTGGAGAAAATTCCGAAGATGTACATTGTAGGTAGATGGACAAAAGGTGTTATGTGCACAAGAGTGCATGATGTGTGCCAAGATGCAAATGTTGTACAAGCATCGGTTTGGCGTGTGCAAACTACAAGGAGTGCAATGGCATTGATTAACTCAATCCAACATGATAAGATGGTTCGCAAGGTTGTGGAGGACGCGTTAAGTGAATTGAAAATAAAGGTTGAAACACTTTTGGGGAAGGTTGATGAATCGATTACAACGGAGGAGGTGAGGAATATGATTTTTCCTATTGTGAAAGATCCTCCCAAGAAAAGGAAGAAAGGATCAAGAGATACCAGGATGAAAAGCACAGTGGAGAAGAAAGTAAATAAGCTGAAAGGATGGAAGAAAACTGCTGAGAAGGCAGCAATTAGATCGAAGGCAAAAGCTCAAAATCAGTAGAGGTATGACATTGTTTAATAATACTTCCTCCGTTCTTTAATACTCGCACCATTGAAGTAGTTTACGCAACCCAATGCACAATTTAGATGTTAAATATATTTAATTATACACAATAAAAAATTATGCAAATTAGATTATAATAATCTATACATTGAGACGAATCTAACAAGATCCCACATGACTATTATTTTTCTCACACATAAGTCACAATATTATTTGAAGTGGACATGTGTGAATAGTATGTGTTTATTATAGATGTATAAAGTATGTACATTCTTTGGTTCAACATGTTTATTGACTGCATGATTATGAGCATCATTGTTGTCATGATACACCAACTTTTATTTTTTAAGTATGTGTACATTGTTGTCATTAATATGTTCATTATTTACAACATATTATACTATAGTTCTTTCTTTTTTAAGTAGTTATTGAAATCAATCCTTACTAGCATGTTCATCATTATTACTAACATGTACATTAGTGTTCTTTTTTTTCCTAACGCCAAATATGAATTTACAGGAGTATCTTGATGTCCCAGAGGATGGTAGCGTAGCTCACTCGACATCTAAAAGTTCATTGTTGGATGTTTATGTTCCGGATGACTACTTCCCGGTTAACATATTGTTATAAACTACACATTAAGCTTTTTTGGTAAAATGTTAGTAGGGTAGGATACATTTTGTAACCATGTGGCTCATTCATGTTGTACTATGTTATTATGTTTTTTGTACGAAGTCCACTATGAATGAGTTATGCTAAACAATGAATATATATGAATATTGAAGAATTATAGTTGTGAGCAATTATTATTGTACATGTATATCAACACATAACATTTCTATGCACATTTATATAATTAATATGTACATTTTCCATATATTTATGTCCACAACAGGAGTAAAATAATGAACATTGAATATAAAATAATGAACATTCCATTTTTAACATTTAACATTAATGTAGTTGAAGTAATGAGCATATCTTGTCAATAAAGAACTTTATGAGATAAAATACTTCATTATGAACATCATTTAATGGACATAGTAGATTTATATTTTCAACATATGATCATTAGCATATCATTAATGGAAGACTATGTTCATTGGACCTATTTAATTTACATTCGAAATATATGAATATTGTTGTTAGAGAATCATTGTTATATCTGTCTATACGACAGATCACAACAATTTAAAAGTTACCTATAGACTAAATTATATATTTAAATTGTATGTGGATAAAAATGGATTACAACTACGAAACTGTTATTGCTTCTGTGCGGCAAACTCCTTGGTCCCCTGCTGAACTTCTGATGCTAGGGTATTGGTAGCGCTTGTTAAAATGTCAATGCAGTACTAAATCCTCAGCTCCTTGATCATGTCAAACTGGTAGACAAAAGAGATAATATATGAGGACTACAGTTTTAAAAAATTGTACATATACTAAAGGATAATGTACATTTATGACATCAGAGTGTACATATATAGGAGCATAATGTACGTCCATGGGATATGTAGACGTAATATACATACAATGCATGTGGATGTACATATAATCCTAATCTATTGAAGGGAGAGTATTATGATTAAACAAATACTTACGTTAGTAGGGAGCAGTCCTGTATCGAAGTCCTCTTCCCAATTTCTCATGTATTTTTCCATGTGACGCATGGCATAAATACCACAATCTGTGATGTTCAGATTGTTTCTCCATGGCATATGAACAACGCGTTCCTCCATATCACGAATCAGCGAGACTCTATTGCTGATCCCTTGCTGCATCAAAAACCTCCCGAAAAACATAGTCTACAGAAAATGTTTGTCAATGTGGTACGTCAAATGATTAGTGGATTGTCATATGGGCAAAAATAGAGAGAAGTCAGTATTGCACTTACGAGTTTATGGGGGTAGTCCCGATATTTGTTGGCTAGGGGGATGTCTGCCGGCAGGATTCTATTGTCTAGTATGTCCAGTGTTCCTTTGAGGAAGTTGATGCAGAAGACGTAGAAATGCTCGTTGGCAACAATTGGAAAGAAGACCTGGATGGATGCACATTTAAGGTAATGTGATGTACAATTACATAAGATGGGTGTACATTTATATAACAAGGATGTGCATTTATATAAGATGTACAATTATATAAGATCGATGTACACTTATATAACATCAATATAACATGGATATACATTTATATAAACTTTATGTTTTCTGTAATGATATAAATTGATGTAGGATTTATGAACATTAAATGTACAGTTATAATTATATTGTACATTTACATGTCATGGATGTACAATTATATAACACAGATGTACAATTATAACCTTTTTTTGGTACTTATAAAGATATACATTTATGTAGTATATATAACACATTTATACAATACATATGTACATTTATATGACATGGATATACATTCAAGCAATAATGTACATGCATGTTTTCCAAATGTACAAACATGGTATATAAATGTACATTTATGATTAAGTTAATAAAACAATTAAACATTAAATGTAATATTTATTGTAATGTACATTTACATGTCACGGTTGTACAATTATATAACACAGATGTACATTTATATAACCTTTTGGAAAAATTGTCAAAAATAAGTCAACGTTTTTGCGGTATTTTTTTAATAAGTTAAACTTTTAATAATCTTGGAATAAGTTAACCTTGTAGAATATCCGCTTTTAACAAGTTCAACAGGTTACCAACCTGTTATTGCAGGTCACCCTATCCACGTGTCATCTTTTTATTGGTTTGATTTTCAATTTCATTTTTGTTATAATACTAAATGATAAGTATACTAATAAAATAAAAAATAAAATAAAAAACCCAACCCCTTCCCACCCCTACTAACACCTTTGCCGTCCACCGCCCCCTCTGCTGGCGAGAGGCGATGCCTTGCTAACTCCCCCCCCCCTGCAAACCCCTTCCCCTGCTAATATCTTTGTCGTCCACCGCTACTAACACATCCCCCACCCCCTGCGAACCCCTCCCCTATCCCTTCTGCCTACGTAGACCACTCAAGCCACCACTCAAACCACCACCTTGCTTTAAATCTGAAACCACATCAAGCCACCCCAAAAACTTGCTTTGAATATGAAATAAATTTCAACAACAATTGGCATACTATATGTAAAACTTAAACTAATAAAAATGCAAGAAATCAATCAAAGAAGCTAAACTTGCTTATTGTACTAGTGTTAATCGAAAAAAAATAGTAGCTATAGTTTGTTCTCTTTGCTACTAAAGCATTAACAGTTAGTAAAAGAAACAAAAAAAGAGAGAAGAAACAAGGAGGCAATCTTCTGGATAACGAACTTGAGGAAAAGTGTGAGAATGAGTTTTTTTTGGTTAGTTTTAAGTTTTTTCACTTTGAGATGGTAATTTCAATTGGAAAGGCAAGCCTTAGCTTTGGTGGAATTTGACAATCAGTATCAATCATTGACCATCGTTCACCATTTTGTAGGTTCCAAATTATACAGGGAAAAGGAAGGGGAGCAGGGGAATAGGGGTGGTGGCCGGAAAAAGGAAAGGAAAGGAGAGAAAGTTGAATATGGTAGCAGATCGGAAAAGAAAGGGAAGGAGAGAAAAGAAAAAAATAAAATAAAAAGAATTACCTATTCTTCAGGTAATTGGTCACCTGAACTCGTTAGAAGCAAATACCCCTATAAGATTAACTTATCCCAAGATTATCAAAAGTTAAACTTATTAAAAGAAAACCGCGAAAAGGTTAACTTATTCTTGACAATTTTTCCTAACCTTTTATGGTACTTATATACATTTATGTAGTATATATAACACATTTATACAATAAATATGTACATTTATATGGTACTTATATACATTTATGTAGTATATATAACACATTTATACAATAAATATGTACATTTATATGACATGGATATACATTAATATGACATGGATGTACATTTATATGACATGGATATATATATAGATGACATGAATGTGAATAATGTACATACATGTTTTCCAAATGTACAAACATGGTATATAAATGTACATTTATGATTAAGTTAATAAACACAATAAAATATTAAATGTAATATTTATGGGTGATGAATTAGGAAAGTACCAAGTCATACTGATCGATGTCTGAGATACCCTGATCCCCTAACTCGTACGTCAAACGGTTGAAAAAGTCGTCGATCCTTGCTGGCTCTGTCATCCTCAAGTCTTGTTTTAGTTCTTCTTCAGTTTTTGATGATGGTGGATTTGCTGCATGAGGTTGGAGTAGGTGCTTCAAATGAAATAAGAAATTAGTCAGTCCCCCAAACAAAGGATAGCATTTACATATAATAAATAGATAGGATGGAAGACGGTTTACATGTGCAGTTGTTGAGAAGAATAGAAGTTTTGGAGAAGATGAAACACTTGTTTTCATCTTATAATTCAGGATGCATGACCATGCATCAAGGAAACAATTGAAGATTTCCTTATCATCACCAAGCACGCGGAAAGATTCTCTGTTAATGAAGGAGAATCCGTCGTCGTACAACAATTCACTGCCAATGACATTGATTCAATGTAAGTCCCAACATTAGAAGAGTTATTTAAATAGCAAGTGTGGTAGACTAATTACTCATCATCCGGTGCTCCAAAAGCATAATCGGCAATGTAGCTGAGGTCAACTGATTTCCTTGTTCTCTTCTTTTCAATTAGATGGGAGTACTGCACCAAGAACGGGGACTTGAAAATTGATGTCTTTTGAATTCGATGTGCTGGCCGTCTTTGCGGGGCGCTCGGTACAACCTTTTGTTTCCTGCATAAGATATAAGGTTTGAAATTAGTAAATCATATTACATACAGAAGATATAAGTTCATTTGTCGCTTTTTTAGACCAAGTACCCCTTGTCTTGTTTTTGGTCTTTTTGGCGTTTGATAAGCTGATCATCAGATCCGTAACCTTCCGCACTGTGGAGTGGACTAAACCCCCAAAAATATAATTATTAAGGTATGAACATTAAATGGTAAAGAAATAACATATAATATAAAAGAATGAACATTATTTGGTAGGACCTCTTGTCTTCTTGTTCTTGTTCCTGGTTGTGTGTTGGTGGGCTTCCAATGTGATCATAAGTTTCCACATTGCGGAGTGGACAAAGCCATAAAAAAATACACTTATAAAAGAATGTACAATCAATATAATAGAATGTACAATCAATATAAAAGGATGAACATTCAATATTAAAGTGTGAACATTTAATATGGAAAAATGTACAGACAATAGCATAGGAATGTTCAATCAGCATCCAAGAGTGTACACTCACCATGATAGCTGAACATGAATGACAAGGTACCATCAACATGAAAGAATGAACAATCAATATCACAGCATGTCCACTCAATTTCATTGAATGTACAATCATCATGGGAGACTGAACATGCAACATCACATAATGTACTCAATATGACAGTAATGACCTTCAATGTACACTCAATGTTATAGAATGTACTATCATCATCAGAGAATGAACATTCAACATCACATAATGTGCACTCAATATCATATAATATACCATGTACATCCAATACCACAAAATGTACAATCAATATAATAGAATGTACAATCAAAATAAAAAGGATGAACATTCAATATTAATGTGTGGACATGTAATATAAAAAAATGTACATTCTATATCAAATATGAGATAATGACCCATAAGTCAATTGAGATAATAATTTTAAGATATCATAGAAGGAACCTCTCTTCTGTATCTTTCGGTGTCAGCTGTGCACCTTTACCAACAACGTCTTTGTAACTGGGGAACATGAACACTAAGTCAATAGAATGATAATAAATCCACAAATGATACACAATGTCAGCCCAATTTGGCACTGATTTTATTTCTTAACATTTGGTAGTTTGATAATTCAAATCAGGCCATATTGGCCAATGGTACATTGTTTGATAATTGAAATGAATATGGGCCTAATGGGCCATGCTACGATGTTTACCCTGAAAACTCTGCACTTGATTGGAAGAGTGATAGGCTAAAGTCGTATCACCTAATCAAAGATAAACCTAAGTCCTCTAACAATGGTAGTCAAGGGAAGTAGGGTCGAATCCACAGAGAGACGGAGTTCTAAGTTAATATTCAGCTAAAAAGTTACTTCAGACAAAAATCAGATAGAATTCAGCTGAACTAAAAATTAACTACTAGAAAGCAATATAAAGATCGAAATTTAACTATGAATTAAAGATCTAGGGAATTAGTTCGGTCCACCTTGCTTATACCAATCAAAGGATCAAACAACTATCAGAACCTAGGTCGAGAATTGATAGATTAGAACACGTGTCAAGCTATGGTTAAGTCTCAACGTCCATAATTCAACATATGCAACATGTTCACAAACATAATCAGAATTACTGGTGTGTACTAGGCCTCTAAAAGTAAGACGGATCTGTGCAAACGATTATTAACCTCAAGTAATCAAAGAAACTGCGCAATAACGTTAATTACTCAATAAGAACAAATCACACCATAACCTATCTCATCAAACCCTAGAAACTAATAGCAATTCAAATAATCATGGTATAAATATGGCTTCCCTCTCTAAATCCCTAGAAATTGAACTACTCACTCATAATCGAATTAATAACAACAAAACTAATGTAAAACCCTAATAATTGCATCATGCATAATTGAATAAATAAACTAAGCAATTAAGAATAATAAAAGAGATTAGAGTAAGAAAGAATACCAATTGACAGAAAGCAGGAACTTTTATTGAAATCGGAATAGGTTTGATCACCTTTAATCTAATCTAAAGTGTTAGAATTAAACTAAGAACAATGAGAAATGACTAGAGTCTAAAGCAGTAAAAAGATGAATAAAAAATCCCCTAAAAATATGAGGAAAAAGGTATTTATAATACCCCTCAAAGTCAAACTAAAATAGGAAACAAAAGGCGAAAAGTCGCGTGAAAAAGTGTGGGACCCGATCGGGCCCGAGGCCTCCACCCGATCGGGCCCATAGTAAGCCTTTTGGTTTCCTTCGTTTCTCTTGATCTGCCACGTAACCAGCAGCATAGACGAAGAGTGAGTCGCCACCCGATCGGGCCCAGGTACATCACCCGATCGGGCCTGGTGCATAAACGCTTAATATGTTTCTCTGGCGCAACAGCAAGCAGCGTGAAATTTGGGTCGACCACCCGATCGGGTCGGGCGGCAAGCACCCGATCGGGTCTGGGCACATTGGTGCTCGCCCGATCGGATCGGGCATGCCTTGCCCGATCGGGTCCGCAACATCTATACCCGATCGATATTTCTTCGCCCGATCGGGCCATTTTTGCCCGATCAGAGTACGGAAACCTTCTTTTTGACTCTTTGGCTCCCTAAACTTCACGTTTAGGGGTCTTGTGACCTCCTAAACTACCCATAAAGCTCGTGAGCCATCCTACATGCCTCGTAGCTTCTCGTAAAGTCGTGGTTGTTTCCAAATGGCTCGGGAATAAGGAGAAAACTCCTTAAAACCTGCTATTCAACACTAAAACACGAAACCACAACTATATACGATAGTTAGCACAAAATAGCTCCCAAGAGCTCCAATGATGCACAAATTAGCTTGTAAATAAGGGAGAAAACTCTATATAAATACGTGATATCAAACTCCCCCAAGCTAAACCTTTGCTTGTCCTCAAGCAAACAGAACATGAACATGGAATAGATTGCCTCACCCCATAGATAAAAGAAAATTAAAGCTCAAAGCATTTTCAAGAATAAGAATCGTTCAAGCAGGCAAAATTCAAGTTTGGCTAATCAAATCCATCCAACCACCAATCATTCAAGCAATTTATCAAACTCAAGCATCCATAAGGCATACAAGTCCTGAAAAGGGTCTCACAAGGGTGTCACTCCTCTCTATTATGTGGCAGGCAAGGAATATGCCCGAACGCTCACCAACCCGACCATAAATACCCTTCCCACTCACACTCTCATGTGTTTAAGAAGGTTCAATGACGCTCATCCTAGTCAAGTCGACTCAATTAGCAGAAATACTCTTTATCTTTGACAAACTGACTCGAAATCAATCAAATGAACAATGCAGACACGAGCTCAAGAGGACTTTAGAGGGTTGTAATGGGGCGTAGGCAAGAGGTAGGGGATACTTTTGGGTAATGTGGTGGAAAAACCAAGAAAGGGGGAGCATAAATCATTCAAATAAGGCCTAAGATGGCCTACACAACTCCCAACAACACCATAGAACCACGTAAAGTAACCCAACTCTCATGAATCAATGAGAAACTCATAACAAACCCAATTTTCAAGCAATGAAGCGAAAATTTCCTTAAGAACGTACGTGAATGGAAGAACTTCGAATTCTTTTTCATTTTCTTTCATTTTTCTGAACTTCATTCACGCAACTCTAGAATTGCTTTTTCTTTTCTTTTTCTCACCCTCAAGCCACAACAAATACACTTTTAAATTCCTCAACAACCAAACTAAACTAAGAAACTAATCTCAAACTCGACCCATACAAAAGCTCCCCCAAGCTAGGCTTGGAATAATATCAAGAGAAGGCCTTGGGCTCATAATAGGGGTTTAAGTAACATGAAACAAGTCATTAGGCTCAACGGGGCTAAGGAGGATAAAAGTATATCAAAAATTCACTCTGAGGCTCAAGAATCAAACAAAAGAACGCCTCTATCACAGCTAATGCTACAAGTCATCGAATATCAGACAAGTACGAAGTCAAAGTCAAGATCAATCCACTAAAGAGGAACTAACACATAAGAATAGACTGGATAATAATATGAATCCAGTAGGCTACAAAGAGGCCTCACAGTCTAACCAATTCAGGTATGCAGCACAAAGTGGTGTAATATAATCCAAAATCGCTCAAAATCATAGCAATCAAACATCAAATCATAACCTCAAGATTACAAATGCCCAGCTATCCAGAAATCAAAGTCGAATCATTTTCAAATAGAGCACAACAAGGGGCACAGGGAGGCAACTAAACCAGTCATGGGAACCATATTTTTTTGATTTTTTTCAGTATTTTTTCGAAAGCAGTAAATCTATCCTAGAAAGAAGTAAAAGAGATAGAGAGTACAAACAGAACTCCTCCCCCAAGCTGAACTTGGCAGTGTCCTCAATGCCAAAAGGTGATAAGGACTATGCTAAGAGGAAAAACAATGTTAGTGCCCTCACTCTCGCTCACAAAAAGAAGAAAAATAAAAAGAAAAGGAAAAAGAGAAAGAAAAATACGAGTTGCCTCTCGCACAGCGCGGGTTTATAAAGGTCCCGCACGACCATAATCCGCCCTCTCTCAAATAGGAGGGGCGTGGCAGTGAGTGCCACCCCCATCAAATATCTTTCTCCTCCAAATGTTCTTGACAATGCCTCCAGACGGTGAGGCAACCTTAGGTGGAATTGGAACCTTCTCCACACCTACTTCATCCAAAACCTCATCCCTGCAACGAGATTGTTCAAGCATAGATGCCTTAACAACATTGGTTAGTTTAAACATCACTTTATCATCACCAACACTAAGAGTTAAAGACCCAGTCTTGACATCAATTACAGCACCAGCAGTACATAAAAATGGCCTACCCAAGATAATAGGAATCTGGGCATCCTCATCCATATCTAATACCACAAAATCAACAGGGATATAGAATTTCCCAACCCTAACAGGAACGTCCTCTAAAACACCTAGAGGGTATTTTATAGAACGATCCGCCATCTGTAAAGTGATTTGTGTGCATTTAAGTGCTCCCATGTTCAGTTTCTCAAAAACAGATAATGGCATAACAGAAACAGAAGCACCTAAATCACATAAAGCCTTGTCAGTAAAAATAGGTCCAAGATGGCAGGGTATAGAAAAACTACCAGGATCTTTTAACTTTGGTGGGATTTTATTTTGGATAAAAGCACTACACTCTTCAGTAAGAGCGACACGTTCTACCCCACCAAAGTCTCTTTTCTTAGTGATCATGTCTTTCAGAAATTTGGCATAAACAGGCACTTAGGTAATTAAATCTGTGAATGGTTACCTCAAGGTTCTTGACCATAGCCAAGAACTTACCAAACTGCTGATCGACCTTTGATTGTTGCATCCTGTGGGGAAAAGGTATCCTTGCTGTAAAAGGCGTTTCAGAAACCTTCTCCTTTTTCTTCCCTGTCTGTTCAGCTTCTGCAGACAAATCGACTTTAGACGTCGAATTCTTCCTTTTTCCTTCCTCTACCACCCTCTTCTTCCCTGCAGTTGGGGTAACCCTATCAATGGGCACTGAAGGAGCCTCATAAGTTATGCCACTACGAAGAGTGATGGCATTCACATGTTCTCTCTGAACGGGTTGCCCTGGCAATTGTCCCTGCTGCCTCTGTGCATTAGTTTCTGCCAATTGAGCAACTTGAGCCTCGAGAAGTTTGATGTGCTTCTCTTGGGCCCTCCGTGCTTCCTCTTGGGCCCTCCGTGTTTCCTCATTTGCCTTTTGCATAGACAATATCAGTTTCATCAGTTCAGAATTGCTAGGCTCTTGTGGGTTGTTGTTTTGTGGAGGTGGGGTGTGAAAATTTTGTAGAGTTTGGAAGTTATTGGGATGATGAAAGTTTTGTGGTGGTGGTCTTTGGAAATTTTGTGGGGTTTGATGGTATGAGGGTTTAGGATAGTTTTGTGGAGGTGGAGGTTGATAGTTTTGTGGGTTTTGGTAGTCATGTGGAGGGGGGAAGGTTTGTGGCCTTTGTTGAAAGGCGTTTGCCTGCTCCATCTGAAGTTGACTGAACTGACAGTCATGCCCAAAGTGACCCTGACACCACATACCTCGCAGTAAGATGAGGTAATGGGTGCTACTGCAGACATAGCATTGATGATCATAGGCGGAGGTGTCGAACTAGAAGACTTCATTAGCTGCTGAGTTAGTTGCGCCATCTGAGATGTAAGCAATGAAATAGCGTCAACTTCAAGTACCTTCTTAGTCAAACTCCTAGATGATGAATGGTCATTGGCTGCAAGATTTGATAGGAATTCATAACCCTCATCAACTGCCTTGTCTAAAAAGACTTCTCCTGCAGACGAATCAACAATACTCTTCGTCTGAGGCTGCAGACTATTGTAGAATGTCTGCGTCAAGAACCATTTGTCCATGTTGTGGTGTGGACACTCTCTCTGTAAATCCCTAAACCTAGCCCACGCTTCCCGTAATGTTTCATCAGGCTCTTGGGGAAAACGTGGCTAGTTTATTTCTGATTTCTGCTGTTTTAGTAGGTGGGTAATACTCTCTCAGAAATGCAGCAGAAATCTCACTCCATTCAGTTTCCTTCACATCGTTCAACCACTTCTGGGCTCTATCTCTCAATGAAAACTCGAACAACATGACTTTGAGTTGATCTGGAGTGACACCGGCATGTTTAACGGTTCGACAAAGTTGTTGAAACCGTTGCAGATGATTTGCCGGATCTTCAGTAGGATGCCCACCAAACTGATTTTGCTGGACCATGCTGATGAGTCCAGGCTTAATTTCGAAATTTGCTGCGGCAATGGTGGGCATAGTAGGTCCAGTGGAGAGACCATCTGGGTTGGGCACCCCATATGACTTCAGTGACTTTGACATGACTGAACTCAAGGTGTCTATTCCAGAGGTGTTCAGCTGAACAGACTGCTTTTCTTTTTGATTTTTCTTTCGGATCCGCTTGATTGTCCTAGTAAGATCGGGGTCCGCTGGAATGGGGGAACCGTTTCTTTGAGACATGGGCATACAAAAGAAACAAAAAGCAGCAGTAAAACGTACCTCAATTGGAACAATGAAGTTCCAACGAGGTACTGAGAAGTAGACCAAATAATCAAATAAAAACTTAGAAAACTAGCCGTCTCCCCGGCAACGACGCCAAAATTTGATAGGCTAAAGTCGTATCACCTAATCAAAGATAAACCTAAGTCCTCTAACAATGGTAGTCAAGGGAAGTAGGGTCGAATCCACAGAGAGACGGAGTTCTAAGTTAATATTCAGCTAAAAAGCTACTTCAGACAAAAATCAGATAGAATTCAGCTAAACTAAAAATTAACTACTAGAAAGCAATATAAAGATCGGAATTTAACTATGAATTAAAGATCTAGGGAATTAGTTCGGTCCACCATGCTTATACCAATCAAAGGATCAAACAACTATCAGAACCTAGGTCGAGAATTGATAGATTAGAACACGTGTCAAGCTATGGTTAAGTCTCAACGTCCATAATTCAACATATGCAACATGTTCACAAACATAATCAGAATTACTGGTGTGTACTAGGCCTCTAAAAGTAAGACGGATCTGTGCAAACGATTATTAACCTCAAGTAATCAAAGAAACTGCGCAATAACGTTAATTACTCAATAAGAACAAATCACACCATAACCTATCTCATCAAACCCTAGAAACTAATAGCAATTCAAATAATCATGGTATAAACATGGCTTCCCTCTCTAAATCCCTAGAAATTGAACTACTCACTCATAATCGAATTAATAACAACAAAACTAATGTAAAACCCTAATAATTGCAGCATGCATAATTGAATAAATAAACTAAGCAATTAAGAATAATGAAAGAGATTAGACTAAGAAAGAATACCAATTGACAGAAAGCAGGAACTTTTATTGAAATCGGAATAGGTTTGATCACCTTTAATCTAATCTAAAGTGTTAGAATTAAACTAAGAACAATGAGAAATGACTAGAGTCTAAAGCAGTAAAAAGATGAATAAAAAATCCCCTAAAAATATGAGGAAAAAGGTATTTATAATACCCCTCAAAGTCAAACTAAAATAGGAAACAAAAGGCGAAAAGTCGCGTGAAAAAGTGTGGGACCCGATCGGGCCCGAGGCCTCCACCCGATCGGGCCCATATTTGTTCGCCCGATCGGGCCATTTTTGCCCGATTAGAGTACGGAAACCTTCTTTTTGACTCTTTGGCTCTCTAAACTTCACGTTTAGGGGTCTTGGGACCTCCTAAACTACCCATAAAGCTCGTGAGCCATCCTACGTGCCTCGTAACTTCTCGTAAAGCCGTGGTTGCTTCCAAATGGCTCGGGAATAAGGAGAAAACTCCTTAAAACCTGCTATTCAACACTAAAACACGAAACCACAACTATATACGATAGTTAGCACAAAATAGCTCCCAAGAGCTCCAATGACGCACAAATTAGCTTGTAAATAAAGGAGAAAACTCTATATAAATACGTGATATCAAAGAGAGTGTTGACAACCTGGCTCTCTTGCTCCCTTAAGACATTGCCCTTTGACCATGGTGGGCTAGAGCCCGTGCCCATATCAAGCTCCAAGTTCAAGTCCAATCTTCGGGCAGCAGCGGGTGTTGCCGGTGGTTTATCTACTCCAAGGTGGGTGTTAACAGCCTGGTCCACCATGGCCCAAAGCTGGGAAGTTAGGAAGAAAGCCTCATCTTGGGTCACTGAGAACCCTTCCTCTTCATGCTGCGTTTGGGGAACAGCATGACCGGCTGTCTCGAACTGCGCCCATATGTGTTGTAATATAGAAGGAGTAATGTTGTCAACAGTGGGGTCTATGTTCAGCTGCTCCAAATTAAGCTGGGCCCTGGCTTAGTAGAGTTGTCAACTCCACCAAGTTGGCTGTTAACCTTGAACAAACCTCCGTGAACCTAGACTTCCAAGCCTAAGAAAGAATGTAATTAGTATTTGGCCAGAAATTAATGATTAAATGTCCTTATTGAAATTATATACCTCTAGGTCGCACGGAGGTTGTGGGATGTGATCATGATGTTCAGGGGGAACTGTGTTGGACTGTAAAATACAATGCAATAGTAAAGAATGATTACACAGTTGATAAAGTTCAAAAGAATGAACATTTAAGCCAAAAGAGTGTACACAATATACATTGGAATGTACATTCCCAATAGTATAGGAAGAAAGAACATGTTGGAATGTACATAAAGAAGCATGAATATATTTGGTAAAACTATGTACTCACCGCACACTCATATGTACATAGTTGAAATAATTATGTACATTGTCAAAACAATTATGTACAGAAAGCATGAACATGTTGGGTAAAACTATGTACACACATCACACTGAAATGTACATAGTCATCACATTCATGTTCACAATGAAAACAATTATATACATAAAGATTCATGGAACATAACATAATATACATTATAAACAATTGAATGTACATAATAACAAAAACAATGTACATTATCTACTATGTATTGTAGACTGCACATGTTGGGTACATAGCTATCACACTTGATTGTACATAGTCATCACAATTATGTACATGGTCAATACAATTATATATAGAAAGCATGAACATGTTGGGTAAAACTATGTACACTCTACACACTGAAATGTACATAGTCATCACATTCATGTTCACGATCAAAACAATTATTTACACAAAGATTCATGAAACTGAACACAATGTACACTGTAACCAAGTGAATGTACATAATTACAAAAAAAATGTACATTATCTACTTTCTCAATATGTATGTACATAGTCATCATGATTATGTACATGGTCATCATAATTATGTACATAGTCAAAACAATTCATGAACATGTTGGATAAAACTATGTACACTCTGCACACTAAAATGTACATAGTCATCACAATTATGTACACGCATTTCAAATAATTCAGATTATATAGATTCATATTTGAATGTACACAATAAGAATGCTTATGTTCATTATGTATATTAAACTGTACATGCTTATGCAGAAATTACCTGTTGCTGCTGCTGCTGTTGTTGTTGCTGCTGTTGTTGCTGTTGCTGTTGCTGTTGCTGTTGTTGTTGCTGTTGCTGTTGTTGTTGTTGTTGTTGCTGTTGTTGTTGCTGTTGCTGTTGCTGGTGGTATTGTTCTTGTTGTTGTTGTTGTTGCTGGTGCTGTAGCTGGTACAATATATGTCCCTGCTCCTCCTCCTAGTGTTCAGGATGCTGTTGGGGTTGCCAATTATTTATTAGACCATCATTATATTAAATATGTATATAGGGGATTATATTTTTCATATCAGTACCTGCTGTAGATGCGTACATGCTTCCTCAGTAAATATCCTCGGCATAATGATCCCAATGCCAAATCCATCTAGCCTCTCAAGATGCACCCTCTGTGCGATGAGGTCTTTACCCCACACTGAGATTAGCGGGAAGGTGCGTCGAGGGCTTGATATCACATATTTATATAGAGTTTTCTCCCTTATTTACAAGCTAATTTGTGCGTCATTGGAACTCTTGGGAGCTATTTTGTGCTAACTTTCGTATGTAGTTTTGGTTTCGTGTTTTAGTATTGAATTGCAGGTTTTATGGAGATTTCTCCTTATTCCCGAGCCTTTTGGAAGCAACCACGGCTTTACGAGATGTTATGAGGCACGTAGGATGGCTCACGAGCTTTATGGATAGTTTAGGAGGTCCCAAGACCCCTAAACGTGAAGATTAGAGAGCCAAGGAGTCAAAGGAGGTTTCCGTGCACTAATCGGGCATAAATGGCCCGATCGGGCGAAGTATTTATGATCGGGTATGAAAGTCACGGACCCGATTTGGCAAGTCTTGCCCGATCGCATCGGGCGAGCACACATGCACCAGGCCCGATCGGGTGTTCACCACCCGACCCGATCGGGTGGGCTGCTCATAGCTCTCGTTGAGTTGCTGCTTGCGAGGAGACCGTGTTGGCCAAATTTGTCTCCAGACCCGATCGGGTGGGTGCCCATGGCCCGATCGGGTGGGCCTCAAAATCCCGTCAAACGCAGCGCTGCTGCCATGCTAAAGCCCAAACGCAAGTTGACTGTTTTGCATTTGACCCGATCGGGTACTATGCTCGGGCCCGATCGGGTCTGACACCATTTTACGCGGATTTCGCCTTTTGTTTCCGTTTTTAGTTAACTTGAGGGGGTATTATAAATACCTTTTTCGACATCTTTCTTTGACATCTTCTATTCATCTTTCATTAGGTTTTAGACTAGTTTTATTCTTCATTGTTCTTAGTTTATTTCAAACACTTTAGATTAATTTAGAGGTGATCAAACCTATTTCGATTTCAATAAAAGTTCCTGCTTTCCGTCAATTGGTACTCTTCTCTACTCTTTATCTCATTAATTACTTTGATTGCTTAGTTTATTTATTTAATCGTACATGATGCAATTCTTAGGGTTTCCAATTAGTTTTGTTGTTGCCAATTCGATCATGTCTGAGTAGTCTCTTTCTAGGGTGTTAGATAGGAAAGCCATGTTTATACCATGATTGCGATTTAGATTTCTATCAATTTCTAGGGCTTGATTAGGGTGATTGTGATGTGGTTTGTTCTTTATTGAGTAATTAACATTATTGCGCAGTTTCGTTGGTTGCTTGTGGTTAATAGTTGTTTGCACAGATCCGTCTTACGACTAGAGGCCTAGGACACGTCAGTAGTTCTGATTACGTTAGTGAATATGCGGCGTATGTTGAACTATGAGCGTTGAGTCTTAACCATAGCTCAACATAGGCTCTAATCTCCCGACTCTTGACTTAGGTTTTGGTAGTAGTTGATCCTATTTGATTGGTATAAGCATGGTGGACCGACCTAATACCCTAGGTTTTTATTCCATAGTTTAATCCTCAATTTATTCCGTCTTCTGTAGTCTATTCTTTAGTTTAATTAATTCCTTCATGATTTCATCTGGAGTAGCTGAATTGGTTGAATATTGATTTAGAAACTCTGTCTCCCTATGGATTCGACCCTGCTTCCACTGACTACCTAGTTAGAGGTCTGTAGGTTTATTTTTGATTAGGTGACACGACTAAAACCTATCAAATTTTGGCGCCGTTGCCGGGGAGACGGCTAGTTCTCTAAGTTTTTATTTAATTATTTGGTCTACTTCTCTGTACCTCATTGGAACTTCATTGTTTCAATCGAGGTACGTTTTACTGCTGCTTTTTGTTTCTTTTGTATGCCCAGGTCCCAAAGAAACGGTTCCCCAATTCCAACGGACCCCGATCTTACTAGGACAATCAGGCGGATCCGAAAGATAAAGCAGAAAGAAAAGCAGTCTGTTCAGCTGAACACCTCTGGAATAGACACCTTGAATTCAGTTATGTCAAAATCACTGAAGTCATATGGGGTGCCCAACCCGGATGGTCTTTCTACTGGACCACCCATGCCCACCATCGCCGCTAACAACTTTGAGATTAAGCCTGGACTCATCAGCATGGTCCAGCAAAATCAGTTTGGTGGGCATCCTACTGAAGATCCGGCAAATCATCTGCAACGGTTTCAACAACTTTGTCGAACCGTTAAACATGCCGGAGTCACTCCAGATCAGTTAAAAGTCATGTTGTTCGAGTTTTCTTTGAGAGATAGAGCCCAGAAGGGGTTGAACGATGTGCAGGAAACTGAATGGAGTGAGATTTCTGCTGCATTTCTGAGAGAGTATTACCCACCTACGAAAACAGCAGAAATCAGAAATAAACTAGCCACGTTTTCCCAAGAGCCTGATGAAACATTAAGGGAAGCGTGGGCTAGGTTTAGAGATTTACAGAGAGAGTGTCCACACCATAATATGGACAAATGGTTCTTGACGCAGACATTCTACAATGGTCTGCAGCCTCAGACGAAGTGTATTGTTGATTCGTCTGCAGGAGGAGTGTTTTTAGACAAGGCAGTTGATGAGGGTTATGAATTCATATCAAATCTTGCAGCCAATGACCATTCATCATCTAGGAGTTTGACTAAGAAGGTACTTGAAGTTGACGCTATTTCATTGCTTACATCTCAGATGGCGCAACTAACTCAGCAGCTAATGAAGTCTTCTAGTCCGACACCTCCACCCATGAGTATTAATGCTATGTCTGCAGTAGCACCCATTACCTCATCTTACTGCGAGGTATGTGGTGTTCAGGGTCACTTTGGGCATGACTGTCAGTTCAGTCAATTTCAGATGGAGCAGGCAAACGCCTTTCAACAAAGGCCACAAACCTTCCCCCTCCACGTAACTACCAAAATCCACAAAACTATCAACCTCCACCTCCACAAAACTATCCTAAACCCTCATACCATCAAACCCCACAAAATTTCAATAGACCACCACCACAAAACTTCCATCACCATAACAACTTCCAAACTCCACTAAACTTTCCCACCCCACCTCCACAAAACAACAACCCACAAGAGCCCCCCATATCTGAAGTGATGAAACTGATGTTAAGCATGCAAAAGGCAAATGAGGAGGCACAAAGAGCCCAAGAGCGACAGATGCTAGCCATGCAAAGATCTAATGAGGAGGCACAAAGAGCCCAAGAGAAAAGCATCAAACTTCTCGAGGCTCAAGTTGCACAATTAGCAAGCTCTAATGCTCAGAGGCGGCAGGGGGAATTGCCAGGGCAACCCGTTCAGAGAGAACATGTGAATGCCATCACTCTTCGTAGTGGCATTGCATATGATGCCCCTCCAGTGCCCATTGATGAGGTTATCCCGATTGCAGGGAAGAAGAGGGTGGTAGAGGAAGGAAAAAGAAAGAATTTGACGTCTGAAGTCGATTTGTCTGCAGAAGCTGAACAGACAGGGAAGAAAAAGGAGAAGGTTTCTGAAACTCCTTTTACACCGAGGCTACCTTTTCCTCACAGGATGCAACAGTCCAAGGTCGATCAGCAGTTTGGTAAGTTCTTGTCTATGGTCAAGAACCTTGAGGTAACGATTCCATTCACAGACTTAATTACCCAAGTGCCTGTTTATGCCAAATTTCTGAAAGACATGATTACTAAGAAAAGAGACTTTGGTGGGGTAGAACGTGTCGCTCTTACTGAAGAGTGTAGTGCTTTTATTCAAAATAAAACACCACCAAACTTAAAAGATCCTGGTAGTTTTTCTATACCCTGCCATCTTGGACCTATTTTTATTGATAAGGCTTTGTGTGATTTAGGTGCTTCTGTTTCTGTTATGCCATTGTCTGTTTATAAGAAACTGAACATGGGAGCCCTTAAATGCACACAAATCACTTTACAGATGGCGGATCGTTCTATAAAATACCCTCTAGGTGTTTTAGAGGATGTTCCTGTTAGGGTTGGGAAATTCTATATCCCTGTTGATTTTGTGGTATTAGATATGGATGAGGATGCCCAGATCCCTATTATCTTGGGTAGGCCGTTTTTGTGTACTGCTGGTGCTGTCATTGATGTCAAGTCTGGGTCTTTAACTCTTAGTGTTGGTGATGACAAAGTGATGTTTAAACTAACCAATGCTGTTAAGGCACCTATGCTTGAACAATCTTTTTGCAGGGATAAGGTTTTAGATGAAGTAGGGGTGGAGAAGGCTCCAATTCCACCTAAGGGCTTCATTTCATTTAAATATAACTAATACCCATTCAAGGAATCAAAAAAATAGGTAATTAAGCACAACAAATGATTTGAAAGGTGTTCATACACCACAAAATCTCGTAAGAGACTTTGATAGTTTTAACCTTCGATTTGAAATGAGTTTGATCCAAGGGCTTCATATGATTCGAAATTGACATATCTACAACGGCCTGCCGCTTCTCCGGGATTTCTGCAATTGCAGCCAAAACAGTCTGTATTGATAGTACGCTGTGCCTAGGTTTCAGCACAACTCGACTGTCGTCCGATGATATTTCTTGTACTTCAACTATCTGTTTAGATTTCTTCTGGATCTTCTGTCTCTTCTCACCACCTTGCTCTCTCTTTACATTTTTTGAACCTTCAGCCTCCGCTTTGGTTCTTTTTTTTGACTCCGGTACCGCCATTGCTGACCCCGGTTCCTTATTACCAGGGTTGTCTCCTGAGCCCCTGTTAAATTAGGTAACAATAATTATTAATTTTGAAATTAATAATTATGTAAGCAGCATGTATATTTCCTTAAGGATAAGGAACACTGATGGAATAATGATTATGGGTTAACAGAAATAATGTACATGTATTTTATATAAATGTACATGCCTCCAACAAACCACCTCCAAATTAATGGTCAGGGTCACAAAAAGTATGTACATGTTTCCCCAACGTAGGGTACAGGCAGTTTAGACTAATGTACATAATTCAAATAGGAATTAAACCCTAAACCCTAAAACATGAGGATTTACAAATATTGTACATTTCTATGCAAATATTGTACATGTAGTTTAGATAAATGTACATGACTCCAACAAACCACCAAATTAATGTCCAGAGTCTCAAAAAGTATGTACATGTTCCCCCAATTTTGGGTACATGCAGTTTATATTAATGTACATACTTCGAAGAGGAATTAAACCCTAAACCCTAAAAAGTATGGGTCACTTCATAAATTTAGAATGTACATACCTTATCTCATAATGTACATGTTTAACTTGATAATGTACATGTTCGATATAATATTTAAGCAAAGAGACCCACCATTTTACACATTATTACATATATTTAATACCATATTGCATACAATGTACACGTTTAATAGGAAAATGAATATGCTTCAACTTCATCTAAACATATATGTTCGTGCTTCAACTTATTATGAACATGTTTACACAAAAATGACAAAACTTGCATGTCATAACAAAAAGGAAGGAAAAAGGTGAAGAATGTACTTACTATTCACTTTGTTGTCCATGTTCAGTTTGGATTTCCTTCAAAATCAGGGGGTCCACAATGGGAGGATTTGTTCCGTCCTTCTTTCTACGAAATTGAATAAAGGTTGAAAGTGGTCTATTTTCATCATTAATGCTTCCAAGAAAAAAAATAACTAGGGTTAAAGAAAAAAGTTTTTTGTTTCCTCTGTAAAACAAAAACTAGGGCAAAGTAATGTACATTTTGTTTTCCTAGTAGTTCAAAAAACAAAATTTATTCATTAGTGTATACCTTAGTTTTTGGCTTCCTTGTTCTTCGCCTGCTTCCTTGGCCATATCTTCTTCTTGTTATTTAGGGTAAAAAAAATTTTTTTTTTGGAGTTTGTTTACGATGATGAAGATGATGGAAGTGGAATTTCTTGAGGAAAGCCCAGAATTTTGAAGGATTCTGGGTGAAAATATGGGATGAAGTTGAAGAAGTTGAAGAAGATGAAGAAGATGAAGTTATAATAATATTGAATATTATATAAAAAAACTCATACCACTTTCAATGTTTCACGTCACGGAAATAAGGACATCTTTCCTTTGTGCTACACGTCCTTTGGACCTTAATCTTCCATTAATTATGTCAACATTCGAGGTTCCTCCACTACTATTTCCTGTAATCATTTTATTCACGTCAATGTGTGATAATATTACCTTTTTTTGAAATCAGCAATTTCCTTCACGTCAGAATTAATAAACAAACGTGTAGCATACACATCATTAGTAACACAAAGCACACCTGTTAAAATAATTTTAAAAAATAAAAGTAATAAGGTGGAAAAACCAAACAACAGGTATCATATAAATATAATTTATTTCATAACCGTTTATATAACTACAATTTAATTCAAAATCAATAACACACTTACCTTGTATATTTACAATTTTAGCAAATTGTAATATTACGTATGTTGTGGCTTTTTTTCCCATTTCGCTTAATATTGTTGATATCCTCTAAGCATAATCTCCCCGTAACATACATAACAATATATTGTTCCTATTAAAGATAAATATAACCGTTAGGAAGAAGATTTTTCCATAATAATGAGAAAGTAAAATGCATAAAAACGAAAAAAAATGTTAACGTACTCAATGTCAACCAATTCAAATGTTATCATTTCTGATTTTTGGATGATATTCACTTTACTTGAGCCAGAAAACGATACAATAACATCTAATACATAGATAAAATCATATAGGTTAATAAATAGTATAACTTTATAATATTTAAAAGTATAGATTAATATCGAGATAAGTGCTTACCAATATAATTATTTTCAGTCTCCATATTAGAATTGATGTCTTCAAATTGAGTAAACGAAAAACCATGTAGTGGAATTAATGGATGACAACACTTAAATATACTTGTGGTATCATTAATATATATACGATATTTATGATCAGTGACTACATCCATGCCAATATTATCATGAATAACAAAACCACTAATCAGTATAGTATCATCTTCTATAAGACATGGCCAAAAGAGATCACGAAACTCCTTTTCCAAGGTGGCTTGGATTTTTCCACCCTATGAAAACAAAATAGAATTATTAATCATTTTTTAATAAATATAAATAAAAAATAATATAGTTTATTATAAACCTAAAAAAATACCTTGCTATCCATTACGATCATTTGAATAATGTTGGTCTCCAATGGGTTTGATAAACCATTCACTTCCCACAAACGAATTATGCGAACAGCTATTGAGCATGGATTTGAACCCATTGACAAAGAATTGACGCTAACTATAGAAGAAGACATAATGGTTTATACGTTGAGGCCTACTTTCCTAAAAGAATAGTGATATTGGAATAACATAAAAATATATAAGCTAACAAATGGTCTAATGTGATATTAATATGTATAAAACGTTGGTATATATAAAGGAAATATAGGGCAAACTAATTACTTGCCCCTCAATTATATATGTCACACTTTGACCGAAAATTAAAATAAAGTGATAATAGTTAAATTAAATAATTAATTATATGTAGTTATTTAATTAAAATACACAAAATTAGGAAAGTTGGTAAGATCACATCACACCTAATTAAAATGGCGATTCACATTGAGAATATTTCATTATGTAAGGTTCCATTATTTACTTGAATCAAAAAATAAAATTGATACACATATATTATTTACAAAAAAATAGACACTATAAACGTTACATTCTCATCAACCAAAATCATTTCCACGGTACGGATCTCCACTAGATTCGATAGCAATTGTTCTTCCCAAAGCCTTATTATCCTGACTAAAATAGTAGATGATGAAGATTCAAGTGTCAAAGAGTTGATCATCACAACTTCAGGGATCATGATGTTTAGTGTATTTGCCATAAAATTGAAGAGAAAATAATGGAAACTTGAATTCTTGAGACAATGTTGTGGTGAATGTTTGAATTAAAAGTTAACCTCTACTGAATTTATATGATAAATAGACTTTAAGAATTAATATACGAATGTTAATTTTGGCAAGTAATATTTATTGATATTGTAACTATATAGAATAATAATTTAGGAACAGATTAAGTGGGTAATTATTATAGCAATCATTCTTAATTTCGTGTAATTATTTTGGAATATGATGCTTGAATCTTTTAACTTAAAGCAATGTTATTTAGGAATAATATAGGAATGTTATTTTGGACTTTCCAAAATAGTATATAATACTTAAATCTTTTAATTCTTATAAATCTTTTTAGTGGGTAATCTTAAAGCAATCTTTCGAAATAATTTAGGAATGTCAAAGCAATCATTCTTAATTTCGGCACTTTTATTTAGGTATATGATGCTTAAATCTTTTTATTCTTAAAGCAATGTTATTTAGGAAAGATATAGGAATAATATTAATTCCTAAATTCAAGCAATCAAAACATACGTGATTTTGGGTACTGCACTAATTTAGGAATAGAATTAGGATGTGAATTTTATTTTTTTGAATTGCTTTTACGTAAAGTGTAAAAAGAATTAAATTTTTATTCTTGCTTAAAGTCAAATACTAATTTAGGCATAGATGAAGGGCATTATTTTCGGAAATTTGTACTCCTATAATTAAGGGAAATCAAAGTATAATTAGCCGGAATTTCAAAAAGGTAAAATGCAAGTTAACAGCATTGTTACACGTAATTTTTAGGATGATTTAATGCAATTTAAAAAAGGTAAAACATATTAGGCTGACACGTGGCAAGTAAAACGCAAGAATGAATGAGAGATCAAGGTTTGCTTTGGATTCATCTGGTGATGACACGTGGCGAAAATCATTTTACTTTAATGTTATATATAGATAGATAAATTCATCTGGTGATGACACGTGACGAAAATCATTTTGCTTTAATGTTATATAACATTAAAGCAAAATGATTCACTAAATTAGTGAATCTATATATATATATACCCTAGTAGTAAAGTCGAAACTCAGAAGAAGCACACCAAACCAGACACCAGCAGGGCAGGCCAAACGCCGACGCATAAGAGTTCCGACGACGGGCGAAGATGGAGACGATAAGGCTACACATAGGAGGCTTAGGAGAGAGAGTGACAGAGGAGGAAATCCGTAACACATTCTCTCATTTGGGTTCCCTTCAATCGATTGACATCATCCGTACCAAAGGTCGCAGCTTTGCTTACATCAATTTTCTTCCTTCTTCCGATAATTCCCTTCCCAAACTCTTCAGCACGGTATATCAATTACTCTCCCTTTTCCATTTCTTCTATTTTTCAGTTCAATTTGTTGTAAATTTGGTACTATTTGATTTGGTTTTTTCTTCTCTTGTTTCATTTTCTATGATTTTACATTCAGCTCAATGAACTAATACTAGGAGGATTGCAGTTGCGCTCTGTAATTGAATTTGATGTTAGGGTATTTTGCATAAAATAGTTTAGTATGGGAAGGAAGTTGTGTTATTCAATTAGGTTTTGTAAATAATAAAATTGAAATGTTATTTTTTTCGTGTCCGCTTGCCGTTCCCTTATAAAATAGAGATGGTTTTGCAAGAGTTCTACTTTACCCTATCTCATTAATTTAGTGTGTGGGTATTACTGTATTAGCCTAGGGTGTGTTTTGTTGGACGGTGAACATTTTCGAGGATGATTTTTTTTCCGGTGAAAACTTAATTCTAGCTTGATTTTCGTTTGTTTGGTTGTAATTATTGTAAACAGAAGTGAATTTCATTTGGGTTCATTTTCATTTGTTCATCAATAATAAGTGTGGCTAAGTGGCTTCCCTTGTTTCATGAGGAAAAAGAGTTTTCCATTATTGGAATATTGGAGTTCAATCCATACTTTCCCCTCTTAATACGCAAATTCTATCCTACACAAGAACTATACATGCGCACAACTCAAACGCGTCTGAAATGAACATCAGTCAGTGAACAATGAACATCACCCAATGAACATCATCCAATGAACATTACCCAATGAACATTAGTTGGACATCACCCAATGAACATTAGTTGGACATCACCCAATGAACATTAGTTGGACATCACCCAATGAACATCACCCGATGATCCACCTAATGAACAATGAACATCACCCAATGAACACCGTTCTTTTGATTTACTTTATTGTTCATTTGAGTGAACTTAATGTTCTTTTAACATAAATTGATGTTCATTGGTTGATATTTTCAAATTTTCAAAAATTTGAAAATTTTCATGTCAAATCAATTTTGGAGTTTTGTTCATTGGAGAACTGATTATTATTCTTTGTGCGTGAACTTAGTGTTCTTTTAACATAAACTGATGTTCATTGGGTGACATTCATGGGTGACGTTCATTGGATGATGTGCAACTGATGTGATGTTCATTGAGTGATGTTTATTGGGTGATGTCCAACTGATGTTCATTTGGTGACGCTCATTGTTCATTGGGTGATGTTCATTGGACAGTGGGTAATGTTCATCGTGCGAATGGTGCTCACCATAGTTCTGTGTGCAGGATTTACCAATTGACCCCGCAAATTCTATGGTGCTCACGGAAGCATAAAGAGGAAGCTGCCCACTGATCAATAATGAACATTACTCAATGAACAATTAACCAATGAACATCAGTTAGACATCACCCAATGAACATCAGATAGACATCACCCAATGAACATCAGTTAGACATGAACAATTACCTAATGAACATCAGTTGGACATCACCCAATGAACATCACCCAAAATTGATTTGACATGTTTGCACAAATTTTTAAAAATTTGAAAACGTTACCCAATGAACATCAGTTTATGTTAAAAAAACACTAAGTTCACACTCAAAGTACAATAAGTTAAATCAAAAGAACATCAGTTGGATTATTAAATTTGACATGAAAATTTTCAAATTTCCAAAAATTGTAAAAATGTTCTTTTGATTTGATTTGATGTTCTTTTAATTGAAATAAATGTTCTTTTAACTGGATTTGATGTTCATTGCTTTAAGGTTATATATTTCGAAATCCAAAAGTTTAAATCATAATTAAAAATTGTAAATGTTTTTTTAATTTGATTTGATGTTCTTTTAAGTGAAATAGACGTTCTTTTAACCGGACTTAATGTACATTGCTTTATGGTTATATATTTCGAAATTTCAAAAGTTTGAATCATATTTAAGAATTGGAAATGTTATTTTGATTTAATTATATGTTCATTTGAATGAACATAGTGTTCTTTTTACATAAACAGATGTTCATTGGTTGGCGTTTTCATATTTTCAAAAATTTGAAAATTTTCATGTCAAATCAATTTTGGAATCTTGTTCATTGGAGAACTGATTATTGTTCTTTGTTATGAACTTAGTGTTCTTTTGACATAAACTGATGTTCATTGGGTGTCGTTTTCAAATTTTTAAAAATTGGTGAAAACATGTCAAATCAATTTTGGAGTATGTTCATTGGGTAATTGTTCATGTTCATTGCGTGATGTTCATTGGGTGCTGTTTAACTTATCTTCATTGGATAATTGTTTATTGTTTATTGGGTGATGTTCATTAGAGACCCGTGCGCAGCTTCCTCTTCATGCTTCCGTGTGCACCATCGACCTATTGCTTACCCCCAACCAAATACAACTGTAGTTCAACCCATGTAGCAGTGTTGATTACTTGATTAATGTAAAGTGTGTTTATTACAGGTGAAAGAATTTTGAGAGTCGTCGTGTTTATTTCAGTTGTATTTATCTGAATATGGTCAAAGCCCCATTGGATTTTCCGTGCTGTGTTTTAGTTATACACTTATTTTTGGTGTGTACTTGCTTGACTTTCTTCCTCACTCTGGAAAAATCTTTATTCCCATGTCCTCGACATTCTCCAAGTCTTGTTTAGCAATTTGTTCGTCACAAGTCACACCTGCTTCTTAGAAACAGAACCTTTGATATTACAGGGGTAAACACTAAGAGGAGGGGGGGCACTCAACCATGAGCCTCTTCTTTTTGAGAGGATCCTATTTCTGTTAGGGAAGAGTTGTTTTGATATTTACTAAGGCTGCAAATTTTGTTTACACATGTGTATCAGTATAATGGGTGTTTGTGGAAAGGAGGAAGATTGAAGCTGGAGAAGGCAAAAGAACATTATATGGATCAATTGAAACGAGAATGGGCAGAAGATGCTGAAGCCGTAAATAATGAAGATACCAATGATGGCGTTGTTGATGAAAATGTGGCTGCTTCACCAGAGCCCAAGAGTACCCTTGATTTCGAAAAGGCGCAGCTTCGAATGTTTTTTCCCAAGCTAAGTAAGGTAATACATTGATTTCTTTTAGGTATTAAGAGTTGTTGCGGCTGGAGTATTACAATGGCATGGCACCCGCTTCCCACAAAAAAGAATTAAAATGTTTGAAAATAGTAAGAGGCTAGATGTTAGTACTGTCATATGTTCCGGTGAGTATTCATCCTATGCTCGTTTGCTCATTTGGAACTCTCCTATAATATGAATTTTGCTTATTTTGGAGTTTCTCAAATGAGCAACGAGCAAAAAATTAGTCTTGGTTGTAAGATCCGCATCCTACACCAATGTGTAGACTAACAATGTGTTTGGATAAAAAAAGGGGAGGGAAGGGGAGGGAAGGGGAGGGGAGGGGAGGGGAGGGGAGGGGAGGGGAGGGAAGGGGAGGGGAGGGGAGGGGAGGGAAGGGAAGAGAAAAGTAGGGGAGGAAAGAAGGATGAGTTTTCCTTCCAAATCTCTCCAATGTTGGAGGGAACAATTTTTTACAAATTGATCTTTCCATTTCCCTCTCCTCCAAATCCCTCGTTCCCTCACTTGGTAACCAAACAATAGATTTTTGCCATTTCCCTTCCCCTCCCCTCCCCTTCCCTCCTATTTTGGCTATCCAAACAAGTTGTAAAGGTTGTATATTCCGGTTGTTTATGCTTGGTTCAGTTGGATGCTAGTATTAGCAGCTTTTTAGTTAAAAGTTGCATCCATATATGTGGGCTACTTTAGTTCATTTAGATGATAAAGCTGGTGCTATTGGTTTACATTCTTTTTCGTCAACTTCTGTGAAGGTGAGTCTCTAGGTCTTTCTTTTAGAGCACTGTATAAGCTGAAGTTGAGTCTTTAGGTCTTTCCTTTTGAGGATTGTATGGGCTGAAATTCGGTTGAATGCAGATAAAATCATTGCCTCTGCGTGGAACTGGTAAACACAAATACAGTTTCCAGCGTGTTGAAGTTCCTGCGTTTCCAGTTCATTTCTGTGATTGCCCGGAGCATTGTGATCCTGTTCAAGCCCCTAAAGTAAAAGGATTTCATGATTCTGACGTACTTAGTGACAAGATCCACGACGAAGAGATTAATATGATGAATTCAGTGTTAAACAAGATTTTGAATAAGAAAACTTCTCGAAAATCAGAATGCATACAGCCACGAAGAGGAGCTCAAGTGCATGAAGATGGTGGCATAAATGATGAAGAGATTCATGTTATGAATTTTGTAATGAAAAAGTTCTTGGACACGGAGAATCCAAAAACTGAACAGAAGAATCTTCATGATCCTCCACAGATAATAACTCCCCCAACTTTTGAGTTGGAAGAGGATAAGAATGAAATAGATGCAATAGATGAAGAAACAGATGATGATGACATCCAAATCAATACGGCAGCGGTGCAAAATTTCGGGTCTGACTGCTGGGATTTAGAGACGAGCTTGATTAATAAGGTATGAGTTGCTATAACTTTGGCAAATTGAGATTCTTAGTTGTATACAAATTCCACTGCTGCCTGACTTGGCTGTGATGACTTATGATTGCAGATGGCAAGGTCAAATGAACAGTTGACTTCTGATGGATCAGCCAAAAGCAAGCTCGGTAACCAGATCGAAATGGGAAAACCTTCCAATAAAAAAAGAAAATCAGTTGCTAATGAAAGCAATGAAAAGGAACCTGCATCTCCTATCCCCATAAAGAAAGCCCGCTTGCAAGTTCAATCAAATGATTCAGAAGAGCATTTGAAATTGAGGAGTATTGCAGAATCTGAAACCAAGAAATCAATTACAAAGGGTATGTGGTCTCAAAAGTCTCCATGGAAAGAATTGGTTGGTGGTGGCAATAGTAGTTCATTCCACTTGTCGCATATTACACCTGATAGCGAGACTAACAATGATGATCAGCCCATATCGGGTGAAGAAACATCAAATGACATCCAGAATTACATAATATCATCTGACAGCAAAGAACCTGAAAGGGTAAGTGACTCTGTGCCTAAAGATTTGGACGTTCAATCATCCCAGTCAAAGGAGAAACTGGGGCTTCAAGAACCTCAGACTGCTGCTCCGAGCGCAGGTTTAGATAAAGCCTCCAGCGGCACTTCTTGGCTGCAGAAATCCTCGTGGACTCAGCTTGTAAGCAGTCGAAACAATAGTTCCTTCAGCATTTCGCAAGTTTTGCCAGCAGATCTACTTGAAAAACAACAGTTGAAAAAACCAAATGATTCTAGCACTTCTAACTGCTTTTACAATAGTGGTGCTGTGATAAATGAACAGAGGACAAGGAAGCTAGCTTTTGGTGGCACTCGTGGTTTAAGGTCCGGTTTAGTTGGTACCGCTAAGATAAACGATGCTCAAGCAACTTCTGCTGAAGGTATTCAACTGAGTGAAGCTCCAAAGGGAAATGATTGCGCTGCTTCAACCATCACAAATAAGTCTGATATACGGCAGAAGGTGTCCAACAGATTTCCAGTTGATATAGGTGATACTTGCCCATTCATGAGAAGTGCTGATTCGTTGAAAGAGTGGCAAACTGCGAAAGCAGCTCTTACTGCAGCTAGAAAAAGAAACAACAAAAAATAGGATTTTTCTCTGTAATCATCCTTTTTCTACTTTTCACTAATTTTGCTTATAGTTTGTAACTTAAATTTCCATTAGACTTTGTGGCGAATTTCCCGCCATTAGACATAGTTTAGTTACTATTACTGTTTGGCATTTATGACATTGTTGCCGAGAAAGCTGTAATGAGAAGTATTATCTTTGATGTTTGTACCTCTGGCCAAAACTAAGGAGAGACCTCGTTTCCCCTGTATAGTTCAGATTATTAATGAATTGACCATGAAAGGTAAATTAAAACAAAACATGTTTTGTTGGTGAGAGCCCAATGATAGCAGGCAAATATATCTTCTTCTTTCATGGGGAAAATTACTGCCTACATCTTGCTATGCTATGTCCGTCTTTGTATTCTTCTGTTTTGAGCGAACAGTCTTACCAACTACCATTCCATCTTTGTTTAACTTGTAAAGCAAAATATATATCCCTCTGAAAAAGTAGACAACACCATCAATCTCCAAAGAGGCAAGAGCATGTCTTAAAACAACCTATTCAAGCTCAATTTCTTTTCCTAACAAGCCAATCGGGTGGCTGGTGGTTTACCAAAGCTCGGTCATGGATTACTAAAGGATTTTCTCAGTGTACACGTTGGAAATGCACTTGGACTTCCTTAATGTTTTTTTCCGTAAGGAATACCCTTTAATGAATGATTTTCTAATTTCTCATGTACCTCTAGAAAAAAATAAAATCTCAAAGTGCTCTCCATCTAGAGGAGTGACCATCTAAATCTTATACGGTAAACTTAAAAGTCAAGATTATAAACTTTGGCCAATAATAGAGTAGTAATAAGAAAAGTATATGGATGTAAGATGAGTAACTACACTCATTTGATTGAGTGCTATATATACATATGATATTTATAAAGTTAAATATTGAACTATGCCATACACGAACAATAGAAGTTCGACATTTAAATGTTCAAAAGTCAATTTCAAACATCAAAATAAAGAGAATATCTTATTTTCTCATACCGCATTTTATTTTTATAATCCATGATCTATCCACCCTAAAAATAGTATTATCATAATAACATTCCTCTCCATTATCCTCAATGCCACAACAAACTTAAAAAGATTATAAATCATTATTAGAAATACAAAAACACGATTTATATGGTTACCATCTTATTCTTGATATTGGATGCTTCTTTATACATTTATGACCTATGAGATGCATCCTTTATATAGTTATGACAACTATCTCCCAAATATATGTATGAATATGCTATTAAGAGCCCAAATTTGAGCAATGTAGACAATTTCTTTAAGGATTCCTAAAAAATATACTACTCTTTTGCCAATAATAGAGTAGTATATATATTCCTAGTATTATGGACTTATGGTAGGACATATTACTTGCTCCTAATTTAAATAATTGTCATTTATCCAAATACACCTAGGAGAATCATAAATCCACATAGAGTTAGTATCCAAGACGATTCATGTTAGCCGACCCCAAACCACTTTGGGAATAAGGCTTAGTTGTTATTGTTGTTGTTGTTTGAAGTTATTTGAATCATGATCATAATATAAGAGATTAGATAAACTTAAAATACAGTACAAAACTCTTGTAATCCTATACTATTTATAGTGTCGACGTCAAACCAAATGATAATCTCGTTAAATTTTTCTTCAAATTTATAGCTGTCAATTTAATTGGATAAACCATATAAGACCAAGTCAAAAGGGATCTAAAATATCCAAAGGGGAGGCTAAAGTTAAACAATATACTATTTCCCAAAAAAGTTACTAAATTTCTTTGGCTAAACTCAAAAGTTAGTTAGCACCAACAAATAAAAAAATTAAAAGTTAGTTAAGCCCCCGCTTCCCGCGTGAAAACCATTTTTATGATCTTAAGAGAAATAACACAAAAAGAAAGAGATTGGAGTTTTTTTGGGGGTAAGAGAGAGAAAGAGGATAATCCAAAGCTTTTTTCTCTCTCTTGATTACCCAGATTTCTCCTTATTCCTTCTTCCTACAAACAAATCAAGCAGCCAAAAGTTTTGTTGTCTCAGCGGCATTTTAACAAACAGTTGTTGGGCAATGTCTTTTTCAGAAGATATGGGGACGCTGCCCATCAATTGTACCGCGGTCGCAATCGATAAGGATAAACATAGTCAATACGCCGTGAAATGGGCAATTGATCATCTTTTGGGTGGCAACCATTTCCTCATCTTGGTCCATGTCAGACAGAGAAATCGTAGGTATCCCTCTCTTTTTCTTTTTTCCGGGTTGATAATGTCGAATTTGATATAATATATGCACTTCATTATAAGCTAACCAATTTTGAAGGGTCCTCTCGGTATCACTGTCAGTTTCCTGTTTTTGGTTTTTATAATCTTTGAGATACTATATGATATAAATTGTGAAATAACTACAAGTTTGTTATACAATAGTAATCATGTTTATTTTGAAATTGACAAAAAAAACTGGAAACCACCAACCGGTTTTCATATTTTTGGTCATATGTTTTATGAAAACTGTAAAGTGAAGAGAGCATTCACCATATTCCCTGGATGGAGAATGTGAGAGGGTGCACCATAGACCCGGGTGTATGGTGCAAATTGTAGTAAACTGGAAATGAACAAACGTGAAGATTCTAGTTTTGTTTCAAATTATTGCAATATTGTGGGTTGATTTTACGGGCTTATATATATTTTGCGTTTAATCTGTATGCAGCTGATGGATCTATAATAGGTCTTGAACCCGATCCACAACATATCTTCATCCCTTATCGTGGATATTGTGTTCGCAAATCGGTAATTATTCGATAAACTTTGTTGGGTTATGAGTGAAATTAGGTAATCATATGTGTATATATATTAGGTAATTAGTAATCACTTTCTTCGTAATCCTAGTCCTATGTAGGACCTTATGGCTGTATATTATACATCTCCCTGTTTCTAAGCTTGAAGGTACATGGTATTAACATTGATCCTATGCTAGGTATAAGATTTTGGCGGAATTAAATATTGGGCAAAAGGTAAACGTGATCATTTTGTATACATATATATATGGTTTGGGTATCTTGTTATGAAAACACTAGTTTCTAATCCCGTGCAATGCCCAAATCTATATTTATAGCCTTTTGTGTATTACATGAGCTATTATTTGTGATTTTTTTCTTCTAAAATCTTTTGTGGAGCAATCACTTTCTATACGAGGATGAATAATGTACTAAAAAAAATCACAAGTATGTCATTGGGTTGGTGATGAGATGTAAACCATTTTATGTTATAGGTTGACGGTTCGAGTCTTGACTGTTAAGTACCTTTTAGTATAGATATATATTTTCCAAATGTGTACCAATTAAATATATAGTATATGTGATTCCATTTGTTTTACAATGTAGAGCTTACAACATTTTTTATTTATAATCGCAATACAAGACATATTATAAAAATTAATGCAGAATTTGCATTATTTTTTTCTCCTTGTTTCTCCTATTAGGCTATCACCCGTTAATGTGATGTTAATTTGGTATATAGCCATTTAACCTTCTTTTTCTAGATTCGAGTACTCTATAATCCATGTTCCATGAAATGAATTGTGTGAGGCTGAGATGAGTATATCATGAAATGTAGGGAACGGACTTTTGTAAAGCAACTTTTATGTCTTTGTGAATATCTCTCTTTAATCTCATGCAACAAACTGGGACAAACCCCCAGTTGTCATTACTTATGCTAGGAGAAGGAGTGCAGGTGCAGCTAAGGAGCAGCAACAGCAGCAACAGTAATTAGACATTAAGGGCTCATTAGTCTTTTACTGCTTTAATTACTTTCTCTTTTGTATTTTTCTTTCTCCTATGACTTGGCAATTGTACCAACAGAATTCTGTTATTCTGGGGGGTTGGTACAGAGAATCTAATTCTCCTTCTTGTGTATAAATAAAGGCTTGGTGAGCTGAATTCATTATCTATGAAAAGTGGAGAATTATTTTGGGAGAAACCTCACATTCTCGAATGAGTGAGGAATTGTAGCTTCTTCTTTCTGATTTAGCTATCAATATTCTATCTTAGTGACTATCCTTGTGCTAGATTTGTTAAGTTTGTTTGATTCTTAACATCTCAATGCTGTTTTGGTAAGATACATATATATAAAATGTATCTTGCAGGATAATGGTTCACATATTTATTGTTAGGCCCTTTGATTATCTGTTGCGGAACCAGAACATGCATAATGAGAAAACCCAAGAAATTTTATCAGTTTACGTACCTCAAGCTTCTTTTGCAGCTTTCACTATTTGTTTTACCTATTATTTTTGAACACTTGCATTATCATTAGAAATTTGACCAAAATCCGTCTGTGTGAGGTAGAAGGAGAGAGGATGAATGAAATTTGTTGCTTATTTGCATGTACGGAAGAGAAAGTCTAATTCTTCAGCAATTGCTTATCCGCTATTGTTGATTCTTTATGAAATCCGAATTTCAATGTCAAAACAAATCAAACATCAGTTTCACTTAGCATTATTACCATCAGGTTCAAGTGAGAGAGGTGGTTCTTGAAGATTCTGACGTAGCTAAGGCTATTCTGGATTATGTCAACAGCAACTTCATCACTAACATTGTTGTTGGTGCATCTACAAGAAATGCTCTTGTGAAGTAAGCTGTATTTTTTGTCTCTTTATGAAGAAGAACATTATTTCTAACAAGTCTAGTTCCTGAAACTACATTGCTGCTATTTACAGAACCTTTAAAAAACCTGATGTGCCAAGCCATGTGACCAAGTGTGCACCAGAGTTCTGTTCTGTGTATGTTATTGCAAAGGCGAAAGTGCTGAGTGTAAAATCAGCACAGCGTCCTGTTGCAAATACTCCTACTCCTCCTAAGCTTCCATCTTCACTCGGATTAGCACATCAAATTTCAGTTGAAAATGCATCTATGGACGATATGGGCATGAGGTAACTACAATATGCTGTTATTTTCAGTTACGCAGAGAAGTAAAGCTTCAGTTTTGGATATCATTCCCTATTTTTCTTTGTTGGTATTCAAGAAGTATTTTCTCCACTAGTCCCCATACTAGTTAGAGATTGGGCTAAGCTGTTTAGGTTCTTTCTGTTGCTAGTGTGATTGTATCGATTCATTTTGCCAATAGTAAGCTCCTTGGGACGGGGAATTAGGTAGCCTAGGGGTGCTCCCAGTCTGACTTAACGTGGTTGTTAGCAATACCAAAATACAATGGCTTTTGTCAATTACAAGCAGAAAAAATTGCATGCCACCAAGAGTGTAACTATGTGAATTGCTAGGACAACGATCAAGGAGAGAAAGATAGGGGAAGGAAGTGGAAGGAAAGGAAGGGGAAGGAAGAGTGTGGTTGCATTGTCCTTCCATATCTGTCAATAATGCAGGGGATTTGGTTTATTCAGGGGGGACTTCAAAATAACTCATTTCGATTCTCTTCCCCATGCTATTTCCAAAAAAGGCAAAATGAGTCCCTCTCTTTTCTTGCACATTCCATAACACTTTCAAAGTGGGTTGGTGGTAGTGTTTGCAATTTGGCCCTAATTTTTCAAATGTTGCTCCAATCATTATCAATAAAAGGAAAATGTTAAACATCACCCTCAACACATGCTTGAATCTTATATTCCTAACTTAATAGTACCAATGTACGATATGTATTTTAATGCTTATGCATATCCCTAACGTCTACTTTTAACAAATTCTTAAAATAAAATACTGATAAAACCATGTATCCGTGACTGATAGTAGATAACATAATCGAGAGGGAAGAAAGAGTCCAGAGGCTTGGTCACATCACACCTAAGATAGGAAAAATAAACATGTACTTGCTCCATTCCACATTAATTACAACATGTAGAATTTCACGCCCCCACTGCAGAACTATAACAGTTAATCTAATCAGTTATCTATAAGTAAGAATTCTAAGTTGATATGTAGAGAATATACATCGAGACAAATCTAACAAGATCTCACATGACTATGTTTATACTAGCGTATAAATGAAAGTAGAAGGTCAAAGATATGAATATTGTAAAATTTCAAAGTTTGCAATTAATATAGACTGTAGGAAGTATAAGAGAAGTATGCATAAAATAAATATTTACATAAACGTAAATTTATATATCTTCTATCATGTCCTCCCTGAATTTCATTTTCAAGTGAAAGACTCTCTCAAACAAAAAGGATAAAACATCAAAAGATGCGAACTCACTTTGATTATGATAAACTCCTTCTCTTTACTGTTGTCAGAGCACCTTCTCCCCGAGGATCACTGAACTACAGTGGACCTGAAAGAATTTCTTGGGAAAGAAACAACGATAGCAGTAGGGCTGGACGAAGGGCCCTGATGGGTGGTTCCTGGAAGACTTCGTCATCAATGGATAATATAGACATTACTGGTGGGCTTGCCAGCAACCGCAGTTCCTTATCTGATGATGATAGTCATGACCAGTTTCCATTCCGTAATATGCTTGATGTGGCACCAAAGGACTTAGACTTCTCTTTTGTCGGTGGTCCAAGAAGGGATGACATTCACTCACCAGTAAGTACAAAGTTGATTATGCAAATCAACCAGCAAACCAGTTTGTTAATTTTTTTATATGTGTTACAGAATGATCTAGAGGCAGAAATGAAACGGCTAAGGCTTGAGCTGAAGCAAACTATGGATATGTACAGCACAGCATGCAAAGAAGCCATCAATGCGAAGCAGAAGGTGATTGTTGGTCTCGGGCTTGTATGTAATATTGTCTGCTATTTAACTTAGAAGTTAATTTCCTGCTTCTGATTAATTGTTCAGGCTAAAGAGCTTAATGACTGGAAGGTTGAGGAACTTCGGAAGTTTGAGCAAACAAGGTATTCTGAAGAGTCAGCTCTTGCAATTGTTGAGATGGAGAAGGCCAAGTGCAGAGCTGCAGTGGAAGCTGCTGAAGCGGCACAAAAGTTAGCTGAGAAGGAAGCGCAAAAAAGAAAGTTTGCAGAATTAAAGGCTAAGCAAGAAACTGATGAGAAGAATCGGGCACTGAGTGCATTAGCTCATAATGATGTGAGGTACAGGAAATACACCATAGATGAGATAGAAGTTGCAACTGAAAAATTTTCCGCACAATTTAAAATTGGTGAAGGTGGATATGGACCTGTTTATAGAGGTAGACTAGATCATACACCAGTTGCTATCAAAGTGTTGAGGCCAGACGCTGCGCAAGGAAGGAGGCAGTTCCAACAGGAGGTACCGTAATTTTAAGGCTGATATATCTCTTTTACACTAAATATATAAGAATCTTATTTTCCCTTCATCAATATTTTATATTCATATCATAAGGCTAAAATTGAAAATGACAGAGGAATTTTCTAAGGGAAGCCTGTTGATCTTAGATGTTCTCTTTACTCTTTCTTGTGACTATTGACTTGGTGTTAGCCTAACTTTGTGTCCCCTTAGCCCATCCCAAATTGTGTCGTATATGTTTGACGTGGTAGATGGTATACTGGTATGGTATGACATGGTGTCGCTCGCGTGATCTATGAACTTGAGTTTGTTTTCTTCTCATGGTAAGGGAACTCGGAAGGGGTATCACAGAAGCATAACACGTGCCCATTGGATTTTTTTCTCTATTCTTCTATAATTGTCATTTTATAAATTGTTGGAACTTTTATTGATCCATCCTAAACTAGTATAATTAAAACATTTATTTGAGTATTGCATGGTTTAATCTTGTTCTCTCTAATTCATTTTGATGGCAGGTTGAGGTCCTAAGCTGCATGAGACATCCACATATGGTTCTTCTCCTAGGGGCATGTCCTGAGTATGGTTGCTTGGTCTATGAATACATGAACAATGGAAGCTTGGAGGATCGGCTCCTCCGAAAAGGTGGGACCCCTCCTATACCGTGGAGAATCCGGTTCAAAATAGCAGCAGAGATTGCAATTGCCCTTACATTTCTGCACCAGGCAAAGCCAGAACCTCTCGTGCACCGTGATCTAAAGCCGGCTAATATCCTCTTGGACCGGAATTATGTGAGCAAAATCAGTGACGTTGGTCTTGCACGATTGGTTCCGCCTTCTGTAGCAAATAGTGTCACACAATATCACATGACTTCTGCTGCAGGAACATTCTGTTACATAGATCCCGAGTATCAGCAGTCAGGTATGTTGACCACCAAATCTGATGTATACTCTTTGGGGATAATGTTGCTTCAGATAATTACAGCAAAGCCTGCAATGGGTCTAAGTCATCATGTTCAGCGATCCATCGATACTGGCACCTTTTCTGAAATGCTGGACCCTGCAGTACATGACTGGCCAGTCGAAGAAGCTCTCTCATTTGCGAAAATGTCTTTAAAATGTTGCGAGCTTAGGAAACGGGACCGCCCAGATCTTGCTACTATTGTGTTACCAGAACTTTGTCGACTAAGAGATTTTGGGATGACTGAAGATCCCAACAACTTCTTCGCATATCAGCCAAGACATCATATGCCAGTTCCACGCCCAAGGTCACAACCACGAAGTTCACACCATCGATCATCACATTCAAGCCAGGTACTTAGCTAGTATTATCCGTCCTCTTTCAGTTTGCATACTTCTGTGTAGAGATGGGATAGCAGTCTATGCTTATGCGTCAGAGAAGGTCCTTTTTCCAGCCTTATTAAATATGCTTAGACCATTGGAATTTGTACTTTTGAGGTTAATGTCTTCATTTTCTTTGTTAATGGAATTATGACTGGTTTACAGCCTCTTTCTTGAGCCATTTAAGCTGATAGGTTCTCCCGTGCTGGTGCAGAATTCTTACTTTCTGAATTAAGGAACTCTCTCCAATTTATGTTTCAAAGAGCATTGCCCATTATATATCCTATCATTTGACTCGCATGTCAAACACCTCCTTAACCATCCTATGTTTCTTTTTTTTTTTTGGCTGGCAAGGCCACTAGGTTTCCTATCGACTAACTTTTATCTATGAAAATTCTGCTTTAGCTGTATATTAGACAAATAGACATATTGTTTAAAATTCAGATAGTGCTTCATAAGGATTTATTTGGTAATCTTGCTTCATGTCAAACACTTCCTTTTGTTCTTTTTAGTTGAAACAATTTGCCTTCTGCATATAGACACTCCACTTTGACCATCTTTTGTAATTAATACGTAAGTTAAACATAGACATGTGAGATCTTGTTAGCTACATCGTCTCTCTTTATTTTTCAAGATATGATTTATTATTATATAATTTAGATTTAGATAATTAATTAATGATGTCAATGGTCGAAAGTATTGTATTGACAAGTGTGAAGGTCACATTGTTGCAACTAAAATAGAATAGAGGAAGATTATCTTAATAAATGAAGTTACTTGGCATTGTGGTATTGACAAGACAAGAAGAAAGTAAGCACGAAAAATTGATATGTTGTGATGATGAGCAGGGGACATCAAGAACCCGTCCTTGGACACCACCAAAAGGTTCAGATGAAGGACGCAGAACTTCCATAGGAAGCTCATAGGAGGAGGTATCTTCATCAGCTTGGTTCCACACTGGTGAAAAGTATTATATCAACTACCTTTACGAGATGAACATTGATAATAAGTATCATGTTTCGTGTAAAGATTTAGATCTTGTAAATGTATTAATTATGGCTTCCATGTACATGGGGTTCTCCTTTTTGTAATACACTCTACTTTCATAGTGAAGGAAAATGAATAATTTTTGGTTCATTTCCTAACATAAATTCCGTCTGATCTTTGCTTCCTTCTTTGATAATGATGGTTTCAATCCTTTTCTGCTGTAATACTAATACATATACCCTGTCAAGGGCAGCATGATCTTCTTCAAGCTCACCATTTTACGCTCAAATCATTTAAGAAAGACGGTATTTGGCCTTCCGCTCGAGTTTAAACTATGATGTTAACTATTTTGTTCAAATAAACCTATGCTGCTTCTAACAGTAATTTGTTGTCTAAAAGGAATCTAAAAAATAAATATCTCAGGGGAATATTACTGTAGTTTTGGTCGCATTATTTGTTGAGAACATAGAATCAAGTAGAAACAAGTTTGTAATCACCAACAATAACTAATGGAAGCCAACAACCAAACAAGCAAGCAAAACAACAATAAATGAAGAAATAAATGAGAGAGAGTTAAGTAATGGCACCGTGGGAAGACCCGAGAATCCGGGAGTAAAAACCCACAAGCACTAAGGAGTATATTGATCTTGATGATTGATTGAGAGAGATACAAGCTATTTCAAGCTACACACACAAAGGCACAAAGCGCTAGAAATTCTCTCTAGTCTCTTGATTTGTGTGATATTATGTCATATTTACAAATGGGGAAAAGAGGGGTATTAATACTACCCCCGAAAATAGCAAAAACGGTTTCACGTGAGACGAAAACGCGAAAACAGGGTGCAGGGGCATGCGCTGGTTGCGACCCGCGACAGGTATCGCGACCCGCGACCAGAAGCTGCCAAGTCCTCCTCACTTTGCTTCTTCTTCATTTCATCTCATGAGCCCTTCTTTGAAACCTTGGCTCTTAGACATCTCCACACCATAGACCTAACATTATTGGTCATAAATGTCAGATGATTATTTGGCTAAGGCTTTGAAATATATGGAAGTTCTATTCTGGGAGCCTTTCCTGTCAGAATTATAACACCTGAGGAGCAGACAATAGCTCAAAAATGTAGTTTCAGATTGTAGTTTCCCAAACTATATTACTGGTCATAAATGTCAGATGATCATTTTATTTCGGATCGTAATTTCCTTTAAGCAACAGTAATTTCCTCATCTACATTGCAAAAAATATGTTGCTTTGGGAATATTACTGTAGTTTTGGCCGCAGTACTGGTCACAAATATGTGCAGAACCCTCTATATCTCTTATGCCAAAGCAACATATGCACCACATGAAGCTTATAAAATATGCTCATCATCATCATTAGATGCAAATGAAAACATAAATCATAATCTTTGCGGTAACATTTGTTACAAAAGTCTCATGTTAGGATCAAAATACACTGTGCCATCACTAGCTGATGTTGCAATGCAACTATGCATAAGTGAGTGTGGCACTTGCCCTGTCATTTGTTACAAAAGCACATTTGCACCAACTACAATCACCACCGTCACACCCCCGTGGATCGCTAAAGAGTGGTGGTGGTAGTGATAGTCATCTTCCTCCTAGTCCACCAAAAGTTGCATTCCCTTTGATGATAGATCCAGCTGGTCCTTCCCATCCTAGGCTTCGTTTGTTTTGGTGGAAAATCATCTTCTTGGAAAAATGTTTTCCTCCATCTTCCCATTTCCCTTTGTTTGTTTTGGTAAGGGGTGGAAAACACTTTTCTTAAAGATGGAAAATGATCTTAGAAGAAGAAAACCAATTTCTGTATGTAAAGAAGGTATGCCATATTTTCCTCTTCACACTCCTTCCTTCTCTTTATTATCTCCTCCCATATTTCCTTCTCTTTTATTTCATTTACATTTTCTCCCTAGGTTTTCCTCCAATAAAACAAACAAAGGAAAACTCTTTCTAAAATTATGTTTTCTATTGATAATTGTTTTTCTTGAAAAGTGATTTTCCGTGAAAATTGTTTTCCGTCAAAACAAACGGAGCCCTAATCCCCACTTCTACAAGTCTAGTGCTGCATTTCTTCACTTCCTTTTACAACTAAATTTTCTGTTATTGTAATCTTTGCCTTTATGTGCCATTTCTTTACTTTGTATGATACCTTCAAATGATTGGTAATTTTGATCAGTCAACGAAATGTATTTTTGCATCATTTTCACTTATTTTTTCATAGGAGTGAAAAAAATGTAGATTCCATTCTTGTATCTACTTAAGTGACCACTAAATTTTTACTTGGTCAATTTTTACTTTATTATGCAGCACTAATTCCTGGACTTTCTACTTTGGAACAATGAATACACTAATATAGTAATAAACTAACTATTAAGCCTTGGTAATTTGTTTTTTTTTTGCAGCAGTACAGGTAAATAAATACAGTACACAACGACACCTTTTCTAGCTACATTTGCTAGAAATTAGGAGCCCACTAGACACTAAACTAGACGACTCTCTATTACAACAATCCAAACAACGAGAACGACACTGGCAAGAAAGGAAACCCTTACACACACCTATATTCATAATACGCTGCTTCTTTGGTTGGCTGGCGACAAACGACGTCGAACAATTTCCACCTTCTCTCTTCATACTTGCATGAAATTTAGTTAAGTTGGACCAATTTTTCCTTGATTTTCCACTACCCTTGGTCATGCGGCTGACTCGTGGACGATGATGAGGGGGAGGTAAACGTTGTGCATAAGGCTGATAACCTGTTGTTTTCTCTACTCCTGTTGCATCATCTTGTGTTAAACCCATCCCTACAGCAATTAAACGTGGTGATTGCACTGAAGGAACAATAGAATCCCCATCGCTTATCCCATCCTTGCTTTGCACCAACTCGAAAGGCGAGCTTGTATGAACGACTGAGTCTTGATCTTTGCGGGTTTGTGTCAACTCCGTAATTGAACTAGCCACCAACTGGTCTTTTTCCTGGTAGCAATTAAACTCGGGGACGCTTGCTTCCCTCAACACATGGTTATAGGGGTTCGCCGTCAAGAAATCGACTTTTGAAGTAAAGGCTCGGGCCTTCAAAACTGAGATTGAGCGAGGATCATAGAATTGCAACTCTTGTCCTGCTCTTAGTTTCTCTAGATTGGCATGAGAAATTTGCAAGCTCATGTATGGCCTCTTTTTATTCACAAAAGTCACCTTACCCTTCGGAGGTATACTTTTGGACTGGAAACCAAGTTTCAAATCCTGCTCCTGATCAACCTCCATATCATCTTTACTATCATTCAAGCAAACATTGTTGTCGCATTCGCTTCCCAATCCATCATCTCCTAATTCTGAATGTGCTACATGTGGTTGACCGACGTGCTCTTCTCGGTCCTTTACCTCTAGGCCATCGCTCGAATTTTTGATCACCGCAGCCTGTGGAGATGAAGAGTTCCATCGTTGTAACATCACCATATTGCTGCTTTCTCCTTCTTCTACCGGGTTTCCTGCCAACAATGTTTTTTCCACTCTCACAACTTCTTGAATAATGTCCTGATTTTTTAGGCTCTAGCATCCTAGCTTCCTTCAACACTTCATACCCCTTCTCCATCATTCCCATTTTTACCAAGGCTATACCTTTCCTAAATAGAGCCTTCATATTTCTTTCATCAACCTCTAGCAGCAAAGAACAAAAATGGATAATTTTGTTCAATTTGTTTAACTTTAGAGCACATACCGCCAAATTCAAATGGAGAGAAATCACTAACTCCTTGTAGAAGGAATTCTCATTGCACATGGATTTATCTTCACATATAGCAGGGAGAGCAACACAAAGGGATTTAATAGCTCTATCATAATTCGTATATGCGACCTTAAAATTCTTATCTCTATAAAGAGAATTTCCCTCTTCCTTAAGAGAAACCACGAAACATCATGAGGATTATCAAATTGTTGGAACAAACTTGCTACATCTTCGTCATCTTCATCCAATAAATTCAAGTGATGAACCAAAAGAGGTGCCAAACTAGTGTGCTTCTCAATTTTCCTAATATGAACCATGTTTACAAGTGAACAAATTCCTAGAGCTTAACCTTCACAGTTAATTTGATTTGGACTCAACAAACACTGACCACAAAAGGGTATTCTTTATCATAAACTGCTTAAGAGATAAAGATGGGTAAACTAAGTACCTGAACCTAACAGGATAGATAAAATTGGATTATCGTTTTCCACAATGCTAGAAACACACTAGAATCTCGTGATAGTGTCGCCACTAAACTCTGTGAGGAAAGGTTTGAAAGAGCAAGTTCAACTAAATCACCAAATTAAACTATCAAGTGAACGAATTGTGCCAGATTTAAGACAAAAAGGGAGGAGGGGAAGCTCGCCGGCCTCCGGAGATGAATGTCGTTGCTACCTAGTTGCCGGAAAGCTGCCCAAGTATACTTTTAATGGAGTTGGTTGGAGGTTGGAAGACTTAGAGAGAGAGAGAGAGAGCCTTCACGCGGTTTCTTCTCAAAGCTTTTAGTCAAAGTATCTATATCTCTATTATATAAGGCAACGGGTGGGGGACACCAAAAATAAAAAAAATAAAAAAAATAGAAAATAAGACTCTAACTGTTAATATAAAACTGACTACAAAAATCAAATCACAAATAGAAAAAATAACATCCTAAATTCCCAACTGCTACCTTATATCATTTCTTTTTCTTTCTTCTTTATTCTTTATTCTTTCCACTTCCCACTTCCCTCACGTTTAGCAGAAAGTGGAATAGGCACATTTTGAAATGAACTGAATCAAATGAAAAAGAAACCCGAGAGAGATATATCAGAGATTCAATCAGATAACGACGAAAAAGAAGACAAGTAATCCATAATGGTATTTGTAGCACCACGCAGCACTGTATGCGCGCCAGGGTCTCTCGACAAGTCCGCCGCCGCTTCCGATGTTACCCTGATCGATATTTCGGTGAACACGACCGGATTCCTAGCGATCGATGCCGTTGAAAAGGTGAATACGAGTCATCCAGGTTTGCCCATGAGTTGTGCTCCGATAGGTCACATTTTGTACGGCGAAGAAGAACATGTATTTGTGTACCCATTATCGTTTTGTATTGTCTGCCGGATATGGGTTTATGATTCAGTATGCGCTTCTTCACTTAGCAGGCAATGACATTGTCACTGTATCTTCTTTCTCACTCCCTTTCTTTGTGTTTGTTTTTGCCGTTTTTGTTGCATTTGATTGGTTGGACAATGTGTGGGAATGGGCCTTTGTTGTTTAGACTGGGTATTTTTCACATGGGTTGGGTAGAAATGAATGCTTTTTATTCTATTAGTAACGGGGAAATAATTTGGTGCCTAAAAGCACATGGTATTGGTAACTTATTTCAGCTTTCCATCCTTTATGATTTTTCATTTGCATATTTTGTTATTGCTTTTCAAATTGATAGTGCTATTTTTTTTGTTTGTTAATCTTATTGTAATTTATTGAGAAAATATTTATATGTATTACAATTAATTAAAAACAAACACAACCATATATCCATACAAAGGTTCTAGATACTCTAATTAAACGAAACAAAACTGAAGTGAAAATAAGCTAGGCAACTATGTGTATGGAGAGAAAAAAATTGTTAATGATAGAATTATGATTAGATTTATATAAATGAGAATTACAAATAATGGATCGCTATGATGAGGTAAGTTTTGACGCCAAAAAATCGCATAGAGGAGTTGCTTATTATGGAGTACTTTGGTGTTTGTAGTGAATAACATATTGTAAAAATATGGCTTTTCTTTTATTTAACAATCTAGCCTAAAGAGTCGTCGCACGCATAGCGTGCATAAAAAAGCTAGTATCTATATAAAAGAAGAAAAAATGTACACGTGTCAAACAATCAAACAATAAGGCAACGTGGCAGCATATTATTAAAAACACATGTGTCAATTGCACATTAAATACGCATATGTGTCGAATGCACAACAATTATGAGTTGCTTACCCAAAATAATTCCCGTACCAACAATTATGAGTTGCCATTTTCGAATTATTTTGCACAATATGAATTTTTAACGGGTAGGGAAATTTTCGGAAATTTTGCACAATGTAGTAACTTTGGAAATGATCAAATTGGAAGATATCATGATTGGGCAAATATAATGTAGTAGCTTGGGAACGGCAACATAAAGATGTACTTAAGAAAATGTTCTTGCCAATATAATATAGTAGCTTGCTATATTCTTGCCAATATCATATAGTAGCTTTGGAAAGAAAATGTAATTAAGTCAATTTGATCATTTAAATCAAGTTTATGTTTATAGGCAATTTGATCATTTGAGCCAAAATTATTCACATGTGTAATGAAAACGCATATATATCAAGGAAGATATAATAATCTTTTTTGAAGGTATGAAGAGTTTCCTTATTCACGCAAACGGCAATTAGAACCGGGTATAAATCTTATCTAAGCACAAAAATATATATATATAAAAAGCAAGAAAAAAAGGCACGTGTCAGCTTCTAAGGAATAGTAGTGCCACATGTCAAGCAATTAGAATAAGTGGCACATGTCGTACTTATAAACTTTCTAATTTTCGGCTAAATTTGAATACTGCAATGAAAAATACAGAAAGTAGAATATTAGGGATAATAAATTATTCTATTGTTTTTCGAAAGTTTAAAATAAAATAATAATTTATAAAATATAAAGGAGGTTGAACACTGAATGTGCATGTGAAGGCCTTGGTGGGTAGTAATCAAATATCAGTGGATAGACATTTAAGCCAAGTTTTTGTAACTTTTATGTAACTACATTGTCTAAAACAAGAAATAATAAAATAGAATAATAAATTTGAATGTCAAGGGTTATTTACACAAAATATGTGCTAATATAATGACACTCCTACACTGTAAACCTTCCATTAACTTAAATTTGAATGTCACGGGTCATTAACACAAAATATGTGCTAATATAATGATACTCCTACACTGTAAACATTCCATTAACTTAAATTTGAATGTCACGGGTCATTAACACAAAATATGTGCTAATATAATGACACTCCTACAGTGTAAACATTCCTTTAACTTAGACTAAAGTTTCTCAAACAATTATAAGTTATTTTAGTCTTGATTAAGTTTCATTATGATGAATTATTATTAAAAAATCCAATAACTTAAATATTAAACCTTTTAAATAGAACCTGGTATCCCGTGCATTTTTGCACGGGTATAAATATAGTTTGTATTTATATTAGTACATCATATCCTAGATACTTCTTTCATTTAAAACCTTGTAAAGATTACATAAGATCATTTAAGTTTCTTTTTTCTCCCTTTTTGAATTTGTTTTCTGGATGACTATATTGTACTATCTCTGTTCCATATGTATTGCAACATAGGGAGTTTTACGTCTCCCAACGCACTACTTTAAACCCTAATAGCTCTAATTTTATTTAAGTAAAAATTATAAAAAATTGATATTAATTAAGCATATATCGAGACGAATCTAACAAGATTCCACATGACTATATTTATCCTTATGTATATCACAAAAGAAGGTCAGAAGAAAGTGTATAAATAGTGCAAAATGTCATAGGTTGCAATACATTTGGAACGGAGGTAGTATATCATATTGAAACTATATATTCATGATTTGATATTTAATGGAAAATATAGAGATATTTTGAGGGTATTATAATGCTTCCTCTATTTTTTCTTAAGTTTTGCCAAAACAAATGAGGTGCATATTAAGATAGTTGTAAAGTTTGAGGGAGAATATTAAACAAATTATACGTCTTTTCCTCAAAGGAAATGAACGGATGACAATCCGATACGTCTCCTCTACATTACCCTTCAAATTTTTACTTCCCTTCTTATGCACAACTGTTACCTTTCCAACATCCATACCCAATCCACGAAATAAAAAAAGAAAATCCATCTCCATTCCAACACCCAATTAGATATCCTCCACCAATCTACACTCGCACACCATTCGTCTTTAACTCCAGCCTCATCTGCCTCATAATTATCTCAATCCAAATGCTCCAAAAATAATATGAAGTAAAAATTGACAAAAACCACCTAATAAAGACACTTTTTTTGACTTAACCACTTAATAAACGTTTTATTATAAAAAACCACCTATTAAGACTCTTTTTTTTAAAACACCACCAGTTAACGGAGTATTAGTAACTCTATTAACTCTAATGTCACGTGGGTCCCATTTATGAATTTCCCTCCTCTTTCAATCCCAGATTTCCCACCAAATTTCCCCCCCTTTTATAGCCCCTCCTCACTCACATATTCAATTCAATCAAATCTATTTTTTTCCTTCAATCTTTCAATTAGGGTTCATATCACTGAAATTAGGGTTTGACATTTGCATTTCGTTCAACCAATCGAAGGTAATTCCTCTTCATTTGCTTTAATTTCGCACTAGTTAATTTAGGGTTTTTAGTTGATTTTGGATTAATCTCCCTCTTTCTCTCTTTATTTCTCATGTTGTAGGATGTCTCAGTCATCCTACAAATCTGCACGCCCTCTTCCTACATTGTGCCACTGTGGTTTTCCAGTTGCGCACAAGCAGTCATGGACATCAAGGAACCCCGGAAGACGCTTTGTTGCTTGCAAGTTTTTCAATCCTGAAACGAAGGCTAAAGGGTGTGAGCTCTTCCTTTGGGCTGATGATGACCAATTAGAATGGCAAAGAGTTGTTATTAACCAACTCATATTGGACAAGAAGCTACTTGAAAACCAAGTTGATCAATTGAAGTTAAAAGTGTGTAATTGTGAAGACCAAAAATCGAATTTGGTGAAAGACAATGAGAGAATTAGGCTGAAATATAAGAAGGTTGTGGCTGCATTAGAGGCAAGGAAGAAGAAGAATGTTGAACCTAGTTTGCCTTACTTACATATGATTCTTGTTGTTGGGTTTGTTGTGTTAGTTTGTGCTGTTGTAAAAATAGCAATATGAAGCCTAGCATACTTAGGCTAAGATATGCTACTCTTTGTATGATTTTAGTGATGGTAATGGCTTATATGCTCCTTGTAATCTAGTTTAATGAATGAATGAAGATAATTTTAAGCACATTCTTTCTTGTTTGTATAATAGTTCATTCAAAAAATATGCCCCACAACATTATCAAAAGTGTAAATAAGACATCAAATTGATAAAAAAAAACACTCTTACATTAAATCTTGAAATGGTGCAATTTGCATAGCTGTCATATTGATCCAAATTCATTACAGAGTTCAAAAGACTTTAAAAATCCTTTGTAAATTGTGTTTCAACAACCTAACAATACATTTTCCAACATAACAATTATGTTTTTCCATTACATCACTAGAAACCAGTTTTAAAAAAAAAAACTAACAACATAAATCTATTCTAGCTTCTTCTTCTTGGCAGACTTGAGAGGTAGCTTTTCCCTTCTGCTTTCACCAACTTGGGATGACTGAGTTGGAATGATATGACTGAGTTCAGCAGATATTTGTGCAGATACTTGAGAAGCCACTGGTGCAGTTGCAGCAGTTGTAGAAGACTATTAGAAGAAGAAAACAGTGTTAGTTTTCAACCTAAAAAACTTTTAAGCTATAAAACATACTAACCATGGTAAACTGAACTGAACCATACCTGAGCATACACCACTTTAGCTTGCTTTTTCTTCTTCTGATTAAGAACCCAGGGATCATTTGATTGAGGCCTTCCACCTTTGTCATCCTTTTGCTTAGGTGGATTTTTGCATTTAAGTTTGTTATGTCCTGGTTGGCCACAGTTAGAGCACATATTAGGCTTCTTTTGCCTCATCACAAACTTGCTCTCCTCAACTTCACCAGGTTCTTTCTTCCTCTTTTTCTTAGAAGGCCTCCCAGGCATCTTCCTCATTGGTGGTGGTAGTGGCTTAGGCATTCCACAGTCATCTCAGGGCTTCATACCAGGCATAGGCATAACACTAGTTTTGTATGCCTCTACATACTTTGCAACAGTGTAATAGTCATGCACATACTCATCGGGATTCTCCCTTCTCTTCACTATGCAAGCAAAAGCATGTGGGCAAGGTAAGCCTGTCAAATCCCATTTATAGCAAGTACAAGTTCTAGCTTGTAGATTGACTACATGCTTATGATAGGATTTAGTCGTATCACCTAATCAAAAATAAACCTACAGTCCTCTAACTATGGTAGTCAATGGAAGCAGGGTCGAATCCACTGGGAGACAGAGTTTCTAAATTAATATTCAACCAATTAGCTACTTCAGATCAAATCAGAGAAGAGTTAACTGAACTAATGATTAAACTAAAGAAGACGGATTAAATCGAGGATTTAGCTATGGACTAAAAACCTAGGGTATTAGGTCGGTCCACCATGCTTATATCAATCAAATAGGGTCAACTACTACCAAAACCTAAGTTATGAGTCGGGGGATTAGAGCATGTGTTGAGCTATGGTTAAGACTCAACGCTCATAGTTCAACATACGCCGCATGTTCACTAACGTAATCAGAACTACTGACGTGTCCTAGGCCTCTAATCGTAAGACGGATCTGTGCAAACAACTATTAACCACAAGCAATCAATGAAATTGTACACTGACATTAATTACTCAATAAGAACAAACCACATCACAATCACCCTAATCAAGCCCTAGAAATTAATAGAAATCTAAATCACAATCATGGTATAAACATGGCTTTCCTATCTAACACCCTAGAAAGAGAACTACTCACTCATAATCGAATTAAGAACAACAAAACTAATATGAAACCCTAATAATTGCATCATGAATAATTGAATAAATAAACTAAGCAATTGAGAATAATAAAAGAGATTAGGGTAAGAAAGAATACCAATTGACAGAAAGCAGGAACTTTTATTGAAATCGGAATAAGTTCAATCACCTTTAATCTAATCTAAAGTGTTTAAATTAAACTAAGAACAATGAGAAATAACTAGAGTCTAAACTAGAATAAAGGATGAATAAAAGATGTCTCTAAAATAATGAGGAAAAGGTATTTATAGTACCCCTCAAAGTCAAACTAAATGCGGAATAAAAAGGACGAAAATCGTGTAAATATGCACGGGACCCGATCGGGCCAAAGGCCACCCGATCGGGCCCACACAAAAATCACCCATAAATTCCTTCGGATTCCACGCAGCCATATAGCATCAGAAAAGACAAAATTCGGCCCACCCGATCACTCACCCGATCGGGTTGATGATCGGGTCTCTGGCTTATTAAGTACGCAGCAGAATGAAGTACACACAAGTGGGCCATTTGCTGTCCTCTATTCACGCAACAGCAGTAACAATTGATGGTGGTTTTGTCTTCTAGCGTATAACATGCATAGCAATAAATATAGTGGGCCCCTTGTGTTTCCTTAACAGCAGACAGCAGCTAGCAACTTGTTTATGGGCTTAGCTGTAATTTTCGCTGGCGCCACAACATCAATTGGAAGCTGGGCTTCCACCCGATCGGGTGGGCTGACTTCGCCCGATCGGTTATAAGAGGTTTTTAGCGTGTCGTTAAGGCACTAAGAACCGCTTAGCAAACACAATTTATAAACCTAACGAGCAACTACTAAGCACGTAGTAACGGCAAGTCAAGGGTCGAACCACAAGGAAATTGGGATTGAGTTCAGTCCACTAAGTCCAAAACTACCTAAGTGAAGGGTTTTTGGGGGTTTTGGATTGAGTAAGTCACCGACTAATTAACTAGCTAAAGAATACCAACTAAGAATTAAATAGAAGAATTAATAAGATAGAGAAAACACTAGAGCTTGGGTTACTCGCATGAACTCGGGCAAGACGCGACACAAATGCAACTACGAAGCTATTGAGAATAACGTGCAAGGTTAAGTTTCCCTCTAAAGTCCTTGAGTCCTCTCTCGAATGGTCCTCAAGAGTAATCAATTAATCAATCGACTAAATCCTCTCTCGAATGGTCTTTAGCCAATTGATTAATGGATTCAATTTGATTGGAAAACCCCTAAATAGGATCCTCTTAATTTCTACCCAATCTCTTGGTCTAGAAATTAAGTTGATTCATGGGAATGACTAGACAACAACAATCAATTAAGAGTAATTGAAATCTAAGCCCTAGCATAAACTTGATCAAGGTCTACCCTAAGGTGTCAAAACACCAAGAACAATGCACATTAAACATGAAGAAAGCAATTACAAGAACATCTACATTAAGCCCCTAATTCATGCTTTCACCCAAACCCTAGATTAGAAACTACTCACTAATCATGGATTCTAAGCAATTAAGATTCAATAAGTTAAACATCATGAACAAAGCAATGAGATTAAAGGAAAGAGATAGAAAAGAAATTACTTGAATTAATTGATGAATTCGATCTTCAATAATGAAACAAAGGAGTAAAACTAGTGTTTAGAGGGAGTTTAGGGCTAAGAGAGAGTAATTAAAAACTAAGTGTATGAAGTAATGTCGAGTCTAAGCTAAAAAAACTAATTAAAAGAGTCATTAAACTAAGACGGAGAAAACGGGTCAACACCCGAAGTCAGGTCACCACGGTCGTGGTGAAATCACCACGACCGTGGCCCCTGACTTTCATAGGATCAGTTTCCAATCTTCAACAGTCTGTTTTGCTCGCTACAGGTCCCCACGACCGTGGTGATTTCACCACGACCGTGGTGACCTGCTCGTCAGCGGACAGCTCAACTTCGAACGATCATATCTCTCTCGTCTCTTATCGGAATTGGGCTCATGACCAGTCGTTGGAAAGCTATCGAAACGAGCTAACACCTCCCACCGGAATCACCTCAATCTGATTTACGGATCAAACGTTATGTCCATTTGAAGTTCAACATACCATAACTAATCTTCCAATGATCATATATGACTTCAAAAACCTGTTAGTTAGTCTGAAAATCATCCAAAACAACTAAACGAGTAGTGAAGCAACCATTTAGCTCAAAGTAATCAAAACCATGCAATGCAAGACTAAAATGCTCTAAATCTATATGCATCGACACTAAAAATACAGCATGGATAGGCACGATAAAATACTTATCAATCGGGCCTGGGGTAAAAAGCCCCAATTTCGAACCTTGTCTGGTTCAACGCAGCATACAACATTTGACTAAAAATTGATTTCGCCCGATCACCCACCCGATTGGGTCATGTTTGCCCGATCGGGTCTGGGCACTTCGTCTCTCGCCCGATCAGATCGGGCAAGCCTTGCCCGATCGGGTCCGCAACTTCTATACCCGATCAATATATCTTCGCCCGATCGGGCCATTTTTGCCCGATCAGAGTACGAAAAACTCCTTTTTAACTCTTTGGCTCTCAATTTTTCACGTTTAGATGTCTTGGGACCTCCTAAACTACCCATAAAGCTCGTGAGCCATCCTACGTGCCTCGTAACATCTCGTAAAGCCGTGGTTGCTTCCAAATGGCTCGGGAATAAGGAGAAAACTCCCTAAAACTTGCAATTCAACACTAAAACACAAAACCACAACTATATACGATAGTTAGCACAAAATAGCTCCCAAGAGCTCCAATGACGCACAAAATAGCTTGTAAATAGGGGAGAAAGTCTATATAAATACGTGATATCAGCTTATCATCCCCATGATCTACTTCCCAAGCATCAACACTAGATTGCACAAGAAAACAGTTTTTGGACTCCTCACTAACCCATTGAAACACTGTTTTTACATATGGCATCAACCTCCCCTCTTGTTTCTTAACACCCTCTAATTTCTCAAACATTCTCTTCATCACATACCTTCTTATCCATTCTAAACAACTTATTATAGGCTTATCCCTAGCTTCCCTAAGGAAACCATTAAAGGTTTCACATAAGTTGTTTAGTAGCATATTTGACTTTGAAAATGTGAGAAAAGCATGTCTTGCCCAATGTTTTGTAGGTATTGCAGCTAAATAAGCAAAAGCATCCTCATCTAAAACTCTTATAGCTTGCATTTGTTCATTGAAGGTGTTCTGTTGCAAAACATATAACATGCATCAAAAAAAAAATTCCAGCCAACACATAGTTTACTGATCCAAATCATCATTACATGATATAAAAACAGTTTTATAAAAACTGAACCTCACCTTGTTGGATGTCCTAGCAGCATACCAAAACATCTCTTTGAATACTGATCCAGAAAATTGGAGCTTGAAATTGGCCCAAATGTGCCTAACACAGAATCTTACTTCTGCTTTGGGCATACACACAACAATAGCATCCAATATCCCCTACCATTTAACAGTTTCAGTTTATGTAATAAGGAAGGAAAAAAATAAACAAGTAAAAGTATGTATTGAAATACTACCTTTTGCCTGTCACTCATCAAAGTGAGGCCTTCACCAGCTGGACACTCCAAGTCAGTTGCCAAAGCACCCAGAAACCAAGTCCAACTTTCCTTGTTTTCAACTTCAACTACTGCCCAAGCAACTGGATATATGTTGTTGTTCCCATCCTTGCTCACTGCCACTAGGATCATACCAGGATATGCACCCTTTAAGTGACAACCATCCACTCCAACCAATGGCCTACAACCTAGCTTGAGCCCCACTTTACAAGCTTTCAAACACACATACATTCTTAACAAAGTTGGAGCACCAGTGTCCATACCTAGACACTGAACCAAAACTGTACTCCCTGGGGTGTATTTCAATAATGTATAGGCATAGTCATACACCTTTGCATACTGCTCTGATGCATCACCAAACAATATCAGCTTTGCCCTTGCTCTAGCACACCAAGCTTTACCATATCCAATGCACACACCTAACTCTCTTTGTACTAGGCTAACAAAACTCTTCAGCTTGTAATTAGGGTCTGATCTCCAGTGCTCCAAGTATTTTTCTGCCAAAAACTTAGATGTAACCTTGGGATTACTATCCTGATATCCACAAGTATGATTTAGGTTCATACTCTTAATTTGCATTTTTTTCTCCAACTTCAACCTAGCAGCCATCACCCTAAATCCACACTTATAATCTGCCCCACATTGACAACCCCTCAACCTACCATGTTTTGAATCCCAATGGCATTCACATCTGTGCTTGCAATACAAACTCACTCTTTTAGCATCATTATGCAAGAAATAAAAATCATAATGATTTTCTATAGCATGTTGAATCAAAGATTTCCTGAGAATAGTAATGTCCCTAAATTTCAGCCCAACTCTTAGGTTGATTTTTTGGGAGAAATCAATCTCTGGGTTAAATTCAGGATAAGGGTCTAACTCCTCATCAGATCCTTGTATACTTCTTAGCTCATCAGATTCATAGTCCTCCTCATTCACTCCTTCAAATTCATTTGTTGGCACCTCATCAACAACCTTGCCTTTCCCTTTTTTATCCCCAAACTGTTGCTTAGAAATGTTAATTGGCTTTGTTTTCACAAATACATCAGCTTCATCATCAACACATTTATCTTCCTCATTTGGATTAAAATCTATATCTATATCAGAGAACACAGAATCTGAAGTCCATTCACCCTCTTCACCTTCTGTTTCTAAAACATCCCTTTCTTTTTCTTTCTTCCCTTTCCCTTTTTTTTTCTTTCACTTCTTTTTGTTTGCTTGGTTTTTTGACCTTCTTCCCAACAGCAGACTTCCTAGCAATGTGCTTCCTTCTTTTAGGTGTATTTGTATCTGCTACAGGTTGTTGTACAGAGGGGTTTGGTTTTTTAGAAGAAAGTACAGGCTGTTGTACAGGAATAGGAGGGGTTGAGAGGTCTGTCTGTTGTTGCTGTGTAGATCTAGGTTTTTTCAAAGGAATCTGTGTTGTTTTTTAGGGGGGCAGTAGTTTTAGGCTTATCTGGTGGAGGTTGTGCAGATTTAGGAGTTTCTTCTGTTTTTTTTTGTCTTGTTCTTGGTGGATTAGGTTGTGCAGTAGCCTCTTTTGGATGTTGGACAGTTATGGGCTTGCAAGTAGATGTACATGGGGGTTCAGCCCAATTATCACCACACAACAACACTTCTGGATCAGCCTCATAAGCTTTGGGCTTCTTAACTATGGGCTGCTCTAACTTCACAACTTTCAAAATAGGCTTTTTTGATGAGGAGGGCAGTCCACTTAGTTGTGCAGCTGTTGGAAAATGAAGATTTTTTGTCCTAAGCAATCTCCTAGGTGAAATTGGTGGTGGATGCTCAAGCAAAACATAAAAGCTCACTCTGTTATATGGGTCTTTCCCCTCCACCAAATTCTTTATATCTTCTTGTGTTTCTACTTTCCTTTTCCCACTACTCATTGATCTCCCTTTTAGCCTATACCATATACTAAAATGCTCATACCTCTTCCCATACATATGATTCATGGCTGCCATCACTTCTCCTCTCAAGCTACTAACTGTCAAGTCTTTTATCCAAAGGCAAAGTTTAACATGCAATTCACCTCCTACATACTCTTGTTTACCCTTCACAAAGTCAAATTCCCCCCCTAATATACATATTTGCATCTACATATTTTGATGTCCACCTACAAATCAGGAAAGCAAATAAAAACCTAGTTATCCAACTACTCAACACACACAACACAGTAAAATATTCGATTTCCAAATTAGGGTTGCAGTTTTATTCCAATTTAAGCATGAAAAAATGAAATTACATAATGGAAAAATGCGAATTAAATGCTTTTGCACTTACCCATCATCCTTTGTCAGTTTTTTGGAATCTTTGACCTCATCAACAATAGCTTTCCCCTTCTCTTCCGCCATGAATTTCCAAAATGCCACTCCAGTTCTTCACAAATCAGAGAAATGTGCGAAATTCCAATTTAGGGTTTATGTAGGTTTAATGAAATGAAGTAATTGATGTTGTTTGTTGTGGTGATTCTGTAGTGGCGTGGTGAATTCCCCTCTCTCAATACCAGGAAGCTTGGAAGATGAAGGTGTAAAGAGGGTAAATGAGAAGGCTGTTGCTTTTCAAACCCAAAAGGGCATTTTCGTCTTTTCACATTACAAGTAAATATGGAGGGAAGTCTAATTAGAGTTAACAGAGTTACTAATATTCCGTTAACTGGTGGTGTTTTAAAAAAAAAGAGTCTTAATAGGTGGTTTTTTATAATAAAACGTTTATTAGGTGGTTAAGCTAAAAAAAAGTGTCTTTATTAGGTGGTTTTTGTCAATTTTTCCTAATATGAACTACACTCATGAAATATTGGACGAGTAGATACAAGATAGATAAACGCAATACGATGTAGTTAGATGTGACACATGTAAATAATCAAATCCACCCTCTAATCACTATCAATGACGGGTTTGACTTTAATATGAATTCACAAAATTTTACCCGCCCGCCATCCTTATTTTCTATTTGTATCAAAGAGATCAATGGGAGCTGCTCAGGTGAAATTTGCCTGTAATTTATTGTGATGTCAATAATTCAGTATGTGATATTTAATGGAGGTTCCGAAATGCAACCCAATGAAGTGACATAGCAGGTAAGCTTTGATATTAATTAAACTATTCATTGTTAGGAATAATTTCCATTCTTCTGTTTCAATAATGGTTCCGTATTTGCTATCACTTCTTATTCTTTATGCAAATGATGATGACAACAACTTGTATGTTCTTTGACGTTTGACTAATGAATGTGAAAAAGACAGCTAAAATTGAACCCTGTTAGAAGTCAACTGTCCAAAGTTGCTATCTTTAGGAAAAGGGTTTTGATTGATTTTGCTTTTTACTTGCTATACAATCTTTTGTTGATGAAACTGGTTAGGGTTTTAAATTTTAATGAGGGTTTGATGATGAAGAAATTAGGGTTTTTGTTTTCTGTTTTGCTTAGCTATTTGGTTGTAGCTGAATCAATTTGTACTACAGGTTGTGATTTGGCTCTAGCCTCATACTATCTTCAATCAGATGACACCCTTCTTGTCGTAGCGCGTCTTTTAGACAGTTCAACTGATGATATCCTGAGCTATAATCCCCAAATCCCAAATGTAGATAGCCTTCAAATGGGTTCTCGGATTAATGTGCCCTTTTCTTGTGATTGTATAAATGGGGATTTTTTAGGTCATACTTTTAGTTACCAGATTCAGTCTGGCGATACGTATACCTCAGTAGCTAGTACACAATTTCACAATCTTACTTCAATTAGTTGGCTTCAGAGAACTAATAACTATCCTGCAAATAGCATACCCACTGGTGGTAACCTTAATGTGACAGTTAATTGTTCTTGTGGGAATAGCAGCGTGTCACCAGATTATGGGTTGTTTGTTACTTTTCCGCTTCGTCCTGGTGATAGTTTAAGTTTTGTTGCTCAGCTAGGGAATTTGAGTACGAGTTTGTTGCAGAGGTACAATCCTGGTGCAGACTTCAGTGCTGGAAATGGGCTCGTTTTTGTTCCTGGACGAGGTAAAAACCTTCTCTTTCTCTTTATCTCACACTAATCGGCAGTATGTTACAGTTATGCTTGAGTTGTTGCAAATTGATAAAACTTCTGTTTTTTTATGAGGGTTATCTGAATATTTCCTTGCTGAATAGTGAAATAATCAATGGTTCATAGAGATTTTGGGAATCTGTGTTTTAAGCCATGATGAAATACGTCCTCTACTTTTAATAGTTGCAACACTTCCTCTTTAAGTTCCACACTAGTTCCTACTTGTTACATTATCTTTTTTGGCCTTTTGTGTTTCTTCCTCTCCCCTCTTCCTATTAGCCACCACCTATTTAATCTCTCTCTTTCCTCTCTTATCACGATGGAAGTATTATGGTGTGCATGCATATTCCGGGATTTAGTCAGAGGAAAACTTGCGAGTGTCGTTAGAAATATATGGCTAGGGTAACAATGAAATGGGTTTGGACTGCAAGCAAATTTGACCCAAATCAATATAGGCACTTAGGCAGCGTTTACTGAACATTATAGTCATAAAAGAACAGAGATTATGTTGTGCATGCATATTGTGGAATTTGGTTGGAGTAAAATTTGGGAAGTCAGTAGAATTATGTCTAGGATGACAATGAAATGCATATGGATTCGGAAGCTTCTTTGATCCCAGATTATTAAACGCCCATTCAGTCACAAACCTTTTGCAAAATTTGAGAGGGTGAAACTTTGCCCCCTGGATGATGATGGCCAATTAAAGTGCATTGGCTATCTTACTAAAAGTTTATTAAAGCAACTATAGATAATCAAGATTAACTTTTGTGTCTTTGTAACAAAAAAGATCCCATTGAGTGCAGAGATCCTTGTTTTGTAAAGAATATACAGCTGGTATAATGGTTGAATCTTGTGTCTATTTAATGCAAAGCTGACCAAGCCAAACCAAACCTTAAGTTACTAAGTGAAAGTAACCACATAGTACTTATCCTATCAAGCTAGCATTCACGATCATGTGAAAAGCTATGTACAGGTTCACAATAGCGTCATCTGTTTAAAACACTGCTTTTCTAGATTAGATTCACAAATGACTTCCTAGGAGTATGTAAAAGGGATTATGAAGCTATAAATCTATGTACATAAAGAGTGTAGTGTTTTGTTGTGCGGGGGTTTAGAACTGAGGTGAATAACTTGGGAAAACCTTTACATAATCAGCTTAAGAAAACGTAGCAAGAAATTTTACTCTTTAGATGAATAGGTAATATGAGAATAATGTAGTACATAAGTAGATAAAAGAAAACTACAGGGAGCCTGTGCAGCAGGGATCGAGACAGAGGGCGGGTAAACGGTAAACCTCCTGACTGGAACGGTCGGTTGGAAGCTAAACCTCCAATAACATATATGTATTCCATTTTAAATAGGAAGAAGAACTTGGAATCTATTTTTGATGTTTTCTTCAAAGCAGGTTGAACTATATAGGGGAGGCTAATTACAATAAGGTTCACTAGGATAACTTCTATAAAGTTCAATCTTATTCAAGAGCAGAGTGAAATTCTTCATGTTTGGATTAAATTGATGGAATTAATTGCATTTACTGCCATTTTATAATAATGATTATTTGATAATGCAGTAAAAGTATATATTTGGTTGTCTTTAACTTGTTGCTGGTATCTTAAAGGATTTGATGGACCAATCATTTTCAGCTTAACATCATTTGCTATCTTCTACTCTTTTCGTCCTGGATTTATCAAATTTCTAGACGGGAAACATATTAACTGAAGTTCTGTACTGTATATAGACTGAGAATTTCAGCAGTAAACATTATGCTTAGGATTCTAACAAATCAACGGTCCTTCTCAAGTTACCAAGTCGAAAAGGATGAGGTTGGCTTGATATGTACATGATTTATGTGAAGCATGCTGTTTAGTGAACACCCTTGATCCTTATGTTAAGTTGTTAACATAAGGGCCTTTAGACCAACCCTCGTGCACTGCATACCTTGAGGTTCTTGCGGCTTGATTGCCAAATCTTTTTTGTTTGTTCCAGGCAAGTCTTTACAATATTTCTTTTCTCTAGGTCTGTATATGCTGTAGTTGTCCGTCATCTCCTTTAGTTTATCTCTCTTTCTGCGTCTGTCACTTTCTTTTGTTTGCGCGTGTGGCCGTGTGCTTTGATTGTCTCTTATGTCCTTTAGTTTCTCTCTCCAGGTCCAGTCTAGTCTTGATAGTTCCTCTTTCCTTTGGCATCCTCTCCAGGCATTCTGTCTATTTAATAAAAATTCATGTATTACTACTGCGTATGCTTGCAGTTACATGAGTTCCATATATGCTTTGTGACTTACAACCTTGCGACCTAACTCTACGCGTTCATGTTTGTAGCGCTTTTTTTATCATCCTATGGAGGGGGAATAAGTTATTCTAGTTGGGGGTATCTGTAATTTCAAAACAACCGTTCACATGTAAATCTTGAATGATTCATCCTTTTAAACTAATAACAGTAATAAGTTCGCATTCCCATCCCCGAGTCGCTTAAACCTTAAAGCTGAGCTCCTTTGGCAAAGGGTTGTCGGATGTCAGACATGCCTCCTCAGACACGAGGCACTGGTGAATTTCTTTCTAAATGTCTTCAGATTGAACTGTTAGATTTGACTCTAATTACCAATTGTGATGTAGCTGGGCAAACAATTTGTATTCTTAATATAGATTTATTGGTAAATCTAGATGAAAGCATGATATTGGAGAAGGAAGAATGAGTTTCTACCATCCGGCATAGCTTCTGGTGATATTATTCTGGACAAAAATAGGGCTGGCAAGCTATCGGGGAGGACAAAGAACTAAAATACCTGGACTTGTGCCTGGATGCTGTCTGTAACATCTCAAAGTAGGGGAGATGAACTAAATCTAGGTTCTAGCTTTCCAGAAGATTAAATTTCAGATAAAAGAATCTTTTGCAGCATGCTTTAGTCATCTATTACATTCAAAATGCCAAGAATCTTCTGCACTTCATCCATGGTTTTAAATCTCGGATGCGGTCGCAATTGTGTTAGCTGTCGCAGAAATATCTTTGGGGCAACATGGATGGTCTATGGTTTCCTCTATTGCTGTTGTAGTAAGCTCAAAAACCTTCACAATGGTGTGATGTTGGCCAACATTTATTACCATGATCTCATCTCTTTTCAGGCTTAAGCATCACCTTCCCTGTATGTGGTCTGAACCTTCTAGAAGCCTTTTACGCTGGAAAAAGAGGTTTAGTGATTTGCTAGCTCTTCTTTTCCCTAATAAAGGCAACATTAATTTTGTAAACAAATTGGAGTGAGCAATTTGAGGTATGGGTGTCGGTTTTAGGTCTGTCTCTACAAAGATATGTACATGCTATGACCAAAACTTTTATTTACATGGGGTAGGGATGATTCAGCTTCAGCTTTTTGCTAAGACTGGTTACTTGCATATTCACTCAACTTCTGAACTAACCTCAATTCGTCGATTTGCTATCTCATTGTTTGTCTTAAATTTTACTCTTTTTACAGACAGAAATGGAAATTATCCGCCATTGACTTCAGGTTCAAGGTAACGTCCAGTCTTATTATTACCATATGAATCTACAGCTATGATTACTGCTTCAATCTCATTGATAACATTTTCTTCATTCATTAATCTTATGCAGTCCAAGTGGCCCAGCTTCCACAGGTAATTGCTCTGCATCTCAGTCTCCTGTCCTTTTCCATTTTGATATCCTTGGCTACATTCTACCATGAAACCCAGCCTGTGCTACTTATGAGTTATAACAATTCTCATCAATACTGGCAGGAATTTCTCCTGGAGTCATAGCCGGTATATCCGTGGCTGTAGGATTGAGTTTGCTCTTAGTTGGTTGGTATATTGTCTACATAAGGAGAAAGAAGAAGAAGGATGCCTTACTTTCTGATCAGCCTGAGTTTCCGCAAAGTGGTAGGTACTCTCCAACTGTGATTATTGTTTATACTTAGTAAGAAAAAGGACTATAAATAATATGCGAGAACTGAGAGCCTCTAAAATAATTCAAATGATGACAAGGTCTCCTCATCAAAAGAAAAAGGCCAAGAACAAGGAAGTCAGTCAATCATGCTGAACAACCAAAAGCATTTATGTACAAAAAGTATGAGATGCGACAGATCACAAAGAAGATGTAACTATGCTCCAACCAATGAACCAAAACATCCAATTCACTTTCTTAAATATACAACTCCAATTACCTTCTTCTGTTCCCAAAACCAATCCATCTCATATGCATATGGCACATCAAGGATAGCACAATTAAAAGTCCAAACTACCCCCTTTTATCCGAAAAGCCTATGCCATAAAGCAGATGACTCACAGTGAAGGGTGAGAGGACCAAAAAGTGCACGTCTGAAAGCATCACATCATTAGTGGACAAAGTTGTAGTTGGCCATGAACCTGATAATTATCAAGCTTTTCAACAAATTTTGTAGAAAAAAAATAAAGGTGTGTTAACCAGAGATGTTGGCAGAGATTGAAGAAGAGGATAATTGGGGAGTTTCTATATTTAATCTTGACCATTCGTTCAATACTTTAAGGGCTATAAATTCTTCTCACCCCTCTCACCAAAACTATCCTTTTCATGTGAGCCTAGTTCTATTTACATAAATATAAATATATATACAGACACATTTTTGCAGTCTTGTGCTAGATTATTTTCATACTTAATAATAACCAACTCTTCTAAATTCCTGTGACACAGAAGATATAACTGGACAATCTGGAGCTGTAACAGCTAAACCTAAGCATCCTGGCATAGCAGTTGACAAGTCAGTGGAGTTTCCTTATGAAGAGCTTGCAAATGCTACTGATAACTTCAGCTTGGCCAATAAAATTGGTGAAGGTGGATTTGGGGCTGTTTACTATGGGGAGCTAAGAGGCGAGGTTCGTAGGTGCATTTTTCTTAACTTCTAGGTCCAAATGTCATAAATATTTATAAGCATGTTTAATCTACTTTGGATGTGATTGTTGTATAAGAAATAAGGGAATTACTTTTTTTTTTTGGAAAAATTGACAAGAACAGACCAAACTATTGACCATCTTATATAAACAGTCCAGACTATTGAACAGTCCCAACTATGACACCCATCTTCCATAAACAGTCTCAGTTACCTGGTAACCTGTTGTAGCAGGTAAACTAGGGGTCACGTGACTAGCACTTGACCTTTTTAATGAATTTTTTTTTTTTCCTTTTTTTTTCTTCCTGTATTGGTTCACCACCCACCTCCACCCTGTCTTCTTCTTCCTTCCTCGTCCTCCACCCTCTTTTCTTCTTCCTTCTTTGTTCCAGCCACCACACACCCCCAATTTTCCCTTCTTTTTTTCCTTCTTTATCCTCCCTGACTGTTCCTCCTCCTCGTTCACCCATCTTCCACCCTCTCTTCTTCTTCCTCGTTCTTCATCTTCGTTCTTGCTCCTCCATACCTAAGTTGTCGATCTTTGGTGGTTGAGGTCCAACAGCCTCCATTTTTGACGAAATGCGGTTCGTGGTGGTGGGTTTGTGTTAATAGTGGTGGTGGTTGAGGGCAATTTGGTGGTTTTGGGTTGTGGGTTGGGGTGGCTGGTTGTTGTGGAGGGTTTTTCGGGTGGTTTTAGGGCTGTGGTTAGGGTTGTTTCAAGGTTTGTGGAGGTGGTTGGGTGGTTGGTGTTGTCGGTTTGTGGAGGTGGTTGGGTGGTTAGGATTGTGGGATGGAGTGGCTGGTTTTGGGTTGTGGGTTGGGGTGGCTGGTTGTTGTGGAGGGTTTTTCGGGTGGTGTTAATGGAGTTTAGAGGGGAAACTGGGTGGGAAGGGGGCTGGCAGTTGTGGTTTTGGTGGTTTTAGTGGTTGGCGCCTTGGCGGTTGTGGTTGGAGTGGCTGGTTGTTGTTTCGAGGTGGGTGAAGGTGGGTGTGGTGGCTGGTGTTGTCGGTTGTTGGGGGTGGCGGGTGTTGGAGGTTGTGGCTGGGTGGGTGGGGGTGAAGAAAAAAACACTCCATTTTTTTTCTGGTGTTAATGGAGTTTAGAGGTGAAACTGGGTGGGAAGGGGGCGGGCAGGGAGGGGGTGGGTGGGGAGAAGGTTTTGTTTTTGTTTGTGGTGGAGTTAATGGAGTTTGTGGTGGTGTGGGTGTGGGAAGGGGGCTGGCAGGTGGTGGAGTGGGCTTTTTCTTTTTTTCTTTTTTTTTAAAGTTAAATCAGGTTATTAAAATAATAAAAAAAAAAAGAAATTTTTTTTACCTGCTACAACAGGTTACCAGGTAACTGAGACTATTTATGGAAGATGGGTGTCATAGTTGAGACTGTTCTTGGATTATTAATAGTCTGGACTGTTTATAGAAGATGGTCAATAGTTTGGCCTGTTCTTGTCAATTTTTCCTTGTTTTTTTTGTTATCTCCTGCCTTGCTTGAACATCTGGACAGAGGAGGTGCAATCCCAAGCTGCCTCCAAGCTCACCTCTTCCTCTTCAATTCGAAAATTCTAGCCTGAGAAAGCACTGATGAAGGAGCTTCAGTGGAGAGAGTCATGAAAAAAAAAAAATTGGAAATTAATTTGTATTGTAAGCTTTCAGTGTTTCTTTGTTGGCTTCCTTGTGTGAGCATTCATTGCCTTCTCCATTCTTCTGCTCTCTTTGCTACTTCACCCTCTTTACTCCAATTTTTGTGTGCTATTTTAATGCTAAAAAATTGTGCCAAATGCTAAAGTATAGCTATTAAGTTCTTTAGATGTTAGGTTAATATAGTTGTAGTTTAATTTTATTATACTCCCTCCTTTTTTCCTCTTTTATCTTTTGTGGTAAAATGTGTGCATTAGAGACCGTGAAAGTCATAACAGGAAGAACAAAAAAGCATAAAAGTGACTGTATTTATTTGAAGGACCACATAAACGATTGGCAACATTTGAACTTCAGCACAAGCAGAGGTTACAAGAACATATGTATACTGATCCCCCCTCTCGAGCTAATGGTTTTTTGAACTTAAATCAAGTTCAATTTACTGTCTTTTGGATCTGTTTGTCTGCTAGTATGTGCAATTTTGTCTGTTGTGAAGACATTTTTTATGCGTTGACGTGTAGACACGCGCGAGCGCATACACACACATATACATATTTATATAGAGAATCAAACGAAAAGTTTCTTAAAAGAGAAAGGCGAGAAGGTTTTTTTTTGCATATTTCTAGAACTAAAGGTGCATATTTTTTGAACTAGGTGTGAAACTTTTTTATCATGTGCATTGTTTTTGAACTGAATGTATCTTATCTTTCAAGAGTATATGCTTAAAGGTCGAAAAGTGAAATATGCATATTCAGCTCAAAAAATATGCACATTCAGTTCAAAAAATATGCATATCAATCCTTCTCATTGGATCTTGACTCTCTCCCTCTGTCTCAAATAATATGTCAAAAATATGTGTCTGTGTTTGTTATTTGTTGACATGTACTTTTGGGAAATTTCTTTTAGTAATCCCTAATCCTTTTTGGAGAACCTTTCTCACTCATTTAACTTTTCTATTTAATTTATGTGCCGTAAAGAAACGTGTTAACTAATACAAAAGGAGGAAGTATATGTTAAGGGATGTATTGTAGATATATGTGTGAGCTTGTGTGTACGGAGGGGTTATTATTGCGTTTCTGTGTGTAAATTATGGAGTATGTTAATTATGTGCTCTTATGTGTATCTTCAGAAAGCAGCTATCAAAAAGATGGATATGCAAGCAACAAGAGAGTTTCTTGCTGAACTGAAGGTCTTGACGCATGTTCATCACTTGAACTTGGTATACATTTGCCCCTTTTTCTTAGAGTCAAGTTCTCAAGTCTGATAAGTCAGAAACTTTGATGCTATCATATTTAAGTTGTTCCTTGCTGAATGTTAAGTTTATCTGCTTTTATTTTATTTGTTTAGAAAGAGAAGATATTTATTAGCTGTTGATCAACAGTACGATAAAGAAGTACAAGCCTACAGATGATAACTACTACTTCCCCATGTATAGGAAACAATTTCCCCCAAAGATCACACGCCACTTGACATAAAAGCAAAGCACATGAGCTAGATGCACCACTCGTTCAGTAAAACAAACAAATATCACCTCTTCTCTTGCATACTATCATCAAAATTGACTGGATTGCCACTTCTGAGAAAAGAAGTAAAGATCATAGAACTGATGGCCTATTTTCAATCATTGCTTCTCCATATAAAGTAAACCTACTTTTGATGGAGTATTGAAGACACTTGCAATGGAAGAAATTAGGGATTGTTTGGTTCCACACTTCCACATAAGGTAAAGGAAAGAAAGCAAGAAACATAAAGGAAAGGAAACAGAATCAAAACCTGTCTATTCTTTATCTTGTTTGTTAGATCGGGAAAAGAAACTAAGTTATCTCTGTGGGTGTTTGGTGTATGGAATTAATGATAAACCCTTCACCCTCATTCTCTCTCCCTTTCCTATGCACACCCTCAACCTCATCTCTTAGAGCTACCAACACTTATATCAAGTGCATCAACATCTCAACATTACCACCTCAGATTCTTCTTGTCCACCGTCACCACTAACCACCTTATCCCATGCTACTCCATCCTATTGCCTCTTCGCTGTACCACTCAAGCAGTAGATGGTAGCACCACCTAACTTGTTTTTGGTCTAAATCTAATAGAAGTGAAAATTTTGGCCCGTTCTTATCGGAACAAATTTCTATGCTGAAACTTGGAGGTCTTTGTTTTTTCCGGGTTGTTTCGGTGCTTTCTATTTCTTAGCCTCTCTCTTTGGTATATGCAATTGCAGTTTGGATATGGTTATGGTGGGTATGGTGCTTTTCGGCTTGGAAGAGCCGGAGATTATGGGGGTGATGGCAGTAGAGCAGAAGGGAAGGTGGTGATTGAAAGTAATTGGCCTTCATGGTGGTTTGAAGGGTGGCACTGGAGGTCTCAGATGTGGTAATTTTGGAAATGGTGGTGATCTTTGACCTGGTGGTTCTGATGGTATTATAATTTGGAAATTGTGTCGTGGTTCAAAGAGTGGTGGTTGAGGTCTCTAATGATAGATCTGGTAGGGGTAGGGAGAGGATAGTTCATGTGGGTGTTGGAGGAACCGCGAAGTGGGGAATTCTTAATCCCATGTAGGGGTGGGGAATTGGTGCAGCATGTATGAGTCATCCATGTAGTTCTTAACATTCTTTCCCTAACTGCGGGTGGGCCCCTCGTGTTGCAAATTGGTTTGCATGTTTCAAGAGAAGCATGTTGCTCTACATGTTTGCAGGAGAAATGTGTGTTACATAAAGAAGTAGGGAAGGGAAATGAAGTTGAAAAATGAAGAGTGGAATAGAAACAAGTGGGGCTTTATGGGCAACGTGACCAGTCCCAATTGAAGTTGTAATAACTCGGTTCATTTGTAGCACTCCCAATCTCCACTGTCTTAATTATATGTATGTGCATAATATATTGTAGTCAATTCACCAAAGTTAGCGTTTCACGTATTTGATCCCGTACCCTGGATTGCATCAAATTTTGTTCCGTTTAACATGGCTTAATGATCAAGTAGGATTAATGGCCCATCGATATTCTTTTTATTGGCTCACGACTCTTCTCTTGGAGTGAGAATGGAGAATTCCCCAGTAGGGAGATAGTGTTACTGAAACTTCTCTCCCTTGTAATTGAGTAGGTAAGCCACCAGAGGATGTGCCCTGTTCCTTGGTGGGAGTGGGATCCATCATTTGCTAAAGCTAACACATTGGCAATGTTAAATAGAACTTTCTCTAGCCTATAAAGAGGTAGCATATGTAAGTGCAAGGCAAAAGAACATGAAAATTCTATATTGAAGAGAAAGCTTCAAGAGCTAAAACGTTGTTTACGTTCCTTCTAAATTGGTCTTTTTGATACTCCCTCTTTTTCCTTTGTTCTACCCACTTTCACTTTATTCCTTTTCTAAATGCATTCCTCTCTTACCCTCTTTTTTTTCACGTTGGAAGCATGACCCTCTCTCACCGAGTGTTTGTTAGATAGTACTTTGCTTTCTCTTTCGCCTCCTCTTTTTTTTTACTATAGTACTTTTAAAAGTGGATTGTTGCACTTTTGTACCTTTATAACGAAGATTAAATTTATCTTTATGCTTCTTTTATGAGAGATTGTAAATTCTCATTTGGGATGAAGTATGATAGTTTTCGCTGCAAACTTGTTTCGTTACAATCACATTTATTTCACTTATGTAGTATAATGTATCTGATTGCAGGTCCGCTTGATTGGATACTGTGTTGAGGGTTCCCTTTTCCTGGTGTATGAATATATTGAAAATGGTAACTTAAGTCAACATTTGCGTGGTTCAGGTGGGGTAATCTCTGTATAAACCTCCTTCCTCCTCTATCCCTCCTTGGCAGTGCAGTAATGATGTACCAGGGCCAACATGTTTGCCTACTTCTTTCCAGGAAAAGCTGTTCTGACATGGCATGCCAGAGTACAGATTGCGCTTGATTCAGCAAGAGGTCTTGAATATATTCATGAGCACACTGTACCTGTATATATTCATCGTGATATTAAATCTGCAAACATATTGATTGATAATAATCTCCACGCTAAGGTATCCTAATCAACTTACAGCTTCCTTGACTATTCAAGAGTTTACACACACAATCTGCTCTCTTTACAGGTTGCAGATTTTGGATTGACAAAGCTAGCGGAGGTTGGCAACGCGTCTTTACCAACTCGTTTAGTGGGGACATTTGGTTACATGCCTCCAGAGTAAGTTTCTTATTATATCTGTTTTAAGAGGTTAATAGAATACACTTCTTCCCATATGGGGTATGTGCTGATTGTCTTCGGGTTGGTTCTTCCCTTTTGTTTTGTGGAAACAAAGCCTATGCCCTATGCAAGATGAACTTCTGACGAGCATATCAATATCAATTGTTGGATACGGCAAGGCTCTTTCATGTGCCATAGACCCATAGTTACCAAGCGACCTGTCCCACAATAGATTATATTTCAGTTTTTTGTTCGATTTAAGAAAGAAAAACGAAGAATATTTTTATGATACTTACTCGAACATACTCAATTAACTCCTGAATACAGGACCCTTATAGGATATTAAACACTTAGACTCCTTATAAACAAGCAACTAAGAAATTGGGGAACATGCCCCCACCACTAATGCTAACATATCTCTTTGGGGAACATGCACCCTTGCTCTCTTTTGGCCATATCCATTTGTTTCTTATTCAATGCATTTGGTGGAAGGGCAACTAAGTTTTGGAATTATATTCGATGAATTTTCCCATGATGTATTATGCTCCAAGTGGAGCTCTGAATCAATGTTATGGGCCATGGAAAGTTGATATTGAACGCATTTCTTACGTAGTGTGGTTGCTTGTTATGAATTCGAGTGGTTTTACCCTAATAAGGTGAATCTCTTGAGTCTCATTTAGCAGGGAAGAAAAAATATAATAGTGACATTAAACTATCAAATCCTCTTGATTTTGAGAATAATTACTGGAATGTTGTATTGACAATAAAAGAGCTTGACCCACAAATGTCAGGTGAATCGCTTACAAGAAGGGGGTATGCAAAATTCATAAATGTCGCTCATCTATAATTGGGCAATACAGCCCACCATTTATGAATTTTGTATACCCCCTTCTTTACACACAATTTACTATACATTGATATCTAGAGCCTTCAAGCACCACTAAAATACTACCAAAACTACCTTCAAATGTTAGTAACTTAAGTCCTTTTCAAGTTACAATTTCAAACATTGAAACGTGTGGCAATAAGAAAAATAAAAGTCTGATTTTTATTGGTGTCAGTAAGGGTGTATTTTGGGTGGTTTTGGTTTATGGTCTCAATCCTTGATAACAATTTGAAAAATTTGTTGATATCCTACTTCGTTGCATCGGTAGGTGATGGCTTGGTTAAAGTTAAGAAGCTATTTTTCGGCTTATTAACATGTTTTATTTTGTATGTGCAACATGTGCCCATTTGCACAGAGAAGAATTAAGCTTATACTTCCTGTATTCCATCAATCACGCTGATTGGAGGTTGAAGGAAGAGATGGGCATGGCATATATAGGTGGATGCTTAGATTAAATTCAGAATGTCAGCAGCGGGTCAGACTTTTAGCATTAGTTTAGTTTAGACTTAAAAGGTGGTATGTGACTTGAAATGAGGAACTTAACTAACAAGAATCTATTCAGTCATCCGTTGCAGTTTATATTATAGATTTTTCTTGGTTGAAAGGCCAAGTATGTTCTTGAGAAGATCAGAGGAAGTAATTTAGTGGCCTTGGGAGTGAAGAAGATATGTAGAAATCTAACAAAATAATTGGATGTAGTATTTTCCATGTGATTGGTAAACCTATCTTATCTATGTCTGAAATTGGAATCCAGAATCTTAACTCGTTACCATATCACATGCACTTGGAACAATAATTGGCTGAGCGTATCGGTGCGACTTTTAGACCTGCCTGTCCTGCTGCACTGTCGCCTATTATTGGTTTTCTCGAATTGGGTTATGTGAGGGTAATTTGATTTGGAATGAAGAGCCACATATTGAATGTGTATCTTTGCCCGGATGGTTTTGGAGCAAATCAGCTCGTTCTCGGAAATTTTGTAACTAGTTCCTTTTTTTTTTCTGATTTTCTTACGACATGTTTGCCTTGAAGGGTACCTAATCTTTTGGCTGTATACCGTACAGGTACGCCCAATTTGGTGATGTCTCTCCCAAAGTAGATGTATTTGCTTTTGGCGTTGTTCTCTTTGAACTCATATCAGGCAAGGAAGCTGTGGTAAAGGGAAATGGATCAGCACTTCAACCACAGGGCCTTGTTACTCTGGTAAACAATATGCTCTATTTGTTAGTCGATTAAGCCACTAACAGACAAAATTACGCAGTCTTCTCAAGAATTATCAACATAAAAGAACAAACATTAATCTGGAACAGAGGAAATTGTTTTGTGATGCTTGTTATTCACCTTTCACCATCTCTTAATCTGTTGTGCCCATTTTTGTTTTGTCTAGTATAGAGTTCTTCATAACAATCTTATTTATCATTTATTTCTTATATTATGGAACAGTTTGAGGAAGTTCTTAGTCAGTCTGATCCAAATAGCATACGCCAACTAGTGGATCCTAGACTTGGGGAAGAATACCCTCTTGACTTTGTTCTCAAGGTGAATATGATCATGCAGTATTAAATACAAAGAAATTGCTTTTGTTTTCCTGGTTTGAAAGATATTTGTTTTTAAGAGGTCATATCTTCATTTTCATGGTTTTGCAGATGGTAGAGCTTGCAAGAGCATGCACACAAGAAAATCCCGAACTTCGACCTAGCATGAGATCGGTTGTGGTTGCTTTGAATTCTTTCTCGTCAAACACAGAAAATTGGGATATTGGTTCGTTCTATGAACATGGCCTCAAGAACCTTGTGTCTGCAAGATAGCCCGAAATGGGGGATTCTAACATAACATCTACCAAATCTTTTTAGATGTATATGTGTAAGTGATGTAGATAAATGGTTGTGGTCTAGTGTCTGTTTTACTTACCTCTTCTTTTAATCCTTTTACTGCTTTGCCATATTCTTAAAGAAAAATGAAACTAATTGTTTCAGAATAAAATGAACCTGCCTCTACTACCTCAAAGTTGTGTTATGAAAGAAAAAAAAGACCTCTCTTGTGTACGATTGAATGATGGATCAAAGTTGTGTCTCTGGGTAGATTCAAAAAGTCTTGTAAGAGGCTGCTTGTTTTTAACCTAGACTTAATATTAAGGAGAAGAGAATGGTTCACCTTTTATGAATACAACTACTAATTTTTTCGTAAATAGTTCAATCTATTCTCTAATCTCATGTTTTTTTTTTATAATCTCATGTTAAAAATCATTCCGTGTTCATTCTTTATAATCTCATGTTAAAAATCATTCAGTGTTCATTCTCAAATTGTCCGATGACTATTTAATCCATTCGGTAATTCAACTACTTTCTTTCTTTTAAATTTGTTTAATTTGGTTCAAGATTCAAATGAAAACATTGAAAGGGAAGGAGAAGGGGACGACTAGGTTGGCTCAAGTTGATGGTATGGGTGGTAGATGTAGTAGTGTTGGGTTAGTGAGATAAGATGAGCTTGCTACGAGAATGTGGGGTGGTTTTATTTTTGAGTTGGTCTTATAAGTGACTGCATAATTTATTTAAAATTAGGCAACAAACTAAGTCCAATAAAAAAGAAGAGAATAAAGCACCATTTTGAATAAAGTTATAAACTTTTTGAATAAAGTGATGAGATTAAGTTAGTATAATTTTAATATAAAGCTAGACCGCCTGTTTTTAGTAACTTTTGTTCATTTTATGCCAAAATTGGAGGTCTTTTCTAATAACTTTTGCGGTAGATTGTGGTATCGATTTAGCAGTGAGACATGTATTAACTTCGTCAAAATGAATTGTTGGAACTTTGTTTCGATTTTTTTTTCAAGGTGGATATATTTTTGCTAAGAGTCCGTTCTCTTCGTCTGGTATGATCTGAACTTTTCTGATTAGATCTGAACTTTTCTGATCTGACCTATTCTTATATGATCTGAATTTTTTTGATTGATATGAACTTAGTTGTTTTTTGTTCTTATTATTTTTTGATCTGATCTAGACTTTTCTGATATGAATTGATCTGATTTTATCTAAACTTTTCTGATCTAATCTGATCCGATCTAATCATTTCTGAAATAAGCACTAGAGTGCTTAAATAAGTTGAAGAACATAGCCAAACCAATTCTCAATTAAATGCTTATTTTGGTTGGTTTCAAAATTAAAGTTGGTAAACACCTAATTTTCTTCAAGATAGGAGAGAAGATGAATTTACCAAAGCATGCACTTCTTGGTTCTTATTACGTCCTTGGACAAAGTCAACTTACACTAAGTATTAGTATTTCGAGAATTTAAAACTAATATAATAGTTTCTTCGGTTTTTTAGTTGACCCATTTCTTTTATAACGTTTGTCATTGCATAATTTCAATTGTTATATGTTGAATTATCAATAGGTAAAAATTATAAAACTAATATTTTAAAAATATACAAGGAGAGGAATCTAATGAAATCCCAACGTGATTATATTTTCTCTTAAACATAAATACAAAAGATAATCAAAGTAGAGTTTTTCAATAATACCAAATTCAAGCTAGGTCAATCATCATGTTTCATTTTGATCAGCTATACTGTCACACGTATGCTACGCAAATAGCAAGCTTGAGCCAATCTATTTGCCCCCTTCTCGTCTCCTTCCTTTGTTTCCTTTTGAAGTTTGAACTCGTGTAGACAATCTAAAAAATAACCAAGTAGACTTAAATGGATTAAGATGGTCACTTAATGTTATATAACGACGCTACTTGAACATATTATATTGTTTGAACTAATCACATCCCCAATTTGAGTTTAGAAGTAGGCAGAATCTTACGAGATCTTTCGCACTAACTATGACAAAATAAAATTCAAATTTCTTAAAGGCACTTAATTGAGTTAATTTTATATTTTGGTTGGCTGGGGTTAGGGGGTGGTTTTATTGCTAAGGAACTTACTTATTCCCTCTAGTGGTGCTTTCATATAAAACATGCACATATAATGCAACTATTGAAGTTAACTAATCCTAAATGCTTATTACCGAGATTGTGAGTGGTAATAAATAATGATAATGATAATTAATACAAAAATATTGTTCTTAGAAACTTCTCATGTATGTGTAACAAAAATCATTCAAACAAATATTTTTTTTCCCTTGCAATCTTCCATTACCATCTAATATCATCACTAGTTGTAATAATTTGTTATAAAAATTTACTATGGAAAAATATAAGTTCGGAGGCAATTATAATGTTCTCGTTTTAAAAGATTGCAACAAGTAATATATGTTTCTAGCAATAGTATATCGAGTAGCGACTACAAGTATTTAGAAAGGAGGAAGTACCACGTAGAAGCACCAACTACTAGGGACAATTCACATTCGCAATACTTGTAAACCCTCACAAACTTCGCAACATTGGTTATTGATCAGTAGACCTGTCAAAGCTGACCTGATCACCAGGTCTCCCGAACAATCTCAGTAAATATGGCGCAAGATGATTCCACATATCGAGGTCGGACTACACTATTCATTAACTGAATCAAGACAAATGGCTGCAGCTTACATTATATATTCCTCGAGGAAGGGAACTGCTGAAACTTATCTTCCGTCTTACAGAATGACCCGACCCAAGACCCGAAATAACCTGACCTGATCCGAGATTGACCTGACCCAAAATTAACTCGACGCAATACTAACCTAAATAACATTTATCCATTATTTTCTTTTAATTACAAGTAAAGGCTCGCTATAATTTCAAGTAAAACCTATATAAAACGTGGAGCTCTGATACCAATCCTTCCCTCAAGCCTAACAAAACTAATTCATCGATCAACGATCAAGAACTTGCATGTTGTTGGGGCAACGATGTCTCTCAGGCTCCCCTCGAACCAATATCTCTTTCTGCTTGACGTACGCATCGACGATAAGCTTCACCCTTTGCATTGTTTTTTCTCCTTAGCCTTTTTCTATACTTCCATATTTTTTTTAAAAAAATTTTCTCATCATTTTAACCTGATCATTTTTATATACATTCGTCCCATATGTATTGATTCAAATTGGTCCCGATTCGAAAATTGAACCGACCCGAGACACAAAACAAGCACGATCCTGAATAAACCAGGTCCGCAATTGACTAATAGACCCGCCCTAAACGACTCGATTGACAAATATGCCATCACTGCTTCTGCAGTTCTGCTTAGTGATTGCTGAATGCTGCTTAGAGTAGTTGCAAACCCGAGTCTCAGACCTTCGCTTGTGTGCACTTTTCCAACACCTTCTCAATTAGCATCAGGTACTTCTCACTTCTCTGTCTTTGACTCTCTTCTTGCTCTCGATCAATTTTGAAGCTCAAAGTTTACATATTTTGATGTTCTTTTATTTACTTATTTTGTTAACTGTCCCCATTATCGAATTGCATTCAAAATTCAATGTGAATCTATGTTAATACCCAAAAAAACTGTGAAATAATTATAGGGTTAATAATGGATTCCAAGATTACTGAATCTGCAGAGCAGCAACAACAACCAGCTACAAAGATTCAAATATACCCAACTCCCAACTCTGGAATTTCTCCCTTCTGGAGAGGTCACTTTCTCTTCTCTCTTTTGCTCCCTCGAAGAATTAACATGAAATGAATTAATACTGGGTTATTTTTTTTAATAATAAAGGTCTGATCTTTCTGCTTATGTGCATGTGGGTTTTGCTGTGCAGATAAATATGAAAAAGAAGCTAAGAAATACTGGGATATCTTTTATAAACGTCACCAAGATAAAGTAAGTTACTTTCAATCTTTTTCATGGCTTTATTTACTGTCAATTTGGTTCTGTGTTGATGATTGTTTTGCTAGAAGGCGGTTTACGGGTAGGATTTGATAGTTTTGTTTCAGATTTTCACTTGTTGCTGCTTTAGTGATTGTGAATTTATGTACCATGCATTGATGAGTAGTGGGAGTTCTATAATTGAGGGAAATGCTTCTAAATTGTGTAAATGCTTTTGTTATGGGAAATTATGGTGCACGGTACAACATTTTGCTTTTATAGTAGGATTTGTTGGCGATTCTGAAGGTTATATATATATGACTGGGTTTTATGTCTTTCTTAGAAGGTTCTATGTGAAAAAGTTATGATTGTGTGGAAGCTACTGTTCCTGCGGTTGCTAGCTGTTTTCTTTTTCGTTGTGATGAACAAAGTTTTTATTCATGCCAAGTTAAAAGCAGTGACTAGATTGCCACCAAAAGAATCTAAGTGTACGCTTGGAATGGGGGAAATTGATTAACAGGGCAATAGACTAAGGGGATTTGAATAAAGAGATAAATGGATGGAGGAGGTGGTGGTTGTTAGTATGTGGTAAAAGGGGGAGAGGAGGAAATGAACAAGGTGATAACTCAATCCTAAATGAGTGTAGTAATTATCCACCCCTCCCAGAGAGTTAATAGACCACCCCAAAATGAGGGTAATAGTTAGCCAAGTGCACCCTCTTCCTTCAAGAACCCTCGTCTCCACCTATCTACTACCATCTTATCTTAGACTCTATTACCTCTTGAACCATTCCAATACCAAAGCCTAAAAATGGCCTGACGGAGATACAATTTTGCTCTGCATCATAGCTCAGACCTTCGCTTGCCTTTTAAATTAGTATCAGTTTCCTCGTACATTAAAGGAGCAAAATTAAGTTTAAAATTAAGTAATAACACAATCCGATCTCTTACTTGAAAACCTATGAACGAAACAACATGAAAAATAGTTTGGACCAATATTTTAGTTGTGGACTGATTTTTCTAGAAGATTCAGGCACTTCTTTCCTGTCGTAAAGCATGAACACCTAGTGATCAAGTTTCCGTATACAGTGTAGCTGCAGAGTTTCTATTACTTCATGACAAAAACACTCTAAAACATTCCAACACACCAGTGATTAGGAGTTCTGGACAAGCCTAACAGAACAGTTAGTACTCTCCATCTTCTAGAGATGAAATTAGATAGCTTTGTATTCCTATCTAAACAATCAGTTTAGTGTTAACCACTTGTTTTGTTAACCCTACCATTTTATGAAACCACACTTTGGAAGATCATGAGAATCACACACCATTCTCTTCTGTGTAATTGTATAAATCAGCTTGGCAGGCTTTGTAAACCTTATTAAGTGGAAATACTTTCCTAGTATATACAGTATTACCATTTTCCTGGATTGCAATAAATCCCTGGTACCAAACACCATTTAGGATCCAGGGTACTTAGAGGAGGAACAAAGGCTTCTTAAATATCTTCACTTTTCAAATAGTAGACATCCACCTGTTTTGCTGTAGGTTTATTCTCTGTTGAGGCTGAATGTCGCTATATTTTGCATAGTGACCCTTGTTGCAAATTTGCGACTACTAAGAAGTAAGATCATTATACACCTTCCCGATAGCTTGGGCAAGCATATATGGTTGCAAGCCTTCATGTCAGTCGCGTAAAACATCCTCCGTTGAGGTAATGAACTAATGACATAATGCTTACTTGTTGATTGGATGATCTTCACATCTTTCTATGGAACAAGGAAGATCTGGCTCTAAGGTTTAGGACAAATACTGAAGCCTTGATTAGGCATAAGTAAGAAGTGAAAAGGTTGGAACTTAAGGAGTCCAAGAAGTTCTTGATAGGAATTTTCTTATAGGATCTTGGTGCGAGAAAGGCTGTTGATGATGGAACACCCAAATATCACTCGGAACGGTAGCTCTCCTTAATGGTAGCTAACCTCTTCAAGAATATCTTTTGAGCACTACATGTCTATAACCACGTAGAAAATCAATTTTTTGACACATTTGGTGAAGCCTACTAGCATAAGTGAGCAGTGAGAAGCTTGGAACTTTGGAAGTTCAAGAATTTGTTCTTGCTAGGGTTTTCTTTATAGGAGGTTGGTAATGGAATAATGGGATAGGCTGGTGATAATGGAACTCCCAATCATCTGAAGGGTAGCTCCCCTTAATGGTATATAATCTCTTAAAAAATTGCTTTTAGTATTACAGCCACATAAAAGACTAACTTCTTGACATATTAGCTTGTAAACCAGGAGTTGCAAAAAGTAACATGTAAGGGTTTGAGCAATTTGAAACTTAGTAAAAATTGATGTTTGGTGAAGCTGTGTTTTATGGTAGCTTTTAATGGTCAGGATAATGTTTTGGAAATGTACACAAATTAGCTTTTTCGGAGATGTAGCTTTTGAAGATTTTTATACTTCCTTTGATAGTTGCAAGTCTTGCAACCAAGTTAGGAGCATGAGAGACAAGGTAAACGGACATATTAATTAAAATATCCATGGCCCCTAAAAATTCTATCACTTATTTAATTGGTGTTTAAATCATTTTAAATATCGTATTCGTTTACCTTGTCTATCATCCTCCTAAAATAGTGCGTGCAACTGTTATGAAACTGAGGAAGTCGTTTTTTTTTGTTTTTACTTATCCAACAATTAGTTTAACAAACACAATTTTGTTTTGAAAGCTAACCTCTAATAATTAACATCTAACGGCTAAAATCTAATAACTAACCCCAATTAGACAACAAACAAGTAGCACAACATCTACATCTACTTATTCCAATCAAGCCCATAATTTTTTGGCGGAAAAACAAGATATCTTCTGCAAAATACAAGCAAACCAAGTGAAGGATCTCATTTTAGGTGACAATGTGAATTTGCATTTGTCTGATTAAAAGTTATCAATTTAAGTAGTATACTCAACCATAGGAATAAAAGGTTGACGTTCTTCTTCTTTCAAGTTCGCTTTAATCCAATCCAATCCTTATTCATGTAGCTCTAGACTTCTATTGAAGTACCCGATTAACCCTCAATTATATATTCATCAAACAGAGAGCTTGATAGCTCCCGCAGCTCTGAGTTAGTTTGACATACAGTTATAGTCAATCCCATTAATCATTAAGCTATAATCTTTGTGTGGTTCTTTATGTCTCTTCAATTAGTTCAACATGAGCGTAGAGCAAGCATTCAAATATCTGTCCAACTACGTCAAGAGACAAGAAACTAGAGTGAATCACTGTAAATATAGAATCTAAATTGTTTCTGAACCTGTTAAGTATTTGGTTACTTTTTTTTAATTAATCTTTTTTTAATTTATGCATCAGTTTTTCAAGGATCGACATTACTTGGACAAAGAATGGGGTAGCTACTTTACTGTAAGTTCTAGTGGTCATAGACTATACTCCTTTACATAATGACATAATTGTTACTTGAAATGATTGCTGTGTCACTAATTTTGAAATTTATCTATATGTTTCAGGGGCCTGGAGAAAAAGTTCTTTTAGAGGTTTGTTACCCTCTCTTATCATTGTTTCTTTGACTGCCTGGAAATTTAATGGGACCTGTTAACCTTTTATTTTGTACAAGTGTTCTGTGACTTCCAAAAAATAAATTGGTGCTTTGTAGTCTTTTTTGTGCCAATGTTGGTTTCTAGATAAACGTTTCCATTTTCCAATGGAGCCAAATTTATTCTTTGGTTTTGGAATATGATGGAGTAAAGCAAATGGCTCCTAAACTACCTGCGCTTCTTATAATATGAAGTTACAGGTGGTTAATGCATTTTCGACGCAATTTTCATTTTGGGTCATCCGGAAACAGCCTCTTTGTGTATTCAACACAAGGGTAAGGCTGCGTACATCCGACCCCCCTTACCTCGCCTTATGGCGGGAGCCTTTGAGGCACTGGGGTAATGTTGTTGTTGTTGTTGTTGTTGTTGGTTTCTAGATAAAGCTAAAGATATGTGAACTTTTCGAATTGTCTATTCTCAACAAGCTGAATCAATTAATTGACAAACAGGTTGGATGTGGAGTTGGAAATACCATATTCCCTCTTCTTGCTACTTACCCAGATGTTTTTGTACATGCATGTGACTTCTCTCAACGAGCGATAAGCTTAGTGAAGGTTTGTTAAACCCTGCCTTGAGCCATATTATGAGTTTAGATTTGACTTATATGTGCTCTAACTTCCAATGATATCAATTATGTTAATACTTGCCAGCTTTTTTACTTCTGTCTATATTTTGTTGCTGAAGGGATTTTTTTTCCCCTCTTTCGTGGCAGTCACACAGAGAATACACAGAGACCTGCATAAATGCGTTTGTTTGCGATCTGACAAGTGACGACCTGAGCAAACAGATAGCTTCCTCATCAGTGGACATTACAACTATGGTATACAAACAAATCTTACGGTTGCTCTATTCTTGGCAGTGTAATATCCATAATATTGCAAACTTTAAAAGAATCGCTTATGTGGTGTAGCAAAGCATATGTCCTCGATGTTCAAAACTGAATTATTGTTAAATGGGAAAGCAACTTTTCCCTTATACTTGTAGCAACTGCTTGATTTTTGGCAAGATACTTAACTTCTACCCTTGTATTCACCATTGGGTTCCCATGTTGCATCTGTGCCAGTTTCCTCTACTGCCATAAGTTTGCAAGTTTGGGTATTATTATTTCTTTCACCACGGTTAAAAAGTAACAGTTATGTAAAGAATATATCTTTGTTGTGATGAATTTTTGCGCTATTTTAACAAGCTGACCCTTTAAGCAGATTTTTGTCTTGTCTGCAGTGTCACCTGAGAAAATGCCACTAGTATTACAAAATATCAGAAAAATACTTAAGGTGAACATTTGCAATTTTTATATCCTGAAAATTTATTTTCAGTTTGTCTCAGTCCTAACCATATGGGCAGAATTTGCTACAATCTAAGATATTGTTTCATTTCCAGCCAAATGGGCTCGTACTTTTCCGTGATTATGCCACTGGTGATCTTGCTCAGGTATTTCTCTATACTGATGTGTGTTTGCCCTTTTATCCTGCTTAGATCATTTCAGGAACATCATCGCTCCTTTAGTCTTCAGATAACTAATGGAAGAGTTTCATGCCTGAAAAAAAGAATTGTGATGGATAAATGTACTTCTACAGTTTCTACTTGCCATGATTTAGGTCACCTCCTGCCCACCTGCAGCTCTTGTCCACCCTCTCTTCCCTAATAAAAGGAACAAACAAGACAAACTAAAGAAATTTCTTCCTCTGTTCTTCTATAGTAATTGCAACATTTTGGCTTTTACACTTTTGGCTATATTCTTGGCTAATATATATAAATAAAATTTCTATTATTTAGTGTGTTGGATGAACTTCAATGTATATTTTCACAGCGTCAACTTATTATAAATTTTATAATCGAATATTAAAGACATTAATGGTCAAAGTTAGGAGTTACAAGTGTGGAAGTCAAATCATTGCAATTATAATGTATTGGCAGGAAGTATATGAGTAGATCTGGCTGGACAATTTTATGACAACTTGTAATCTGTGGTTCATTTTTGCAATAAGACGGCTTACAGTATTGGACTTTGGACCTATCTTAAATTGTGGCAGGAGAGATTTACGTGCAAGGATCAAAAGATTAGTGAGAATTTCTACGTCAGAGGTGATGGTACTGTAAGTTTTGTTCATAGCCACTTGTATTAGTTATAAACATTGTTATTGTGCAATGACATTTTTCCCTTATAATTTGCTTTTTCTGTCAGCGAGCTTTCTACTTTTCTGAGGAATACCTGAGACATCTGTTTGAAGAAAATGGATTTGTTACCGGAGAGATTGTAGTGTGTTGCAAACAAGTAGAGAATCGATCTCGTGAATTAGTTATGAACCGGTATGTGTGGAGTTTGTAGTTTTTCTTGCCAATTAAACTTATACTGAAGCTGCAGTGATCTACTGTTATCAGTGTTGTTGGAGTTATGTCTAATGTCCCTCAGCTTAAGTTACCTCTGCTCACTCTATTTTGAGACTTGTTTACATAGTGTTCTCTACTCGAGTCTCTGCAGCAGTCAAACTTCTAATTAGAAGTTACTACACTATATATTATGCAAGTATAGTCGATTGTCATGAACTGTACAAGGTACCTGGACATTTTTTTTCATTCTTTGGGAGGTAATACAGTTCAAATATTTGTTTGTATGTCTCGTAGTGTTTACTCACAAAAACTAATTTTGAATGCTATATTAATCTATTGATTTCATGATATTGACTGGTTGCATGGATTAAATATACTACAAATTGTGGAAAAGATTCTATTTAATCATCTTCAAGTTTGTGTGCCTATAGATCATTTAATGTAAAGTCAAAATGCTGAAATTGCAATATATCATTCAAAGAAGGGTAGTGATTAATCTTGTTGTATTTTGGTATTTCTATGATGAAACAAAAGAATAGTACTCTTGCCAGTTCATTTGAGAATCTCTCATATGTACCCTTCTATTTGTATAACTTTAGGCGCTGGATACAAGGTGTTTTCTACGTCACAGCAAGAGAAAATGGTTTGGACGTAAAAACTGATTTAAAGAAGAGTACCCTCGATCGAGAAAGTATTGTGAATGAAGTCAAGGAGACCATTGCTCGAATGCCTTTAACTGTTGGAGAATTCGACATGTCAGAAGGTGTAGGTGCAGAAATGTTTGGTATTTCACCTTCTGATGATGAGGTAAACCTAGATTGTAGAATTTTAATCATGGTGTTTTCTATACTAGGATTATTTGAGATACTTTTAAGCCTGTGAGGGTGTCATGCCAAACTACTTGCTCTTCTTTTTTTGCTTTCTTTCATTGTGCTACACATCACCCACTGTGATTATCAATGCATAAGATTTAATGTGAAGGGCCTGGGTTTGACTTTTAATAGGAGGATCAACTATCTATATCTTTTACCTTTTTAAAGAGAGAAATCAAATGGAAAAAAAGGAAAACTTAAATCTCCTGTTCTTCTAAACACTTGAACTTTCTTATGTTCTCCGATACACTCATGATCAGAATTTATCTCTTGGTTGTTTATACTCCTGTGCAGCTTTTAATCAATCAGCCACCTTCTTTTTTACGGTAATCATTCACATCCTTCTTTTTGTTTCTTTTGATGGCCATCGGTCACACTCTTATTGCAGGTTATCGATGTCAGTTTTGGAGACTTTAATTTCAAGATAAAAGTGCTTTCTAAAGAGTATCAGCACACTTGCAAATCAACCGGTTTGATGCTGTGGGAATCTGCTCGTTGGATGGCTTACATTCTTGCAGGAAATCCGTCAATTATATCAGGCAGACGAGTTTTGGAATTGGGTAGCGGTTGTTCAGGCGTATGCTCAATGATTGCTGCTCAATCTGCTAATTGTGTAGTTGCGACTGATGGAGACACTAGTGCGCTTGACTTGTTGACCCAAAATGTCAGTGCAAATCTTACATCGATACAACTCAGCAAATTAGCAGTAAGAACACTAAAGTGGGGTAATCAAGAACACATAGATGCAATCAAAAGGGAGAATGATAAAGGCTTTGAAGTCATCATAGGTACAGATGTGACATACGTTTCTGAAGCTATTATACCATTGTTTGCCACCGCTGCAAAGCTTCTATCAGCTAATCTCTCCTCTGGAGAGCAGTCTGAGCCAGCACTAATTCTCTGTCATGTCTTGCGAAGAGTGGATGAGCCATCTATACTTTCAGCAGCATCTCAGTTTGGATTTAGACTTGTTGATAGGTGGCCGAGCAGTGGGAGTCAAAGCAGTAGTCAAAGCATTATGACTTCCTGGTTCTCTGAGATGAACATGAAAGACAAGATCCCGAGTACTGCATTAAGCATCCTATATTTCCAAAAAGTGGCCTGTCAGAATGAATTTCATTAACAGTTTTTGTGTTCAAGGTAAGTTTCTGAACAAGCTCAACCATTGATTTGGTTATTAATTTTTGTATTCTTTTTGGAAGCTTATTTAGAATAGTCGATAAATATTTTTTGTGGTTCTTCCATATATAGGGTCAGAATGGTGTTAAGCTTCAAATCATTAATAGTTTTGGAGGGCCTGCTATTTGTAATATTTCTTGCTCTAGAAGGATGATCTGTTGTACCATTTCGAGTTTAGGTGGATGATGTTGGGGTGCCGTATTGATTTCGTGCACTTCTGCTGATGTGATCTCATTTTTGTTCTTTTAGTGTATATTAACGAGTCAAGTTTTAGTTTTTGGGATCATTCACTTCATGTCTTCGCATATGTAAACTTCAACAATGATGTGCGTATGTTGGTTAAAAAAAAAGAAGACCTGTGTGCGAATTAAATAGCCACACATGCGGGTTACTTCCCGTTGTAAAGGCCTGATTGGATGGCCTGTCAGGCCTTTACAACTAGCTCATCTGGTAATTATCGCACTTAGAAATTAATGAGGCCCTATTCTTTTCAACTTATTTGAACTTTTGTGAACTTGTTCGACCTTATTAGACGTTACCAGAACTTATTTGAACTGAAAATAAGTTGAAAAGAACGGACCTTGAGATTAGCTAGGGAACCCATCAATAAGGTGTGCCAACATACACGATTGCGTACCTACCTTACCTTGGTATGTAGTTACAAGGTTTGTGTTTGGCTAAGTGTGATTCGATGACAATCAGTCCATTGGTGAATTACCAAGTAAAGAAAGGGCCTGATTTGACGTAGCGGCTGCCGGCAAGGCGCTTTGTTGAGTGGAAAATGATGCGTGACTTGCTTTTCAGATAGCTTTAGAAGTCAGCGCGCAACGTAGTTTAAACGCATATAAAGATATGATATGAGCCGAAAAAGAAAGAACTAAGCGAAGATGCCATCTCTTTTAGAACGTTGACTGTTGGTGCTTTTCTTTTCGTTTTCCCTATGTTCCAAATTTTAGTATTTGTCATGGCTATGAGCCTCTGACATCATAGCAAAACAGGTAAAATTCAACGAAAAGGAAAGGGAGAGAGGATACAAAGTTGTATCTTATACTCCGGTGTATTTTTTGCTTATTTGATCATTTGAAATTCTCTTATAGTGTGAATTTTGTTTATTTTATAGTTTTTCAAATAAACAGTGAGAAAAAAATAGTGTTGGGCGTAGGAAAAGTTGTATCCTCTATGATTGCTCATCCTACAACTATGATGCTCATCCTACACACCGATATAGGATGAATAAACTCAGATATGTCCTCTTTTGTTTATTTAAATGGGGCTAAGCTACTTTTTGAAGGCTTGTTTAGGTGGATTACATGCTATAAAGTTTAGTGAGAAACATCAAGCTTATTTATGGAAGTTACCAATGCTTTTCTAAAGATAATGACTAACTTTGGGCGCTAATCGATTGTTCAATCGAGAGTATACAATATAGAAACCAATAGATCGTAAATATACACTAGAATTTCACACTAGTATGAGAAGATAAAACCACAATCACTCTAGGATTCATTGGCCCCTTTAGATTTGGACATTCAAAGAGGCAGGAACTTTGCTAACAAAAGAGTCCATTCGAGCCAACCTGCTCGGTCTCTAGGGAACTTTTTTTTTTCCCTCTTACTTGCATCAACACATATCCATAACCTTACAATATACTTCTCCTCGATCAATAGAATAACCACAATCTCTTCCTCCTCCACCCCTCACCCAATGGAGTGCGACAAAGAGAACTCAAGCTCCCCTTTTGTTGCTCCAACTTTTAAAGGCATTAATTAGGTAAAATTGTGACCAAAAATACCTAAGAACTTTGCTCAAAAATAGAGTTTTGTACTTTTTTTATATTGTTCATTGACGCTGAAACTCTCGCTTAATTAAAAAACCTAAAAAAACGTCTTCAAATCATGAAGTTCATCTCTGTATTTCCCCAAGTTTTTTTTATTACAGACTTTACAGATCAAATGCACCAAAAAATAGAAGCTCATCATTTCTTATCCATCTAGAGTTAAATCAAAGCGCGAAATAAGAAAGAAATATACTCTAGCAATACTCTTACTCAAAAACTAAAGTCAAATATACAAGTAATCATTTGATATTAGTACATTTCAAAAATAATAAAAGACTTGGTAAAAACATAGTGAAACTAAAGTAAAAAACATAGGATATCAAAGTGAAATTATGCCAAACTTCGAGGCATCTCTGCCACCCAGATACCATCTGCAATAATGTGAAGGATACTCGACGTGCATGCTGGACATTCAATCGATGCCTGAGAAAGATCGATTGTTCAACTTTGTTAATGGGTAGAAAGAATGGGTACAGTGTGAGATTATGAGGCAGAAGGTAGGTACACTACACTGTCGACCACCATAACCGAATAATGACTAGTATACTAAAATCGGACGGAGGAAGAATGTAAAGTAGGCCCACCTGCTCGCTCGGAGCTCTAGACTTTGAGCTCCTCAAGGAGCCCAACAAATGGTTCGCGAGGATGTTCAACTCTATCGGTGGATTCAAAAAACAAGAATCCAGAGTCGATACCTCCTCGACAAATACTATGACATTAAACTGTATGTTATGACAAGGCTCACATCGGTGGTGGAGTGCATGCACATAGGGGAGCTTGACAAAATTTAATTGTAGAGTAACCGCTATGTATGTTGAAAAAGCACCTGATGAGACGACAGAGATCCGACAATGATGATGTGTTGCCTAGACAGATAGGGGCCATCTACAAAATGAGAACAACAAGATTTGTGCCCCAATAAGAAGTGCCCGGAGAAGAAGTCTGAAAGCTCAAATGCGAGTGATGAAACCTTAGAAGAAGGCAACATCAAAGAGACAAGCTCGCATCTGAGACAACAAATTGCTATTGATGGTACCACAAAGGCAGGCCCCATCAAAGAGACCCCCTCGCACCAGATTCCAGATACAGGGTTCTTGCTCCAATCAGGTTTTGCAGGGTAAGAAACCAAAAGCTACTTCAAAGAGACACAACCTGAACTAAGCGAGCCAGAATAGAAATAGTGTGAAGCCTCAAACAAAGCAGATGCCCAAGTGAGCACCGCAAAGATGGATTCTAAAGAAGCATCAGCTCAAGTTGATTGCCACACACCACAACCTCAAGGAAGCAACTCTCCGTTAGAGCTGTCAAAAGCTGACCTGCTCCAGGATTTTGAACCGAACCCGACCGGAAACCGACCCGATCCGACCCGAGAAATGATACACCCGAAACCGACCTGCACCCGACCCGAACTCAACCCGTAACCGAATGACACCCGCCAATCCTCGACCTGAACCCGACCCGCACCCGACCTGACCTCAACCTGTAACCGAATCGACCCGACAATTGTCGACCTGAACCCGACCTGCACCCGACCCGAACTCAACCCCTATCCGGATTTACCCGACGTAACCTGGTTTCAACCCGACCCGATCATGACCCGACCCGATCATGACCCGACCTGATTATGACCCGACCCGAATATAACCCGACTTAACATCAACCCGACCCGAACATGACCCGACCTGACCTCAACCCGACCTGAACATGACCCGACCTGATCTCAACCCGACCTGATCTCAACCCGACCCGAACATGACCCGACCTGATCTCAACCCGACCCGAACATGACTAGACCTGACCTCAACCCGACCAGAAGATGACCCGATATGATCTCAACCCGACCCAACATGACCCGACATTTCCTCAACCCAACCGGATCATGACCCGAATCGACCTAACTTCAACCCGACTAGATAATGACTCAACTTAACCTTAACCTGACCCGATCATTAAAATCATTATCATTCACTAACATCTTGAATTGTTAGTTTGGTTGAAAACCGTTGGTTGAACTACTTATCAAACCGAAACTAACTAGTGGCCTTATATTATTGGTTCTTCACTTTTCTACATGGTGCCGGTGGTAACAAATTTTTTGATTTTCTTTAGTAACCTCGTATTTGGTATATTTAACTACACTGCAGTAAATAGATTTTGAATAACTAATCTTAATGTTGCTTAACTTAGCCCTTTAAAACAGATCATCAATTCATTATTTTCCTTACACCATCCACAAACTACCAATTCCTCGAAAATCTGGCAGGTTTGGCATTAACACAATTTCACAAATATTGGTAAGTTGATATGGTGTGATCAATTCATATTGATTTGGAAATTTTGGGTTTTCTTCAAATTCAATTGAAAAAACCAATATCTGGCTTTTAAAGCACCATAACCCTTTTTAACTCAGATATTTACCAACTCTTATTTGACAAACTGTATAATTCATAGTTTTGTGATGAGGTATAATTAGTGAATAACTAGAGAGAACTGTATCACAAATTCTACAATCAGTTGAGCATACGAAATTCGGGAATGCGTATACTCCTCGCCTTTTGTTCCTTCTCATTAAATCATCTTCATCAACGTCTTTAGTTTTTAATTTGGGGGAGTAAGAATGAAAGAGGAATGGGGGATGTTTGATTGGAGAAACATTAACTTCATAACGTCAACTGTAATCACAATGCCCAGAATTCCCTAATTCTACCAAAGTTGAGATTCACCTCCAAAGTGAAGGATTTGAAATTACTCTATCAAACTCCAGAAAGAGAATTAATGTGCAAGATGAAGGCACTAAGCCTGCTCATCTCTTTCATCTCTCAATAACCAACAAAGAAACTGAGTAAAAAACAACAAAAAACAGAAGAGATTGAAGAGCCAAGTAAAGCCAAAAACTTTGAAGAAAAAAGAAGATAAATGAGAAAACACAAAACCTGGAACAGTTTGAAGCATACTTGAAAAGCCCAGAAAATCAATTATTAGCATGTAAAGTTCTCGTCAAAAAAAAAAATCTAACATTAATCCCATTTCCAAATTTCAACCCTTCCCCTAATTTCAATAACAGATTGAAATGTAAAATTACATAAAACAAATGGAACAAAGATGTAAAGTATCAAACAAATTCCACTTCATACAATTAACATAAAACATGAACTAAGAGACAAGTAGGCAAAAAAACGAGACGTAAATGGCACGAACAAGTAGATCACTCTGAGATGATGAGGGGAGCTTCAACTATATAAACTTTAATGGTTGAATTCGACCATAACAGCTCTAGATCTAGAACTTTTGTGGTCGAATTCGACCATCTAAAGCTAAAAAACGCCTGAATTCGAACAAATTTAGGGTTGCACCATAGAGAAAGGGAGGCGAAAGAAGAGGGGATTTTGGCTGAAGAGGCTGGGGGGAGGCCGTGAGGGAGAGGTGGGAGGGATGGAGGTTAGGGTTTTGCCTTTTTATATTAGTGGAGTGACTTATGAAATTTTAGAGACAGATAGGGGGAACCGGGGAAGAATTTTTATTTTGATTTTTGATTTTAGAGAGTAAAATTTAAGTTTTCATCTTTTGAATTTTTGATTTTGATTTTTGATTTTGAATTTTCAAATTTCAATGTTAGTTTTTATTTCCATAATTTTGTGTAGCGGCATTTTAGGTTATATTATTAGTTTTTTTGTCTGATAATATAAGTCTTTTGTTTTTCTTTGGAGTTACATTTAAAACTTTAACCAAATATTCTTATTAATATATATAAAAAATATATTCAAATAGGGTCTTGTTAGATTTGTCTTGATATCTACTTTCATAATATCACCTTTTATATTTTTAACTAATACGAAATTGAATAAGTAGAAAAAGTGCGTCTTATAGACTGTGCAAAAGAAAACATGACTTACCAGACGGAGGGAGTCTTACTTATACGAGTTTATTATTATTATTATAGTGGTGTATCAATAAAACCTTCTTTTTACGTGAAATAAAACATCTTGAAACCGGAGTTAATATAACCATTACTATTAAAGCTACTTCCATTGTTATTACATATTATTAGATATGTTACCATCACTAGTACATAAAACTACAACTAATACTATATGACCCAACACTAGTAATTACAATCAAGCTTAGCTTGTTTAGGCTATGACTAGTAATTAGAATCAAGCTTAACTCGAATAACCAAAAACTCGGCTTCACTCGGCTCGTGAACAAAGCTCGAACAAGTCTAACTCTTAAAGAACAAGCTCAAATAATAGGAATTCTAAAACTCGTTCAAGCTCATGATAGCTCAAACAAAGCTAGAACAAGTCTACTATTCTGGAACATATAAGTAAATCGATATAATACATTGTTCTTCAGTATCTTATTCTTTGATCTAATATAATGATGGTTGATCTAATATATTCGTGGCTGATCTAATACATTGATCTTAAATATCTTATAAATTATACATTGATCAAATGTATTAATCTAACATGTTAATTGATCTAATACATCGATTAGTTATCTTAAACGTTAAATTGATGTAGTAGTACTAATTTTATAACTACTATTACCATTAACATTGTTTATTTTGTATCATTATTATTATTATATTATTATTACTACTACTATTATTACTATTACTATTAAAAACTTACAACAACAACGATCTAATCACATAATTTTTCTAAGTTTACTAGATGTATTCGAATTCTAAATTAACCCTATGCATTGATTCAATGTTAAAACGATGACAATATGTTAAAGACGCATGACAAGTTGACCCGACAACCCTTAATACAAACATAATCAAAATTGAATATGCTACAAAATGAGTTCGACTACGAGTTCTAATCGAGCAAGACAACTATGAACTACTCGAGCTCGACTCGAGATGCTAATGAAGTCAAGTCAAGACTCACAAAACTCAACTCGAAATTTGTAAGAAACTAGGAAGATATAATATAGGGTTAAATATGCTTTTTTATATATAATTTATCTTATATAGCTCAAGATTGACTCGAGTCAAACTCTGCTCGAGCTCGTTCAAGTTGGTCAAAACTCGACTCCAGATCTTAACGAGACGAGTTGAGTTATGTAAAACTCGATACGACTCATTATCACCTCTAAGTTCGACCGAAAATCGAACTTGCTTGTCCCCTAAATAACCCGAACCAAAAGCTATCTGACCCAAAGGCCACCAAACCCGGATTGACCCGTACAAATCCGATAGTTAACTGACTCAGGTTTATCCGAATCCGTTAATACCCGATCAAAAGCCACGGCAAGAGCTTGTAAAATTTCTTAATGTAACTGAAAAAAACTGTATAGCGAAGTGAAAAAAACACAATGAAAAAAGCAAAAACACCAATGCAAAATTGAATACTTTGCAACTTTAATTAAACTTTCGCCATTGATTTTCATCACTTACTGTCAATGTGCAAGGATAACAACAAATTTTCTTGCACCTTGAGTATATAGATGATTGATCTAATACATTAATATTGATTGTCGTAAATATTGATCTAATGTATTGATGATTGATCTAATACATTGATGATTTATCTACTGTATTGATCTTAGCTTTCTTATTAAATTGATCTAATATATAGATGATTGGTCAAATACACTAATCCTAACTATATTGATGCCTGATCTTCTAATACATTAATCTTAACCTTATACGTTGATCTAGTATATTGATAGTTGATCTAATATATTGATCTTAAATATCTTATATATTGATCTAATACGCCAATGATTGATCTAATACACTAATATTGTTTGTCGTAAACATTGATCTAATGTATTGATGGTTGGTATAATACATTGATAGTTATCTACTATATTGATCTTAGCTTTCTTATTAAATTGTTCTAATATACTGATGATGAATCTACTAAATTTGCCTTAACGATTACATTGATCTAATATATAGATGATTGATCTAATACACTAATCTTAACTATATTGATGCCCGATCTTCTAATACATTAATCTTAACTAACTTATACATTGATCTAGTATATTGACAGTTGATCTAATATAACGGTGGTTGATTTATTGGTATAAGACTTAACAAGTAGTCTCAGTTTCGAAATTTGATTGACTCGAACTAATCCGATATGATGTTAACTTGACTCGGACATAATTTGACCTATACATAGCCGAATCCGAGATTGACCCGACCTAGACCTGAAACAAAATCGACCTGAACTAGACCCGAAACGAAATCGACCCGAACTAGACCTGATCCTAGGCTAACCTGACCCGATCATAACCCGATCCGAGGTTGACCTGACCCGGGCATAACCCGATCCGAGTTCAACTCGACCCGATCATAACCCGATCCGAGGTTGACCCAACCCGGACATAACCCGACCCGAGGTTGATCCGACCGATCATAATCCGAACCGAGGTTGACCCGACCCGTGCACAACCCCATCCGAAGTTGACCCGACCCGGGCATAACCCGATCCGAGGATGACCCGAACCGACATAGACCCGACCCGAAGCTTACCCGAACCCGAAATTAACCGTCATAACCTGTTCCAAACCCGATCCGAACCAAACCGACCCAAACTTGACCCGACCCGAACCCGAAGTGATTTAGACCTGAACCAACCCGACCCGAAACCTGACCCGACCTATCTAGATGGATACCCGAACTTGACCCGACCCGACATGACCCGACCCAAACCCGACCCACACACCCGAATTGACAGCTCTACTCTCCGTAAGCCTTCCGAGAAATTTCGCCCATCGCCAATAAAGACTCAAGAAGAAACAAGAAGACTCCAACAACCTCCCATGATCAACGACGCGCTAGAGACAATCAAGTTTAACATAGGAGAGTTTTAGTTTTCATATTGTAATTCTTGTAAGTCGACGAGGTCCTCAACAACTTAAGTGGGGAGGATGTTAGAGTCCCACCTGCCTTTACTTGTATTTCTTTACTTTATGCTTCAGTTCTGTTACATAGGCTCTAAGTTCCATTATTGCGTTAGTGCAAAACCAGTGGTTGCTGGAAACATGTACTATGTCACATTTAAGCCTCTTTAGTGGCTCAGAGTAAAGGAAAGAAACTTGAGACATCTTATCAGTTGTTGCTTGCCTTATGAAATTATGTTGTTGTTGTTGTCCAACTTAGAGCTTGTATTTCCACATATTAAAAAGCGACCATCCAAACTTAAAACAAATACATCATGTCGTCAGCCCTGCTCGTGCCCGTCTTGTGGCACGAACACCCCCAATCAACCCTCTTCTCGTGCTCTTGTCGCCAATAGGCAATAATGTCTTTTCAAGAACCGAGTGCTTCACTTGTGCCTAACGAGCCTCAAGAGCCCCATTTCCGCAAGAAGGTTACCTCAATTGCCCATAGAAGGCAATGGTGTGTTGCACGTTCCAAGGTCAAGACTCTCGGACTGTGATACCATGCTACCCCATCCATGCTACGAAGGAGATGAATATACTACATCTACATGTTCCTCTATTTTCTTAAAGTAGGTGTGGGTGACAAGAGATCGAAGTTACCGGTTTTAATCACTTGCCTTCACGACAATGTACGAGCCAAAAGAGCTCGATATGGTTAAAACTTTTGTACTAGTTTTTCATTATTTTCTATATGAAGTTCCAACGTCAAAAAAAACATAGTTCAATTAAAGAAGAGGAGTGACATGTGGCGGCCGGCCTACAACTCTTGCATAGCCTTTTTAATATATATAGATGTGTCACGATGGAAGCACCATCTTACATGAAGCAACACAATACTTTATTAAGCATATCACAATGCTTTGTATAGTTAATTTCACCAATTGATTAATCTTTTGTGCCGCCATATTTTTACAATTTTGGAAAAGTTGGTTCAGATCATAGTTTGTTACAATTACTAACTACTGAAAGTATATAAATATTATTTTTTTGGCACGATGTATAAAGTATTTGTCAAGGCTATTAGAATTCAATACTATATACTCCATCCGTTTCTCAAAAATTGTTACACTTTCCTTTTTAATACGTTTCATTAAAATTGTTACACTTTTACTTTTTCCATTTTGGGATATATGGCCCACTAGTTTTTTATTCAACTAAATGTGAGTGGTCCTACACTTTTACCCTTTTATCCTGTTTTTTTATTATTTTATTCTTAGTTCTCTCTCCTAACCTTACTTTTCATGTCATGTCATGTTTTTCGTACCCATCTCCTTGGTTATTCAATTTTTGGGAGTGTAACAATTTTTAAGAAACGGAGGGAGTATATTTATTGTTGTTATTTCGGTAAATAATACATTGATTCTTATATTAAAAGCTCACGTTATGCAAATAAAGCTAGTGTTTAGTTTATAGGAGACCGTTAACCTAATAAACTAGGATAGGGCGTAGGAGGAATAAAGTTTCTCATTTGACCAAGAGAATGAAAGGGTGTTAATGTGGTTGTCAAATTCCAACTTCTTAACATTGATGCCCATTACAACAACTGGTCGTTTAACTGATGGAAAAAGTGAAACATAAATCCAACAAAGTGTTCTATTTTAAAAAAGAGCAAGATTTGGCTACTTAACATTTTAAAACCCTAGATGTCCTAAGGAGAATGTCCAAGATCATATTCTAATACCTAAATTAAGGCAATGTATTTGGTACGGTAGCAACTAGCAAGCTAGCAATTCATGCATGCATTTTGGTTGCAAACTATAAGAAAAAGAATCCTAATTTAGTTCAAATTAGTGCATCACTACGCGTTCACTTACATTTGATAGATATCTAGTACGAATGTGCATCATCTAAGGCCACTAAGCTTGCATATCATTTGATTAATTGAATATGGCATTATACAGATATAATTATGTCCACCTTCTACTCATTACTTCTTTCATTTTGTATTTGATATGAATGTTTTGACTTTTATTGTTATTTTTATTATGTCCACCTTCTAGATATTTGATAGATATCTAGTATTTTTTTTTTTTACCATTTTATGTTATTTACACATGAGGAAATATAGTCATGTAAGGTCTTGTTTGATTCATCTTAATGTGTAGTTCTTTAATAAAAACTTTTTATAATATTTACTCATGTGTAATTAGAGATATTCGTGATCAAAGATATGCATTAGTACAAATGTCCCTAAATAAAAACGAGGGAGTATTTTACCAATTTGTTATTATCATCAGCGGAAGGTGGCAGCCAAGGCTATGTTCATGCTAAGCAATTAGACAAGGCTCCTAAAATTTTGGTCATTCGATATTCTTTTGGCCGGAAGCAACAATGTTAGAGAATGCTGAGACTCTTTAAAAAATGAAAAGGGAAATTCTCATAGGCAATCCTCAATTTTTAAGAAACCCATTGTTGGCCAATCTTTTTGTTAATCATTTGCAACTCTTAACTTTTACCTAATAGACTAAAGTGATATTAATGATAATTTCTGTTATAAACCCGTTAAATATGTCTTTTATCTCTCTTTCCTTTATTCCTCCCCTTTCCATTCTCTTTCCTTCTTATTCTTCCTCTACTGTCCGCAAACATCACCAGTCAACCCACCTACCTTCTTCTCACACACTCTCTCTTGATCTTCCCGTCGCGCGCCACCCTCGAACCCGACTTGCATCCCTGGCTCTTTTCCGATCAATCACCACCACTATCATGACCACCCTCTCTTTCCTCTGCCTTTCTCCTCACAATAGAAAGGAAAATGTTTTCCTAACATAGGAAATTTGTTTTCAAAATTTAAACACGTTACAAACCAGCTAAAAAATATTGGGAAAACTACTTTCTAAAAAAAATCTCGCTCAACCAAATACTGTTGTAATGTCCTTACTGATTTCATTAGAAAAGAAACGGTCCCTAAAAAGGATTTAATTTAAGGGTAGTGTTATATGCAACTCTAAGGGTTCCTTATAAACATACATTAAATACATTTAGTAAAATGGTATAAAATTGGGAATTAATGAGAAATACACTTGAATCGGTGTAATTCACGTCCAGTTTTTCTAAAACTTTCTTTTTACAAAATTCTTATATACAACTGAGTTGCATATAGCTTTTTCCTTGATTTAAATACTGAGTATATTGCATGACAACTTATTCCCTACGAGTGATTGGGGGAAATGGTAAGGAGTGGAATGTTTGTTAACAATACTTTGGGATTGTTCTTTGTACCATATAAGGAATCTATAACCTTGCTTGTCGAATTTAGATTTGCTCTTTGTCTAAATGCTCTAGAATGCAAACTTGTTTATTGTTCTTCTTGAATCAAAGTACTTTCGTCACCCTAAAGTTCTAAATTAAGGTATCGTGCTTCTAATAATATCAAATAGTTTAATAGAAATCATTTTAAAAAGTATTACTTTAAATTATTCCAAAATAACAATCTAAAGTTTCAGAATTTCTATCTGAAAATGGTCCCAAGTTAGCAAGTATAAATTGTGTTAACTCTCTTCACAATATTTTTGATTTATTAAAGGATCTTTTGAATATCCTATCAATTTGTGGAAAAATAATTTGTATAATTTTTTTTCTGTAAAATGCTACCTTATACTTCTCCTATTTCATAATGTTTTATAAGTGAATAGGAGAAATGATGTGGTTGTGAAATAGTGTAGAATTATGTGGGCTCAACGAGTTAGTAAAATAGTGTGAAAAGGGAATAAACCTTTGCCATTTAAGGAATAAAGTAAAAGCGGTAGGTATTTAAATAACATACTTAAACGGAAAGTGAGTAAAACATTATAATAAGGGCTTGTTTAAATTTACTGAAAATAACTTAATTGAACTGATTGGAGCTGAACTGAACTGAATTGAATTGAATTGAATTTAATTGAAATTAATAAATATATAAATAATTTTTAAACAATAGTAATATGAATATTAAATAATAATTATGATGATAGGTAATAATAATGAATAATAATAATTGTATTTTAGATATTTTTAAATGATAATTATAAATAAATAATATTAATAATCGTAAATTAATAATAACAATGACTAATGATTATAATGATAACTAAAAACAATTATTTTATAGTCTTTGTATTAATATATTAAAGCCTGATGATGATTATATAATAACAATAATATCTAAGAATTAAATTAATATTACTATTTTAATAATTTTATTTAATTATATATTAATATTTAGTAATAAAATAATAATTGGGTCGGATCGTGCAAAATTACATCATAAACCGTTTTGACGTGATTTGATTGGATTATGGGCTGAAAACGCGGGTTTATTTGTGCTTTTAACCTAAACCATGTTCCTCCCTAATGATAATATTAATAATAATGAATAAAACTATAATAAACAAAATAATATACAGAACATAATAATAATACTTAATAATAATGATATAAAAATAAATAAATAAATAAATAATAATAATATAATAATAATAATAATAATAACAACAACAACAATAATAATAATAATAATAATAATAATAATAAGAGCAATTAGTAAAATAAATTAGACCAATATAATAATATTTAATAAAATGGTTATACAAAATTGGAGCTAAACTGAACTGAAATTAAGCTGAAATACACAGGCCTTAAGTAGAGATTATCACCTAAGGTTGAGAAATGATAACAAAATCATTTACCAGTGAGTTAATTTAAGTTTCCCATATTAACTTGACATGTGCAAGTCACGTCATTTTTCTTCACTTCGCATAGTACATGGATCAATGAGTAAAAATCGGGAGTAAAAAATTGGGAGTAAACTATAAAAATAAGTTCAATCAATATAAATCACTTTTCGTAAAAATTAGTTTCCATACAAAAATTAATTCGTAACATTATAAGTGAGTTTAATGAGTTTGTTAATTTACTACTACAACAACAATTCAATGAATGGTTAAAATTTACTCGTACCTAATTACAAAAGTTTGACATTCAGGATTTATACACGAATTTGACTTAAAAAAGGTTATTAGTTAAAAAAATATCGAGTTACATATTATATAAAATTATTCAGAACGCATCTCTATTCTAAAGTGAAGAGGAGGGGGACACCAAAAATCAGCATTAATTTTTTTAACAAAAAATTCCTAATTAAATGGAACAAGTCTCTTCATAACTAACTATTTTTCACATTTTTTAAATTTTAAATATAGAAATAAAAAAACATCCTATTAACAAACTAAATACTAGTATTATATATGGCAAGTCACATGCACCAATACAATGGCATATCAAATAAAAGTAGACCTCAAACCAAATATCTTAGATTAACGCTCCTCCCCACTCCCTGTCTTTTCTCGACACTTACTCTTCTCTCCTCCCACCATCTCCTCCTCTTCGACCCTTTGTCTCTCTTCACATCCATGTTGGGCCTCGAGATCGTACATATAACTCCGCCATTATTAGTATAATATTATCCGTTGTGGATCAAACACATACAAATTTATTTTTAGACACCTTGTCGAAAGGCCTCATACTAATGTAGTTAGGTGGACACTTAAAACTAGGCAACACCTTTTTTATTTTTCCTTGGGATGACACCCAACAATCTTCTCCTCAGACCAAAGACCATGAAACATATGGCTCTCCCTTAAGCGATAGTGCGTCTAATCATCTAGTGCCGCCACTAATCCACAAAGTACGCCGCCTAATCACCATAACATCAAAAAGACTTCCAACACAAAGCACCACGCATATATCTTCTACTCCATGCTTATATGTTGCACCCATGTTCCAGCTCTACAGCTGCATGTTTGTGCATGAATCAACTGAGTCACTCATCTTTTGATTAACATACAATGTGTTCAAAGACATGCATCTTGCACTCGAGCATACTGCTTGACACTCGTGTGTGCTAGCACCAAGCCATACACGAGTCCCCCCATCGTATGTACTTTCTCCCATAGCCGAACTGACGACTTTGACACAAGTTGTTGGGCCTCAAGGCGCACCTATTACTCCATCGTTAATATGATGTTGTTTGATTTTGAGCCAATGCCACACATTTGTTTTAGGGTATATATCTTCACAAATGGGCTCATACTAGTGGAGTCTGGTGGATTGTAATAACCCGACCTTTTATTAATCCTTAAACCATAATTATTATGTGAAAATAGGTATTAATATAAAATTTTGCACAACATGTGTTTATGTGTGTGATTAGTGATGAGAAAGTTAGAGAAATATGTGCTATGATATGCGTTGTGTTAGTAACTTGAAAGTTACTAAGTAAAGAATGTGTTGTGGATAAGATATGACCAATTATGTGCATAAGTATGAGTAGTGAGGAATTAAATCTTGGGATGTCCCCAATACTAATCTGGTCGAGTTGGGTCAATAGGTTACCCAAAAGTGGACCTACAACTAAGTTGGTACCCAAACTTTGACTGATGAGCCCAACTTTGGAAATGACTAGTTTACCCTTACTAAGAGGGGAAAAACGGAAATTTAAAGCCACCCAGCTTAAGTAGACATACTGAACTAAGGCTCACCCAAAACTCATCTTCAACACTTGAGTAAATAGAAAACCTAGAACTCCAAAAATCTCCTCCCTCACTCACTTGATTCAGTCAGCATCACAAGGTGGTTTTTCTCCATTTCTCATTCTTTCACTCATTATTTCCAACATGCAATCTCATATTTGGATTCTTTGGGTCCTAATGCATGATGGGGAAGCTTTGGATTGATAAGAAAGCCCTTCAAATCAAGTTAAAATCACCCCTAAAAATCAGTCAAGGTAATAAGTAAGAACAAACTTTGATTTAAGGTTTGTCTCTAAGTTTTAGACTACTATCCTACCCAAATTTTGGTGTCTAAACTCTAAGGATTGTTAAATGACATTAAAAGAGTTGATTTAAAGCTTGGAGAAGATTATTAAGGAGTCTTTTTGATCATTCATTCAAGGTACACAAGAAGATACCTTTTTTAGTGAAAGAAAGTTGAAGAACTTGAAAAGTTATGAACTTGTTTCCAAATCTTTTGATTGGAGGATTTGTATGTGGGTTATTTTGGATTATAATCTGATTTTGGAGTGTATAAAGAGTTATTATTCCTTGCATGCAATGAGATCTTGAGTAAGAATGATTTAAAGAAGTGATTGGACATGACTTGTGTGACTATGTACTTTGAACCATCATGTATTGAACTTGTGTATAGTTTGAGAAGTTTGTGATGATAATATATATTCTGGAAATTTGAGTATTTACATATATTAAACCTTATTAATTTTCGATATAAGCATGTTCTTGTTCAATTGTAGTATTTTCCATGTTTATGAAAAAATTGATGATTTATGGTGTTAATTACTTTTGAACTATTTGAACCTTTGATAAAATCTTACAAAAATAATTTTGAGCATTATAAAGGCAGTAGAAATAAGAATATAACTTTCAATTACTTTTAGAATTTAATTTTATAAGTAAATAAATTATTTATTTGTGAATTGACAAAATGGTTCTTTGAATACTAATGATGAGTTTCTTGAGAATTTTAAAATGTAAAATTCTAAGTTATGAATTATTAATTTTCTTATGATCTTAAGGACAGTAGGTATGTCCATAAAGGGATTTATTTTTGAAGTATTCGATTATTTAAAAACTATATTAATTCAATTACAACCTATTACCAAGGGTTTATTTTCATATGCTTATTAAGCTTAACTTGAAATGATGACCATAAGAGTTTTAAATAAGTATATATCTATGTTTTAAAGTATTTTCTTAACATGAGTCTTATAGGATTTGATCTCACAAATAAAGATCGTATACCCTTACTTTAAGTTACATTACTCGAATTGCACTAGTTACTATTACTTATGAAGTTATCATGGATTGATTTACTCGTTTGTGAAAGATTTATTACTAAAAATCTTAAGTATAAAAACTCTAGAAATATTTATAAGTTACTTCCTCCAAAGGATCATTTGGACTTATGATTTGGTTTGTGATCTAATATTTGGTGATTATCTAAACTATTGATTTAAGACATAAATGTCAACTTTTGCAATGTGTTTTAAGAAGGGTAGAGATTGTGGAAATAGTGACTTGTCACCTTGCAATGTGAGTGTGTGTAATGTGTAGGAACATGTCCTGAAAGTCTTGCAAGCGAAAACAATACGGTATGGGAGATGACCCACCAATGTGGGAGCTAGTGGTAACACTACTCCAATGTGTGTTCTCCCCGAGTTTTGTGAAATTTGAGAAAGTTATATTGGTATTATCTTGGAATATCTTAAGCATATTTCTTATATAATTGGGATATATCCTGAGGTACCCCCGGAGTTAGGGCTAATTCCTCGGGTACCCTCCTCGTTTTCGAGCTAGCTGAGATGCCACCAGAGTCAGTGTTTGCTGCTTAAATGTCATTAATGGTAACAGACGTTAAAGTTCTGTTAACTTTTGTTAATTAAAGTTACTTTTCATTTAAACTAAGAAAAAAAAGAAAAAAACTATAAAAAAACCCACCCCAGCCACTCTCTCTCCTCCCCACACTCACCCAACCACCATCTCCCCCCCCCACCCTTCCACTCTCTCTCCTCCCCTCCCCAAACCCACGACCCACCCCCCTGCCCAGCCTTCCTCTACCCTCACCCCCAGCCCACCCTGAAAACCACCAGCCTCAACCTCCCTCACTCTCACCCCCAGCCCACCCTCCCCCTACCCTAAAACCAACCTCAACCTCCCCCCTGCCCAGCCTCAACCTCCCTCGCCGTCGAACCCAATCCCAAAACCACCTCGAATCGCCGTCGAACCACCATCAAATGAAGCCACCCACCTAAATCGCGACCACCATCAAACGAAACCAACACCACCTAAGTTTGATTTGCAACCACCATCAACGAAGCCACCCACCTAAATCGCGACCACCATCAACGAAGCCACCCACCTAAATCGTCGGTTTCAGGGAAGGGTAGACGGCGGTGGTGTCTGAGGAGAGAGAGTGGTAGGGTGGGGGTTTTACTTTAGGTAGTGGGAGGGGAGGGAGAGGAGAGAGAGTGGGAGGGGTGGTGGCGGTGGTTTGGGTGGGGCGGCAGATTCAGGGAAGGGGGAAGGGGAGGTGCGGGGGTGGGGGTGGGGAAGTGGTGGACAGGGGGTGGGGGTGAGAGGTTGGGGGGTCGTGGGTTTGGGGGGAGGACCGAGGAGAGAGGGTTGGGGGGGAGGAGAGAGAGTGTGGGAGGGTTTTGGGTTTTAATTTTAGTTTTAGTTTTTCTTGTTTTTCTTTTTTTTAAACTGAAAATTGAAATAAAATTGAGAAAGTTAACAGAAAAACTAACGGCGTTACCATTAATGGCATTTAAGCAGCAAACTGACTCTGGTGGCATCTCACCTAGCTCGAAAACTAAGAGGGTACTCGAGGAATTAGCCCTAACCCCGGGGGTACCTCAGGAAATATCCCTATATAATTTTATAAGATCAAGTGGGTGATGAGACCTTTATATAAACATATATTGGCGTATTTGTGAATTTGAGGAAGGTATTTCAGTATTATCTTGAAATATCTGAAGCAGATTTCTTATATAATTTAATAAGATAATGAGATCGAAGAGACCTCTACGTAAAACGTATAATGGTGTATTTTCGAAAAGTGTATACAAGCTTTGAAAACCATATATGAGTTTACGATATGGTTGTGAAACTTCAAACATGTAAAGAACTATCTTTTGTTATACATATGTACTCATATGTGAGTTGAATAATCTTAAGTTTTTTTTTGCTAAGTAAGTAATTTTATTGCATGATCAAACCAAATACATCAATAGAACCTTGAAATAGAACCAACAAGGTTGGACCCATAACCAAGGAAAGATTCCAAATTACATCACACCACCAACACATTTACAAACTGCTAAACCAAACAAAATCTTTCCTACTCACTTTCTTAGGCATAACAAGCTTAATTCTATTTTTCACAATACATTTTTGTTGAACAATACTACTAGCAATACTAGGAGTAGCATGCTGCCAATAACTCAAATTCTTAGCATGCCAAACACCATACACAACTGCTGCTAGACCAGCTGCAAAAACATGCTTCCTAAATTTGGAAAATCTGGATCTCCTCATCCATCTGATGAGACCTGGTAGAGCTGTGGCTGAACTGCTAATCCCAAGCCAATGCTTCATACTCTATAAACAAATCCTGCTATAATCACAGAGGAAAAACACATGCCTATGAGTTTCAGTCTCATTAGCACATATCAAACAAAGATTAGTATCACTGATCCCAATGTTAGCAAGCCTCTCAGTGGTTCTCAATTTCTCCTGAACTGCCATCCATAGAACAAATATGTGTTTAGGAACATTAAGCCTGTTCCAAACATCTCTGTCCCAGTGAATCAATTGTTTATCACCTCTCAATTTCTCATATACTAATTGAATAGTATACTTTTGCAAACTACAAAACTCAGCTTCAGTGAAAAGTACCTTCAGTTGTTATTTAACCTGACAGACACACTTCCAATACCATCTTGCACCAGCCTTTAGAGTGTAACTCCACCAATTTTCACCTCTAATATAAACAGAATGTACCCATCTGATCCAAACGTTATCCTGCTTAGAAGAAATAACCCAAACATATTTCCCTAAACAAGCAACATTCCAAGCAATCACTTCTCTGAAACCTAACCCTCTACAAGTTTTACTCCAATAAAGCTGATCCCAAGCCACAGCCCCCAGTTTTGTGAGAATAAGCATGCCCACTCCACAAAAAGGCTCTGCAGATCTTCATTACCTCTTGCAATACCCCTCTAGGAATAATGAACACTTGAGCCCAGTACCTGTGCAGACTGAACAAGACTGAATTAATAAGCTGTGTTCTAGCACTATAAGACAGATTCCTAGGGCTTCACAATCTTATCCTTGCAGTCATTTTCTCCACGATCAACTCACATTGAGCTTTAGAGATCCGTTTAGAACAAATAGGAACTCCCAAATATCTGAAAGGAAGATGACTCCTTAGGAATCCAGAAGCATCCACAATTCTTTGTACATCTCTATCATTCATTCCACAATAATAAACAGCAGATTTACCAACATTAGCTTGTAACCCTGAAGAATCTAGAAAAGAGCTGAAAGGCTCTTAAGATCAAATAAGTAGATGGTAATTCTCCTTTACAACACAAAATAAGATCATCAGCAAAGCACATATGAGTCATTCTCACTTCTCTACATCTTGGATGAAACTGAAATTGTGCCATCCTACTCATTTTCAATAGGACTCTGGACAGATATTCCATACAAATCACAAACAATAAGGGGGATATGGGATCACCTTGCCTCAAACCCCTAGCAGACTTGAAATAACCCTCCATGTTCCCATTAATCAGTAAAGAAAACATAAGAGTAGTGACACATCTCATAACCAGCCTAACAAAGTGCATAGGGAAACCCAAATGTTGCAACATCTCTTCCAAAAACAACCAATCCACAGTATCATAAGCCCTTCGCAAGTCAATCTTCATTAAACAGTTAGGACTCACATTCTTCCTACCATACTGCCTAACAAGATCTTGGATGACCATGATATTATGTAGTATGTACTATGAATCTACCATGCACAAAACCACCTTGATTCTCCACAATAATATCAGGCAAAATCTGCCTAAGTCTCCCACACAACACCTTAGTAATAAACTTATATAAAGTGTTACAACAAGAGATAGGTCTAAACTCAGTTACATTATTAGGGCATCTGGTTTTAGGAATCAAAGTTAATGAGGTATTATTTAACTCCCTCAAAACTTGACCACTTTGGAGAGTATCCAGAACTGCCTCAACAATGTCATTACCAATTATGTGCCAAGCATCTCTATAAAAATGAGACCCAAACCCATCAAGACTAGGAGCTTTACATCCAGGGATAGAAAATAAAGCTGCTTTAACTTCTCTAGCAGTATAAGGAGCATTCAGAATTTCTAAATGCTCAGAAGATAATAAAGGACCATACTGGACAATTTAAGCAAAAACATGAGTTCCCTGAGAGATGGAAGACCCTAACAGTTTCTTATAATAGCCTAGAAAGGCCTCTGCAACAAAATCAGAACTGTCATGCTAACAACCATTCTCATCATTAATATTAAATACCTGATTTTCCATATTCCTGGCTTTGATGCTTTGGTGAAACAACTTGGTGTTTTCATCGCCATCTCTAAGCCAATCCATCTTTGCTTTCTGCCTAAGAAAGGAAATATAAGCCTTATGTGTAGCTTTATATTCCTGAATAGCAGCCAACTCAGCAGCAGCTAGATTGACATCTCCTAAATTAGGATGAAGTTGTTGTTGTGCATCCATCATCTGCCTAGAAGCTCTCATATCAGCTGCTTGTAAATCAGAGAAAACATTCATGTTCAGCTCTTTCAAAGAGCATTTGATCTTCTTCAACTTATGTAGAACAATGTACATCTTGGTAATTTCTATATTTCCTGCCCAACCTTGCCTAATTATATCATCAAACTGAGCAGCACCTTTCCACATAGTGAAATATCTGAAAAGTTTTTTTTTACCATGAACAACTCCAGAGAAGATTGTAAGAAGAACTGGTGATTGATCAAACTCACCTTCACATTGAAAATTAACATCAGCAGAAAAAATTCTTGCCAAACTGCATTAGCAAGCATCCTGTCGAGCTTAGAGAACACCCTAGCTTCCCCTTCTTGCTTATTATTCCAAGTAAAGAAATTACCTGAAAATTTAATATCAGTAACACCACAATCAAGCATAAAAGCTCTAATATCATGAAGCTCAGATTCTCTAACTGGAGCACCAATCCTCTCCTCTGTACTCATCACAGAATTAAAATCACCACACAATAACCATGGTTCAGCAGTACACACACTTCTCAAATCACTCCACAACTCAAGTCTCTGAGCTCTTTCATTAAAAGCATAAATGAAACAGCAATGAAATCCTGCAGCTCCACTCAAAGGTTGAATTAAAAAGTGTATCAATAAACTAGTAACTTTAAGAATATTGAGAGTAAAACTCCCTGTCTTCCAAGCTAACACAATTCTACCTCCCTTGTGACAATGAACATTTGTTGTGAAACACCAACCCATAAACATCCTTTGATAAAGAAAGCCCATGCTAGGCATCTTTACCTTTGTCTCTAGCAGAGCAACAATGCCAACTGAGAATATGTGAATATAAGCAGCCACATCTCTCTGTTTTTTGGCACTATTAACTCCCCTAACATTCCAACAAAGCAATCTATCCATTTGAAATAGGGAAAGTTCCCTTCCCCAAGTCAATAATCACCCCCTCCTCTGCTGAAATATCTTGATCTATCTCTTCATTTGCAGCTTCTTGAAGTAAAAACTGAAAAAAATTCTCAGTATTGGTAATTGCAGCATTATTGGTTCTAACCTTGATTGGTTTCAAAGCCCTCTGAAATCCATCAGGATCCAACTCAGGTGTTGTGTTCTCCTTAGCAGCAGGAGTATGGAATAATCTTAAGTTGAATGTAAGAATCTCTTAATGAATTGTTTTCAGCTACCATAAGTAATTTCGCTTCCGCATAAGAACTTGTGTACCAGCGTTGCTGATTTCTGTTCTTTGAACCTGTCCTGGTGGGGGCATGTTCTGATAGTTTTCAGGATTAGAAGGTGGGACCCGTCCTATGATATATGAAGTTATTTAAAGATGCTTATTTGTTTTGTTCGACGACAAGGATGAATTTTGTTCACGACATCGTATTTTAAGCTTTTACTTGAACTTTGGATTTGTAGTAACTTTTGCTTAAAGACTTAGCTCGATGCATTTAACTAAGTATGTTGACTTTCTAGAAAAGGGATCAACGCGCTTAGTGACAGCCGGTCATTATGGATTATATTAATCAGATGTTTATTATGTCTTAATTGAGTTGTTGATGACCGGGCTGTTACATGGATGCTTATAAAGTAGGCAACACTTTCTTGATTTTTTTATGTAAGCTTAGAGATGACACCCAATGACCCCCTAGCTCTCTGGCCTCTCTTTGGCTCATGTATAATGTTGAGTTAGATTTAGAGCAACAAAGGTTAAATTTCATAAAATGATGTATAATGTTGGGATTGATAGATTGGTCTACGAACTATCATGGAATAAAATAATGCTTTTTAGAATAATAAAGTGTTTATTGTGTTAAACTTAGGATTTTTGTATGTTCAACCCGAAAAATCTCAAGAAAAGAGAATTGGTTCGAGAATGAAGTGGATAGAATAGTTTTACGCCTTCTAAATCCAAGTTTGTTTAATGCTCACTTACAAGAGAGTGCATCGTAGATAGCTTGTCCCCTCTTAATGCACTTTAAGTGGTAAATACAATACATCAATATATTCCTCATCACTTAATCATCAAACTTTATTTTTTTTAATGATGTCATAAAAAAGAGTCATGAAGAGGATTAACAACATATAATAAAAAAACCTTATCATGCACCTGGAAAGGTTGATTGGTTTACAATACGTGTTGATAAAAAGATGTGCGTGTGTGTTTGGGGGGGGGTGTTATAGATTATAGGGGCTTGGTTTAAGAGACCTTATGAAGTGGAATTTGCTACAATTGGCATCCATGCTTCGATGTTAGTTCCTAACAAAGAGAATTTATAGATCAAATGGATGTATTCTGCTTAGAGATGCTCTAAAAGAAATTCCAAATTGTACCTTTCATTGTGAATTAGATAAGGAAGTATAGAGGAAGCGAATTTGAAAAAACATTTTTAGCAACAAGTTTGTTGTGTATAGTTTATTACATCTCTAAGGAAAGGGCTAGTTCCTTGTGAAATTCTTCCTTGTGAAGTATGCATGTGTATTGTGTAGGTAATACTGTAAGAAGATTTAAAAGAGATATATGTAATAGAGTAAACACTTTGATTAAGTAGTCGAGTTGGTTTCAAAGCCTTGGTCAGGCTTTAATTAGTAAGTCATTTGTAGGCTTGATGGAAGCCTTTGTTGGTTGTGAGGTCCTTTGAGGGATCCTTCCTAGTTAGAAGGAGAAATTTTTCTTCTCCTAGGACCTACAAATTATTGTAAATCTTTAATGAAAACAATATATTAATAAATTAGCGTCAAAATAATTCAAATTGGACTCGAACGATTTAAACTATATGAGACCAGATTTCAATAAATTTCATATCACCTTTCTGATGATTTGAACATAGCCTACATTATTATACACTCTCCCTCGTAAGGTGATGCACTTAGAAGCAAATTCTACTACAACTATACATCTATTATAACAAGGAATTTTTTTTATTTTAACAATCTTATACACAATGATTATAGTAATGATAATAAATATTATTAGGGAAATTTCCTGAGGTACCCCCGGGGTTAGGGCTAATTCCTCGGGTACCCCTCTACTTTTCGAGTTAGCTCAAATGCCCCCAGAGTCACTGTCGTTAGTTTAAATGCCATTACTACTAAATTTTTGTTAACTTTTCCGTTAACTTTCATAATTATACTTTAATTTTAAAACTAAAAAAAAATTAAAACCACCCCCGCGCCCGCCCCCCCCTCTCCTCCCCCAACCCCTCCCACACTCTCTCCTCCCTCACCCCTCCCCTACTCTGCCACCACCCACCCCAGTCCCCACCACAATCTCAGCCACCACCTTTAATCCTCACCCACACTTTGCACTGCCATCTTCACCACCCACAAAACCACCCAGCCGCCTCTACCATCCCATGATACCACCCCACAAACCCCTAAAAACCCCTTCAAACCACCCTAAATCAATGACAATAACCCAAATCGACCGCCATTGCTAAGCTCAACACAAGAGGAGAGACAAATCGAGAAAACAACCCAAATCCACCCAACCCTCGCCCCTCAGCGTCGCATCCCTCAGCACCACCACCGGCGGCTCTCCTTCACCTGCACTAATCGACCCACCCCTGCACAAATCGCTCCCATGCCTCTCTCTCTTCTCCCTTCCTAATACCACCGTAATCGATTTCAACGATTGGGGGGTTCAACGATTTCAACGATTGGATGGATCTATCTGTTCAACGATTTCAAGGCGAAAGGAGGAGAAGGGAAGGCTGGTTACGTTGGGGGTTGGGGGCGATTTCAATTTTGAGGGTTGTGTGTGGTTGCGAAAACTCAAGGAGGCGCGGGGGAGATTTCACGGCTTGGGTGGGTGATTAGGGCGGTGGTTGGTCGTGGGTGGTTGGTCGTGGGTAGGGTTCAAAGGTGGTGTTGTCGGTGGTGGCAGAGTAGGAGGGTGGGGGAGGAGATAGAGGGGGTGGGTGAGGGGACGATGATGGTTATGGTGGTTAAGTAGTGGGAGGGGAGGGAGAGGAGAGAGAGTGGGAGGGGTGGGGGTTTATTTTTTATATATATATTTATTTATTTATTAGGAAAATTTGAGTTAGGGTTAGAGTTAATTAAGAAAACTTAACGAAAAGTTAGTAGTAAGGGCATTTAAGCTAACGACAGTGACTCTTGTGGCATTTGACCTAGCTCAAAAACCAGGAGGGCATTCGAGAAATTAGCCCTAACCCTAGGATAGGGGTGTTCAAAACTGAATACCGGATCCGATCCGAAAATCCGAATAACAAAAAATAAATCCGGATCCGGTCCGGATAAGCCGGTTATCCGAATTTCCGGATATTCGAATTTTCGGATTGGATAATCGGATAATCCGGATTTATAAAGTTGCTTGTTTTTTTAAAAAAAGTTTCTGCCAAAGTATAAGTTCCTGCTCAATGCTGCCAAAGTATAACCCCAATGCTTAATGCTGCCAAAGCTTGTTTTTTTTTAAATTTCCAGCCAAAGTATAAGTTATTACATTCACTAAAAGGACGGGTTCGGGGATTAAAAATACATCCATCAAATTTGTTTCATCAATTAGTTTTCCAAAAACAATATAAACAACAAGACATCAAGCTCCAAGCTCCGAAGTCCAAACTCCAAGCTCCATTAATCATTCATAGTGTCAATTGTTTTATCGATTAAGATTTCCGGATGCTCCAAAGTCAAATCCAACATGCCTACAACACGTGAAATAAAATAAGGTTAAAGATTACATTTTTCTTAAATATTAAATAAACAGTCAAAATTAAACTAACCTTCTTCCATTTCCTCCAATACAAGCAAACTCTCCTCTATTACAAGAGGAGTACGAGAAGTACGTAACCAATCTTGTTAGCAAACAAGTGCCTCGGCCATCTTTGGTGTCAATGAAGTTCAAAAATCATCCAGTATACGTCCCCCCGTACTAAAAGTCGATTCTGAATATGGGTATGGCAAGCACATCTTTAGCCATCTTTTGAAGAAAAGGATACCTTTTTGATTGATCTTTCCACCATTGCAAGATGTCAAAGTTAGAGACATGAGTTTCATGTGCATCTTACAAATACTTTTCCAACTCATTTTTACTAGCACTAGTTAATGAACAACTTCTATCCATTTGATACTTTGAATTCATGAGTTCGGCTATGTCGGCCTTTCTCCCACTTTGACTAAAAACAATGGAAGAGGTAGAAGTGGATGAAGTAGCCCCACTTGTCTTTGGAGGAGACATAGAGGAAGCATAAGAGTCAAACATACATAGGAAAACCATTTTAATCTTAAAGGACAAGAGAGTTGCTTTTATTTCAACATAAGAAGCTCGCACAATCCATTCAACATAATTCAATTTGTGCCTAGGGTCAAGAATCACGGCAACAAACACCAAAATGTTGATATTATCAATATTTTCATAATATTTGTCATCATATGGGTAGCCATAGTTCTCAAACCCACATCATCGGCATTCACACTTTCGGCAATCAACAACCTAGTCCCATAGATCTCATGAGCATAAGAGTTGCAAGTTACATAACGGGAACCGGAAAACCTCAACGTCGCATCATAAAAAAATACTCAAGAAAGGTAGGTAGGAAGACAACCTTTTCCAATCATCATCCGTAGGACCACCCCCCAACTTCCTAAGTAATTTCACAAGAGAATAGTCTTTCATGTATAAACAAGCAAATGACTTTTTAAACTTAATATATAGCCGATTCAAGCATTAAAAATTGTAGAATTCCATCTCGTTTCAACATCCAAGATAACAAGACTTTTGCTCTCCTCTCTCTCCTCTAATATGCAAACTTTGAACTTTTTAAGCCTCGCCCGAAGAAGACCTTACAAACCTCACAAGAGCTCGAACTTTCATAATAGACAAATCTAGTTCTTTCAAACCCTCTCTTACAATCAAGTTCAAAATATGTTATGCACATCTCATATGCAAGTATCTACCCTCTAGCAAACTAGTTTCCCAAATGTTAAGTCTTCTCTTTAAGTAATCAATTGCCAAATTATTTGAACTTGCATTATCTACCGTCACAGTCATAATGTTTTTCAAATCTCACTCAATCAAGCATTTTTCAACACCTTTACCAATAAGTTGTCCGGAATGGCCGACAATTGGACAAAAGTGAATAACTCTTTTTTGCAAATTCCAATCGTCATGAATATAATGGGCAGTCAAACACATATAAATCCAATTTTGACCCAATGACCAACTGTCTATAGTTAGAGAAACTCTAGAATGCAAGTTCTTAAAAGAGATTTTCAACTCATTTCTTTTTTCAATGAAAAGACTATAACAATCTCTAGTGAGAGATTTTCAACTCATTTCTTTTTTCAATGAAAATACTATAACAATCTCTAGTGGCAATGGTACGAGAAGGTATCTTAAACAAAGGGTTTAAAGCCTTGCAAAAGTCATGGAATCCTTCACGTTCAACAAAAGCAAAAGGCAATTTATCTACAATAAGCATTTTAGCAAGCTTTCTCCTACAAAAATCATAATCATATTCCCAAAGTTTTGGAACCCCAACAGTTTCAACAGTACCATCTTCATTCACTCTATTTTGAATTTCAAACTCATTCTTCTTATGATTTACATCCAAATTTGGAGGATATTTTTTGCACCTCTTAATATGATTTGCTAAAGGAGATGTCCCATTTTTAAAATCACAACCAATACGTGCATTGCAATACTTACATATAGCAAATGTGGGATCTGATTTGTCACGAGTGAAGTGAGCCCACCACTTTGACTTATTCTTCCTCTTCCCCGTAGTACCACGAGATTTCTGATAAGCACTTTATTGTGCTTAATTGTAGGTCATTTTTAGTGTACTTGCATGTAGTTTAGAGCATTTAAGCCTATCATTGCATGGTTTTTGTTAGCTTTGAGTTATATTGTCGCTTCATTATCTGTTTAGTTGTTTTTTGATGATTTTCAGGCTAACTAGTAGGTTTTTGAAGTCATACGATCATTGGAGGACTAGTTGTGGACTTTTGAACTTCAAATGGACATAACATTTGATCCATAAATCGGATCAAGCTCATCAAGGTAATTCCAGTAGGAGGTGTTAGCTCATTTCGATAGCTTTCCAACGACTGGTCATAAGCCCAATTCCGATAAGAGACGCGAGAGAGATATGATCGTTTGAAGTTGAGTTGTTCGCTGACCAGCAGGTCTACACGACCGTGTTGATTTCAGCACGCCCGTGTTGGTCTTTTTCCACGAAGACAGTCCTGTCCTGCTTTCCCACTGATTTGAGAAGTGCAGGTCTACACGGCTGTGTAGGTATTGACACGGCCATATCGACTATTTTCCACGGAGTCAGGAACTTTTGGAATGCCGAAGAGTTTTGAAGAACAGTTTTACACGGCCGTGTCGACCTGATTTCGGGCTTTTTTACACGGCCGTGTCGACTATTTTCCACGGAGTCAGGAACTTTTGGAATGCCGAAGAGTTTTGAAGGATAGGTCTAAACGGCCGTGTCGACCTGATTTCGGGCTTTTGCCCCGTTTTTCTGTCTTCATTTAATGGACCATATAAATAGTTTTTAGCGTTTTGTTTTAGGATTATCTTATTACTTAGACTCTAATTACATAGTTAAACTCTCTAAACACTCTCAAACTCTTAGTTCTTGTCATATTGCAACTTTGAAGATTCAATTGTTAATTCAATCCAAGTTATTTTATTTCAATCTCTTTTCTTTATTTTGATTGCTTTGTTAATCATGTTTAATTTTATTAATCTCTTTTGCTTTGAATCCATGATTAGTGAGTAGTTTCTTATCTAGGGTTTGGGTGAAAGCATGGATTAGGGCTAATTAAGATGTTCTTGTAATTACTTTATTCATGTCTACTATTCATTGATCTTGGTGTTTTGACACCTTAGGGTAGACCTTGATCAAGTTTATGCTAGGGCTTAGATTTTAATTACTCTTAATTTATTGTTGTTGTCTTGTCATTACCATGAATCAACTTAATTTCTAGACCAAGAAATTGGCTAAAAATTAAAAGGATCTTATTTAGGATTTCCAAGCAAATTGAATCTATTAATCAGTTGGCTAAAGACCGTTCGAGAGAGGATTTAGTCGATTGATTAATTGATTACTCTTGATGACCATTCGAGAGAGGACTCAAGTACTTTAGAGGGAAACTTAACCTTGCATGTTATTCTTTGTAGTTTCGTAGTTGCATTAGTGTCGTGTCTTGCCGAGTTCATGCAGGTAGCCCAAACTCTAGTGTTTTCCTTATTATATTCATCTCTAGTGTCTTGATTATTAATTTTTATTCTTTAGTTAGTTGTTAATTGATAACTATTAGATCTCTACACCCCCAAATACCCTTCAATTAGGTAGTTTTAGACCTAATAGACCTTACTCAATCTCTATTTCCTTGTAGCTCGACCCTTGACTCCGTTACTACGTTCATAGTAGTTGCTTGTTAGGATTATAAGTATTATTTATTAAGCGGTTCTTAGTGCCTTAACGACACACTAAAAACCTCTTATCAATTTCTTCTCCGAGAGAGGTGCTCCACTTTTACCTTTCTTCTTTTTCTGCTTTTTTGGTAGGGGTCTTTCCTCCTCATCATCACAAGAATCGGATGCATTATCCTCTTCACCCTCGCTCTCATCAATCATCTCCTTATCAATATCAACAAATGGAGATTTAACTCCTTCATTATCATCAAAAGATGATCTGGCCTTCTGCAAGAAAACCAACATAAACTTAGTCCCTTCATTAACAAATATAGCCATGATGAAAAACAAATAACAATGATGAAATTACTTTAGATTCGAACGTCTTTTACTCTTCATCTAGACTTCAGAACTAGAACTTGAAATAGGAGTCAAGTAAATCAGTTTCCAAAAAAGACAAACTATTTGTGAGATCGGGACCATTGTGAGATTGCTCAGACAGAGATGCTTATGTAATCAAATAATTTCTTTTGAAAATTTATGCACTTTAATCAAATAAGTTGCATTAGAAAAAGACATTTGTCATTCACCAATCACCATGTCCATTAAATTTCCTCCAAAAGATCCATCGGCTTCTTGACTTTCAAACTAATGTTCAATCCTCTAGCCCTTTATTCATACTCCTTCCCCCCAAAAAAAAACATAAATTGAAACTCAAGAGAAATAGATTAAAAAAATAAAAACGTATCGTCTCTACTGACCTACAGTAATACAGAAGAATTCTAAAATCAGGACAGTGATAGAGTGAACATTTTAATCTAAGTCCATTTTAATCCAAAGTTGTTCATCATCCACTTCTTATTTAAAGTTTCTTCCGGCTTTTCCGAGCATGGACTTCATTTCATACACCTAAAACATTAGATATCTCATTCAATAATGAAAAACACCATTATATTAATTTAATCCAGAAAAGTAGACACAAAAAAATTGGGATCACACTGACGTGCAAATAAATGTAAATCAGCAGAGCAAATGCCTATGAATTAATACGAATGTTCATCATCATTTCCCAAACAAGTTAATAAACAAATATACAAGAAAACCAAACCCAGTAATTCCCATATGAAAATAACGAAATAATTCATACAATGTTGCATAAAAAAAATCAAATTCAAAAATGACAAAACACCAACAAATACAGAAAACAAAATTAAATGAGGGTGGTTTTTTACCTGAGACAAGTGACGGCCGGCGAGAGAGAGCGAAGATGAGTGAGAGTGACGGTCGGCGAGGAAAGAGTGAAGATGAGTGTCAGTGACGGCCAGCAAGAGAGAGCGAATACGAGTGAGAGTGACGACCGGCGAGGAAAGAGTGAAGATGAGTGTCAGTGACGGCCAACGATGATTGACGACCGGCGATGAGTGACGGCCGGCGATGAGTGATGGGAGATGAGCGACCGCCTGAGGGAGTGAGGGGAGATGAGCGACGAGCGTGAGGCCAAGAGAAGAGGCGGTGAGTGTCTGAGTCTTTGAGAGGAGTTAGGTCAAAGTAAAGTAGAACTAAAAATCTAATTTTTTTTAATCCGGATATTCGGGTTATCTGGATTTTTAAAACACGTACACGATCTGAAAATCCGATTTTAAAACCGGATATCCGATCCCAATTATCCGAATTTTTAAAACCGGATCGGAGATCCGGAGTTATTGGTTGGATACGGATTTTTTTGCACACCCCTACCCCGGGGTACCTCAAGAAATTTCCCTACATATTATGATGATGATAATAAAAAAATAATAATAAAAATAATGGTTTACAGACTAATAAGCTTCTGTGCCATGTAGGTATTGTTGGTTCTGGTCGTGTCTTTGAAGATAAGTTGAGTCTTTTTCATAGAATTGTGGATCAAAGTCTAACATTTTAAGTAATCCTAGGGTAGTCGCTGCCCCTAAACTTGTGAATAAATTGGCATATATATACTTCACAAAGGATACTGCATCTGTAGAATCTACTTTTTCTTTATCTTCTCGGCAATTGGCTTTGTGGAAGTCACAGCAGGGGTACCACATACACCTCAGTTTGGCTTCGGGCACTTCCTATTTCGGGGTTGGGTTAGACGATGAACCCTAAGATTTATCGGAGTGTGTTATGTTACCGGTTGGGTGTTCCTTTGTTCTCTACTTTGATGCCATGTTTTGCTTGCTCTAGGGTTTTTTGCTGGGAATATTTTCGGTGATCATGCGATGTCGTGTGCTGGTATTGTGGGTAATAAACATCAGTATAATGTAGTTCCGGATACCCTTCTATATATTTGCTACCAGTTTGGGATTTCGGCAAGAAAGGAGGTTGACATTGGGTTGTCTGGGGGAACGACGGGGCTCTCGGGCCTGCATATATGCTTCTTTATTCTTGGGATCGTGGTCGTGATGTGTGTGTCGACTTGACAGGGTCTTCTCCCTTGACCCAATCTGGATTGTCTGAATTTGTTCCTAGACTTGTTGTTGCTGATTCGGCTCACCGAAAGCGGGTCAAGTATGAAGCTCGTTGTCGAGCAATTGGGTATGACTTCCTTCCATTTTCCTTTTCTTCTCTTGGAGAATTGGATAAGGAGGTTGTTGCGTTGTTGAAGCGGTTCAGAATTTCTCGAATACTCAGGACATAGGGGCATAAGTTGCCGCCCAAATTTTCACTAGGATAGGGTTTGCTATACCTAGAGGAGTAGGTGCCCAGATTGTATCTCGGTTGCCCACTAATTTCTTGTAAGTTGTATGATTTTTGTCCGTTTTATTATAATAATAATAATAATAATAATAATAATAATAATAATTGTTAAATATACCTTGAATTCTCTATTGGTTCAAATAACCAAGCATGGGGTCTCGCTAATTATAATTATTTGTTGCTTATATGAACCCTTAGAGCTAAACCTCTATCTGTATTATGATGTATTCATTTACTTAGAGTTTCCTAACTCATCTGTAATATGTATTCTGATTTTCTCTCCCTATTAAAAACAACTCCTCATCTGGTCTGGTTGACGTGCTTAGCATATTGCTAGTGAACCATGTTAAATTTGTATGTGTTATTTATTGTTTTTACATTCTATTATTCTTTATCGTCTCAAACCGTTATAACAATAATAATATTAATATAATGTAAAAACCTTTTAGATCAAACTTAAAAAGAAAATGGGGAAATCCACTCTCCTGCTATTTTCAAAACAATTGACTTGTTTGACTTTTATGCTCTCCAATAAACTCCTTTAACCACTAAAAACTTTAAGTAGCATATAAGCAAAACTATCAAAATCTAATATAATGAAATTTTACGTTGAGATTGATCTAATAAAAACTAATATTTTTGACACTTACATTGGCGATAATTTAATGTTCTAATATTAACAAATTTGACATTGAAAAAGTCATTTTTTTTTAAAAGGAGGTAATGGAGTAAAATGTTGTTTTCTTGCACAAATAGAAAGGAGAAGGTAAGTAAAACATCTTAAGAGCAAACTGCACTTACCAATTATTTTCTTGTAATTTAGTATTTCAAGGTAATGGAGGTTCTTATGTTAAAGCATCTCCTTCAAACACACTATCTTCACTCAATGTAACAAGAGTGAAATAGCTTCTGGACCACTACAACTTTCTTCTTAAACCAGGAGTTAATTATCGATGAAAGAAAACCTTTAATAAATTCACATGCATACATACTTTACAGTTTACATCTTTAGGTTCCATAAAATTAATCAAAGGTTAAAATTAAATAAGTATGTTATGAATGATTCTTTTTAAGAAGAAAGGTAAAACATTTTATTCCATAAAGTTCTATTTTTACTCTAGATACTCCCTCCTGCCCCCATATATATTTTTAAATTTGTTTTTACAGTCTTAAATTACATCTTTGGTTGTAAATATATTTAGTTATGTATTAATTAAAAATTTACAAAGTTGATTTTTTAAATATAGAATTAAGACGAATATTACAACATTTGACATGATTTTTATTTATTGTATTTGGTAAAGTTTGACTCAGAAAAAAGCAAATGAAGAGTTTGCAAACGGGCAAAGGAGTATAATTTTTGCAGTGGCGTAATTGTTAATATTATGATCATAATCAAACTAACTGATTAGAGAACAAATTCGACCTGCACTTAACTCTTATACACCTATTAACTTACATCTCTTCCTGCTTTGACCGAATCATTCTTTGACTATTTCCCTTTTTAAATCAAACAACTAGGGTTTTCGCTCATCCCTAAAAAACCAACATTTTCATCCATTTTACAACATTGTATTCTTTATCCTCTCTCTCCTTCTTTTGGTTGAAACGAGAAATTAGTAGATTAAGAGAATCTCTACAGTATATGGTATCCCTAAAGAAAGGGACACTACCATATTTTGCTCAGCCGCTTATTTGGATCTCTTCCACTTTATTGTTTTGATCGTCTTTGAAAAAACTCCAAATGAGCAAAATTAACAATAGTAGAAATTGCGTAGCTCGATCTTATCTCGTATCTTTATTTTATCTGTTAAAGTGAGGATATGAAACATATCATCTTTTTAAAGATAAAGTTAAAGCCAACAGAAGAGCTGAACTCCAAAAAAAATACAGATTAACAAGAATCAAAAACCAATTCGAAAAATAAATTCAATTAATTATTTACTCTTCTTGACATACATACATGTACATAAAAAGACCCAACATGAACTGGTAAAATTTTGAACGGCTAGCTGAGATCTTAGATCAAATCCCGTTCACACCACTATATTATACATCAAAAAGAAAATACTAGAATTTAAATTTCTCACAAGTCACCACCCACTCCTCCCTGAAAAATACTAATTAATTTCTTAGTAAAAAGATTACACACTTTATGGGAAAAACAAAACCTCACGCCGAGAACTGAGGCTCACAGCATACAATACAAGTAGTTAGCTGGTCCTTCACAATTTCTTCTGCTCAGTTAGCTTCTCTATAAGCATGCTTCATTAATTATCATCTGATCCATCTTTCTTTGCTCTTTAATCATCAGATCAACCACAAAAACAGTGAGTTTATAGTACTAATTACTCAAAAAATTCATTCCTGGAGTATATCATTAGTCATTGCTTTAAAAAGCTAAACTTAAGACTAATTAAATCCAACCTTTGTTAATTAGTATCAAGACTGAAAATTCTCAACGAAATTCACAAAATAATCTCACCTGGGTTGGAAACCTGTACCAATATAGAAAATCACAATAAAACAACTAAGAAAAAGATATGAAATTCTCAAATACATACCCTAAATTTTTCCAGCCCTAAAATTTTTGAATCAATACCAACAGATTTTAACTCAAAATTTTCTTTTGGGTACCTTTGTTTTAATGAAATTTACCCCAAATCAGCGAAGGAAGCAAGAATTTCCTATCAACCAGTACTTTTACCTTTAACTTTTAATAGATATCCAAATCGATCGGAGAGGTCATGACCTATGCCGGCCACCCTTAGTTCCGCCACTGGCAGATCAAACAAAAATCATGAAGTATATATATCATACTACAAGAATATACTTTATAAATTTCATGCACATAACAAGAACAGATATAAAGAGAGAAAGAGGAGAGAGGAGAGTGAGGGTGACAGATAGAGGGTGAGCACGCATAGCTTCAAGCATATGTCTTCATGCAAGAAAAGCACCATGTGTGCTCACTCTCTTCTGTCACCACCCTCTTACCATTTTTTTTTTTAATTTTTTTTATAATTTCGAGAAGGATGAACCCTAATTAGGGCATATTTGATGAAGAAAACATAGCCCTAAAGAATTGAGAAGAATAGTGTTGACTAGATTGGAAACAGTGCTTTGCTTTGTTGTGGTGAAGAGATGGCATGCTGGTTAAGCTGTTTATATAGAGGTAAGGTAGTGGGTAGCATGACATCTGGAATCAATGTGCCCCCTTCTTCTTCCTCTCTCCTTTTATTATTTTACTATTTTATCTTCCTCCAAGTGGTGGAAGGATAAGTCATCAAATTCTCTCTATATAGATAAAACTTTACATTTTTCGTTTTTTAAGTGCATTACCTTTTATATTTGGAAAAATTGAACTATGGCCATTCCGCAAAGAATAATACTAACTATGAGTTATTCCTATATAATCCCAACTATTAACCAAGTCCGCCACAAATGCACCGTAACGTGAAAGGAACTTGTTTAACCGGTAGGAATGGCAATGGATCGGACTCGGATCGGACTTACCAAACTCCAAGTCCGCTCCATTTCAATCGGACTATGATTTTTACACTCCTACTAGGATTTGGACTATATATTCTCGGATTCGGACTCGGACTTTTTCCTTCGGATTGTTTCGGACTCAGATCGAATTCGGATTAAACTACCATATTAAATAACCAAAACACATCTTTAATATAAATTTTTTAATGTTTTACTTAATTTCTTATAATGTAAATCTATTATTTCTATTAAAATGTACTTTCAATTTATTAGTTGACGAGGTAACAAGTAATAATCGGACTCTAATCGGATTCGGATCGGATCTTACCTAAGGTCCAACTCCTATCGGATTTCATTCGGACTTTTATGTTTTCGGATTCGGATCGGACTTTTTCCTTCGGATCGAGTCGGACTCGGATCGAAGTCGGACTGAATTGCCAAGCCACATGTCATGATTTTATTGGCGGTTCATAATTAAATTTTCTTTTTGATTTCTTTACAAAATCCCATCCCCACTCAACCCCAACCCCTACGCCCTCCACTCTCCCCATTCTCTCTCCTCAGCTCCACCTTAAACCACCATCACCTCCACACACACACTGCCGCTACTTCCACCACTTACACCTGCACAACTACAACACAAAAACGCCGCATAAGCATCACCACCACAACTCCACGGAATTACCACCATTTTCGGCCACCCTCGCACCGAGATCTCTCTCTCCTCCATCCTCCCTCCTCAGGCGAGTTTTCTCTCTTCCAGTAGATTTTCTCTTGGTGTTTTCGATTAGGGTTTCGAATTGCATTGGCTATGGTTGCAGGGTTTTGTTTGGGTTATTTCATGGTGGTTTTCATTTTTTTTTCTGGCTAGGTTTTCAATTGGGTTTAGTGCGGGGTGGTGGTAGTTGTTGGGTTCGTGGTGGCAGTTGGCGAGGGATGGTGGTTTCGATGTGGCAATGTGTGGAAGTGGAGGTGTTGGATGGTGGCTGCGATGTGGCAGAGTGTGTGCAAGTGGAGGTGTTGGATGGTGGTTCGCTTGTGTAAGATGATTGTTTGTGGTGGTGGTTGATGATGGATGGTGGTTGCTGTAGTGGTGGTGTGGCAGTGGAGGTGAGAGATGGTGCATTGGTGGTGTTGGATGACTGTTTGTGGTGATGGGGTGAGGGATGTGCCGATGTGGTTGGTTGGTTGCTGCAATGGCAGTGTGTGGCATTGGTGGTGGGTGGGACTGGTGGTGGTGAGAGTGGAAATTACAAAAAGAAAAAGAGAAATAATTTTTTTACCTTGTTAGCAGGCCACAATTCACCTGGGTGTGTTTGAGGCAGACGTGCCCAATAGTTGGGATTATACAGGAATAACTCATAATTAGGATTATTCTTGGCCAACGGCCATAGATTGAATTATTGTAGTCAATTTTCCTTTATATTTTTGACTTTGGATATATATATATATATATATATATGGTTCGGAGCCTAACAAGTAACAATAAGCATTAAATATATTTTCTTACATATGTATCAGATTATGCTTTGATAGGTGACATTAATTGTTCAGTTAATACGAGTGTTGAAACATTTTAATGAGTGATATCTCTACATTCTCTCTAAGAATTCGATTTTCTTAGAGCCAATTTTCCTCATTTAGAATCAAGCTTACGCCATGGAAAGAGAAGGAAGATCAAAGAAGAACAACACTAGATCTAGTAGGAGTAAAAGAAGTGCTAAGCAACCAAATAAAATTGATGCAAAGAGAACTAGATCCATGAGAGACATTCAGGGCATTTCGCCATTGATATGGACCTCAAGTGATTCTGAGAGGGATCCTCAGCCTCGTCATTGTAAGAACGGATTGGAATACAAAACTTCTAAACTAGAGAAGTTGCTAGAGAGCGATGTGTTATTACAGAATGTGGCGATAAAGAATATAGAATGTGAAAGCAATAAACACGCACAGATTTAACGTGGTTCACTAGCAATGTGCTATCTACTTCCACCAGACCAGAGGAAGAGTAGTTTTATTAGAGAGAGAAAACAGAATACAGATTAGCGTTAGGCAACTCTTAGATTATCAGATTATGAATAATACAGCTAAAGGTTTAACCTAAGGATTTATATAAGCGAGACCTCGTGCTTGGTTATTCGAATCAACAAATCATTCAAGACATATCCAACACAATGGTTGAGTTGGATGGAACCAATTCAAGCCTCGGTGAAAGACAAAGTGCAACATGGTCAAGCTTGCAAATTGAAATCATGAAGTTTTTTTTTCATTTTTTACAATGAGTACAAGTAAAGACACTAAACCCTCACCTAACTACAATTGCTAGGCCTTAGGAACCACGGACACGACTCAAACCATTACAAAAAAGAGAACTAAAGTTTACGCACCAAAAAGCTTTTTCATGACTTGGGATGAAGGGAACTCCGACAAGGGAGGAGTATCACTCTTCCGCTTCATACTTACATGGTAGACAACTTTACTTACCTTGTTTCTCCGTGTGCTAAATTTGTTATGAGCAATCAAATCTGTCGTTAGTGAAAAGGTAACGATTGCTTCGCTTCCTCAGAAGTCTGAGATAAAAATCTTGCCAAATGATTTAAGTATTCTAATATTGTGGTATAAACGTCCTACAAAATACCTATTTTTATGAAAAAGTAAAGCTTGTAATTTTACTTTGTTGATTTTAAGGTTTATATTTGCAACTAAATTGGGGTTTTTTAATTGTTCCAGGGCACTGGAGTGGTGACACCCATTATCTAGTCAGAATTTTTTTCGATCCTGATTCAAGTTTCCATCGATACCCCTTCTTATTGAATATCTTGTTTGTAGGATGTCTTTCCATATGATGGAGTGTGTAGGCTTTGGTTTATATTCCAAGAAGAAAAAAAAAATTAAATACTTTTCTCGAACTAATAACTTTGGTGGCCCACGATCAAGTTGTTAGGATTCCCCATCCTAATTTTGCTAGGAGGCCCTAATTCATGTGATGAGCTTTTCATAAACCCAGACCTCTTAAATCTTTTTTTTTCTTTGGGGGGGGGGGGATAAGAGGAATATCATTAGAGTTGGAGTTATTTTTCTAAAAAATGTTTGGTTTATGGCCTCTAATTTCTTGGTTATTGACTTTGGAATTTTGGCTGTTGCCACGGTAAATGAGGTGATGACTTTCCGATTGCTTAGGATTAGAACTGTTCATCCTTCTTTCGAAAGAAAGTTAGAACTCTGAGTATTAGGTATTTTTGTCATTTTTACATATAAAGTCTACTTTTGTAGGAGAAGTGTCTTCTGAGGTATCCCCTACACTGGTCTTTGGTTTCATATTGAATTTTCCATATGAAATATTTTCTATGATTTGATGTATACTTTGAATAAATGATTGACTATTTACGATTATTGATGAGTTGGTCCGTGTTTTGGTAGTAGATCGTCTAGAATCCTTTTCAGGTTATAGGCGGTTGTTTTGTTGCTTTACAAATAAGAGGCACCCATTTGTAAAAGACAGACAAGTAGGGATTTTAGCAAAGTTAGGGTTGTCTATATGGACCCAAGTTCTCATAGATTAAACTAGTCTTATATGCACGCGATGCGTGCGCCAAATTGGTTTCAACATTAACATAATGAATGATATAAATAGGCTTATCCTCGTCAAAATAAAAGTAGACTTATCATATTCATTAAAAGAAAGATCTCAATACAAATGATTTTAATTGTGTATATGACGCACATATCAAATATTAATAATCTACAACATTATTTATGGAAATCTTTGATCGGCTTAGATTATCTTGTCACATGCACTATTCAGCTAAATCAACTTTTAGCACACAATAATTAACGGTGTAAAAGTGAGTGCGATAATGTATTATAATTTATAATTACATAATACTATAATATTTCACATGATTATTATAATTTTCACACACCTACTATGAAATATTGTTGTGATCCATAATATAAAAATTGTATAATGCAATCATGTAATGATCATCTATTGTATTGATTGCTATCATTGTGTTTATGTATTCACAAACTAAAATAAATGGAATTTAACTAAACTTAATTAAAGATTTTAAAAAACGTTCTAATGGAACTAAACCAAACTAAAAAAAGACCAAGCTTTCTTAGAGTCTATCATTGGGTTTGTCATTAGATTTAAGATTTTGGTTGGTAGAGTTTAGTACGTGTAATATGGAATAATAACAAGATTAAGTTTGTAAAATATGGATGAATTACAAAATTAATAGAGTACATTTACCTTAATAACTAATTTAGCGGAAGAGCATGAGTTTGCTCTTTGTACTCCTCTTGTTTTCTCATCCTTGTTAAATGCGCTGTAACTTATATAAGTAATCAAATTAATGGTTCTCTCATATACATCTTTTCTGCATGAATTTAAAAGTACATAATGTTTATGCTTTACAATTACCTGATCCTTTTTTTAAATTATGATGTTTTAGACTGTATGATGAATCGGTAGATGACATGAAAATGATTGAAAGAGAAGATGGAAGTTATGAAATAGAGAAAAGAAGGAAAAAGCGGTTTGTGGCCCAAATATAATATGGGTGTCAGTACTGACTAGGGAAAAGCAAATTGAAAAATTATCACAGTATCACACTAGATAAATGGTACCAAAATGCTAGTGGTGACTAGTGAGTGAAATTGTGGAGGTTAGTGGAAGTATGTGAGCAAATGGTGGGTGAGTGCCTAAGTGAAAAGTTGTGTTTCTCTTTAAATTTCGATTAGTAGGTTGGATTTTTTCTTTTTTTCCTTTTTCTATTTTTGGTGTTCCCCCACCCGTTCCTTTATATACTAGAGATAAGAATCACCATATTCTTCTGTTAGCATGAGTCACATAACCTATTAAACTCATATCTACATATTCTTATCACATTATTAATCAAGTGTTTTGTTAATGATTTCGATTTTTCTTTTAATCTACATAATGAATTGATTGATTATACTCTATTATATACAAATAAGTTGATCAAACATATAATTCTATTCTAAATACACACTAAATACATTTTTGAAAACGAAATATACTTAAGGCAAAGGCATATATAAATAATTAAAAATCCTCAAAAACCTAAAAAGAAAAAGTCAAAGCTAGTCAAAAAGTAAAATGAGAATATTAAAATTACTACAAATGGACTTACTTTGAGTTTTTACCTTTTTCATTTTTATGTAGGCTAAGGATTCATCTTTACTATTTTCGTTCCGCTAGGATGTAAATTGTAAATTTGTAATCACAAAATATAACTTCATATAATCATATCTATCTGAATTCATGATCTAGTATGCTAAACTCAAAATAAGAGCACCATAATCCCATCCAACTTTTAGGATAAAGGTATGAATTGAAGTCTTCCGAACTTGGGAAAAGTCATCATTCATTTAATTGACTTCCAAACAACGAGATAACCACTTGCCAACTAACCCCTCTATTTTTAATGGAGATTTTAAAGTTGCAAACTTTTTCTGAAATTTTGATGTCTAGCTTTTTGTTTTTTTGGGATTTGATGTCTAGTTAGATGACGATATTGCTATATCTACTCATTGGATAGACAATATAAAATATTATAAAATTATTATTTACGATGTTTAAAATTTCATGATCTTGCTAAAGAACGTTCCCGAGACGTTAATAACATAAATTATATTCTTAAAATCAACTTTGGGATACATATCAAAATCACACGTTGGTTGGTGTAACTATCGTTTATGTTAATTTGATATTTTCAGTATTAGCTATTACATACAATGCCTCAAGGGCGTTCGTTAGCTTTTGCCTCTTTAATATTCAACTTTGACATTGACATACGTGACAAATAAAATAAACTAGGCTTCCCCGTAAAATTTATCTAATTTCCTCCACTTTTTTTAAAAAAAAAACATGTACAATGCAAGGATAGACTTGGGTCTCCCCATCTCAAGGATTGAATGTAATTTCCTCCACTTACTATGGTAAGACTGACAATGGATCGGAATTTATTTCCAAACTCCGATTGACCCTGTCTACTTGGATTTTATATTTTTGAATTTGGAAAATTAAATTGAAAAAATATTAAGGTTTTAGCTCATTTTGAAGATAGATACCAAGGTTTTGCGAAAATATTTTTAAATACCAACTTGTTCTATTTTGTATTGGTTTCCATACCAACTATAACGAAATCCGTTAATTAGTTAAGTTAGTTGGTGTAAAAAAACAACACAAAATACTTAATTAACTTGGTATTTATTTTTGTGATTTTGGTGAGAAATATTATATTCTAATTATGGGCCCATAAAACGAAAGTTATGGCCTGGATGGATTCTGCCAGTTGGTACGAAAACCAACATAAAATAGAACAAGTTGTTATTTAAATATACGCAAAACCTTTATATATATTTTCAAAATGAGTCAAAACCTTGTATATTCTAACAATTTTTCTTTTTAATTTAAATAAGCTATTTTTACTAGATTGGGCTTTATTTGAGTCAAATTCTGATTATTTTACCCCTTTAAAGTTTCAGTAAATAATATATACTTTATAATATTTGATTTCAATAATGTAAGCATAATCATTGTAATGTAATGTAATTTAATGTATCGACTAATGAGGTGATAATAGTAATTTGAATCGGATCAGAGTTTTTGGAGCTCATATAAACTCCATTGCATAGCCTATAGGATTCGAGTAAGATACCTTCACAGTATATATTGGATTTACTTTCACCTAGGTTCGAACTTATATCGGGTGCAAACTAAATTGTTAATCTTAATTAGTATCCGTTCCTTTCAACTTATCTAATTTTTTATAAGGATTAGAACAGAGCCTATAGTAATGATTAGATTTTGAGATAAGTATCAAAAAGCTCAAATACTAAAGATTCACCGAAAATAGGGAATCTCAGGCAAAAAAAACCCACTTATGTCTTTTTCTGCACCAATTAGAAAAAGTTCGCGTTGTTTTGTGCACCTTTTTTGTTGGTGTTGTTTTGTGCAACAAACGTATAGTTTGTAATGTTTGATCCAATTTTTCCAATTGTTAATATAAGGTCTAAACTGAAACACGTTGTAAGTGGCTCTACACAAGTGAAATTAAAAAAGTGGGCATAAAAAAAGATAAAGATGGTCTAAAACTTTATCATCAACTAATAAGTATGAATTAGCACAAGTTTTTTCAACAGGCTCTTTCTTAACCTGCCCAGTTGCCCACGCGGAGATCTAATGCGGCGCTAAAGTAGCATAAAGTATATATGCTTTTATTTATTATATAGTTATTATTATGAAATCTCTGTGTTGTTATGGAGTTCTAATTAAAGACACTAATCACTGATACAAAATGTTGTAATTTCATTAGCAAGTGCTCAAACAAAATGTCGTAAAATCATTAACAAGTGCTCAAACAAAATGTCAATATAATCACTGCATAAGTGTGGCATACGGCCTTTAGAGTCTTTTTTCATTTTGGGATTGTTTAGCGTTTCACGGTTGGTTGTTGGCTATTCGTATTAACTTGTTTGACTGGCACTTTAGATTGACTGGTTTTGATAGATAGTCTGATTATCGATTGTTTATAAAAATGTTTGGTGAAAGAAATTAGTAGTGTTGAATGTCTAATTTCCTGCAAAATCTAACTCAGAAAGTTGGTAAAAGTAGTTTTTTACTTTAGCTTTTCAGCTGCTCCAAAGACCAAAAGTGATTAAACAAACACTCTTTTGTTTGTTTAACCACATAAAAAAGTAAAAGGCACAAACCGATAAAAAAAGTCATCCAAAAGTCAACAACTCATCATCATGCTCAATTACTAGGACATATTTTACTTAGCTCTCAGATTTCAAACAAAATGCTTTTGTTTAGTATTACTCAAGTTTCAAACAAAGTGCTTTTGGTTAGAAATACTTCTACTAATGTTAATAGGGCTACAAAGTATTTTTTTTCTTTAGAATTGATTCCAATATCTTTTACCAACCCTGAAGAAGTAAGGAGAATTTATGCCTATCCAAATCCTTAGGTGGTATGGGATACCGTGATTTGAAGGTGTTTAACCAAGCCTTGTTAGCAAAACAAGCTTGGAGGTCGGCGGCACCAAATGACTCTCTTCTCCACAATGTTTTAAAAGCTCGATACAACAAGAATGGGGATTTTAATTTCTTCATGCGCTGCGTGGGTATGATTCTAGTTTTTCGTGGCGAAGCTTATAGGAATCAAAGGCTATTTTGTTGGATGGGTTAAAGTGGAGGGTTGGAAATGGGTGTGACATTAATGTATGGACCGAAGCTTGGCTGCCAGGGGACGATTCACATGTTGTTCCAAAACCACGAGTGGATATATATAACGATCTCAACCTTAGGTGTCAAGCCTCATTGACTTTGAGAACGGGTGCTGGGACATGGCAAGAGTATCTGCGATTTTTGATGATGTTGACAGAGCACTTGTCGTGGATACTCCACTATCCATTGTGTGGCCACACGATAGCTTGCATTGGTGGCCTTATGCAAATGGGGTTTATGCAGTCAAGTCGGGATATTGGCTTGGTATGCTTGGGCGTGAAAGAGCTTGGCGATTTCAACATGGTTTCCACGACAACGAGCTTTGGAAGAAGGTATGGTGCATTAATGGTCCGTCTAAGCTACGACATCTTTTGTGGCGCGCTTGTAAGCGTGGCTTGGCGGTAAAAGAACGGTTGTTTGCTAGACACGTTTGTCCCTCTTCGAGTTGCCAGATTTGTGGAGGTGAGTTTGAGTCTATTAATATGGGCTCGTAGTGCTTTTCTTGGTTATCTTCTTGATGCTCCTACTACCTCCTTTGCATAACGATACTCTTGGATGGCTTCAAAGGTTGATGGAGATGAGCTACGAACGTTTGGAATACTTGTGTGGGTTGCATGGGCGGCACGCAATGAATTTGTCTTCCAAAATAAGAGCCCAAATGTTGTACAAACCGGTGTCAGTTTCTGTGGGTAATACCGTTGCGCATTTGATCGCATGATGGGATATTTTTTAGGTAAACAGTAAGCATGTATTGAGAACAAAAAATTGAGATTACAACCTAACAAAAAAGCAGCTATACATAGCAAACCACTACAAAAAAAAACTCCTAACCTACTCAACTTAAGGAATTAAACCAACTCAAATCATCACTACTCCATTTCTCAGAGATCAAACTAGAAACTCTAAAACAGGCTGTTCTTTTGATCTCGTTACATAAAAAAGCAGGCCTGGGAACAACCTGTAACACTCCGAATTTTCGTGAAAATTTCGCGCGTTTATTATTACTATGTTAGACGGTAAAATATGTTTTGTATATATATTTTTCCGTTAAAAACTTAAATTATATGTCTACATTTTATTTTGAAAATATTTATATGTTTTATTTGTGAATTTAAGTGTGGCATTGTGAAGTATACGAGCAATGCTTGTATTTTGCGTCAATTTCCTTAACGGGCAATGTAGCGCTCGTTTATGTGTGAATCGTATAATGTGATAGCTTGGTAAATGTGTATATATATTACGTTGGTGATTATAATTTTTTATTTATAATAATATTTATTTTAATATTTATTTTAAGCGTTGTACTTCATTTTATGAAGTGTGCATTGTACTAGTGTTTGCGCACGTTTTTGCTATTGAGCTTACGAGTCCGAAAATCTGATTTACTTGACTTACGAAGAGTCTTTGGACAACCATAGCATTCCCTTTGTAACGTTAATTGAGTTTATGAGCTAGCCCTTCACTCACCCTCATTAAGCTTCCTATTGATGGCCATAAAAACCACCATTAAACCATCACTTAATCATCCTCTTTCCATCCCCTTTTGCTGTCTATTAAATCAGCATTTGAAACCCCCCTTTGCATCTCTCATTCACACGCCCCTTACCAAAAAAAGAGGAAGAGTTCTCTTGTTCTTCCTTCACCATTTCTCTCCTAAAAATCAGTTTTTACTACTTGGTTTCAAGCTATTTTCGCGCCGTTTTCAAGCTTTGTTGAAGTTTCTTTGTCGTGTGATCGTAGGAGACGAAGGTGGTGACTTTGCTCAAGGTGTTTAGACTACGGTTGAAGCATTCCACTAATTCCCACGCGAAGATCAAGGTAACTAGCGTTTTTCTAGTTCGATAGGAAAATATATTTGAACTTAGGTTATTAGATTCGCGTTAGAGGAACTTAGAATCATGCTAAGTGGAACTTAGGTGATTGTATGCTTGTAGTTTAGTGTAGTGTCATGTTTAGGATGTAGTTTTATGGTACTTTTTACTTATGGAGCATGTTGTTGTGTTCCGTTGTTGGTTTGAGTTTTGATGTCGTTGAAATGTTGAATTTGGAGGTTATGTTGATGGTTGTGGTTTGATTTAACCTTTGGAGTTGAGTTTGGCATGTTATTGATGTATAGTATCATGCTAGGATGTGCCTTGCGTGTTTAGTTGTAGTTTGGAGTCAAGTTGTGCACCAAAAGGGACAAGGCAAGAGACGACGAGAGCTGCCGCAAGCCACGAGCAGTGACTGCTCGCGACTCGCGACAGCCAGGTCGCCCCTCGCGACCTTCTGCTGCCGTGCTTGTGTACGTTTTTTGTGTTGATTTCCTTTTTGGTTTACAACATGTTCTTTAGTATGGTATAGGCCTTATGTGAGTATATTGAGCATGTTGAGTTATGTTGGTGTTATTTTTCTTCAAGGAACATACCCTAGTTAGTTGGGTAGTTTTGCTAGTTGACGGTTTGTCATTGTTGTGGGCCTATGTTGAAATGCTTAGGGGAGGATAATACTGTCCTTAGCATCTCTTCGCCAAGAGTTATGTACGGGGAATATTGTGATTCGGTCATAATTGACTTCGTACCCAAACTCAGATAACGTTTTTGTGTTGTACGCCCCAACATGTTTGTTATGTTGCTTTATGGATTGGGTTATGCATGTATACCTTGACGCGTATACGTATGTTAGTTATATGGGTTGATTTGTATACCTTGGCGTGTATACGTATGTTGAGTATTTGAGTACCTTTGTATGCCTTGACGAGTATACGTTGCTTTGTTTGTTTTCCTGAGGGCGGTATGGTCCTAGGAATTTGTTTGTATCCTGAGGGCGGTATGGTCCTAGGATTTGGTTACTTAACCATGGGCGGTATGGTCCATTGGTTCACTCACGAGCAGTATGGTTCGTTGAGTATGCCATTCGGCAGGGCGGTATGGTCCTCGAATGTGCATTGCTATTCGGCAGGGCGGTATGGTCCTCAAATATGCATAGTAGGCCTTGGGCGGTATGGTCCAATGAGTCTACTCACAGGCGGTATGGTCTGTTGTCTTTGAATTGCTGTGAATTTGATTGTGTGTGATGATTTTTTTTGAGTACTTAGTTGTCTCTTTACGCATGTTTTAGTGTTAACGTTTTGTAGTAGCATGTTTTACATCTTTCGGTTACGTTACTTGTGATGTATGTCTTTGGGTGTTTCTAATTTCTTAAGCTTATTATTTATTCCTGTTTGTACTGGGAGAACTGCTAGTTACTCCCCACTGATTGTGGAAGTTGTTGTTATTTTGCAGATGACGATGTTGTTTAGGGTTATTACGGTTTGGACCGGGAAAGTGCGTTTTGGCCTTGCGAGCAAGAAGGTGGTGCTTGTCATAGTAGATGAGCACTATGAGTCGGGAATTAGGACTAGCTTCCTAATAGGCCTTAAGTAGTTTTCCGTTAATGTTTTATCCTATGTTTTGGACCTCGGATTTCTAGTTGTCTTTGGGATTTTGGATCACTTGTTTTAAAGTTCTTTTGGATTATCTTTTAAAGTATTTTGGAACTTTGGTTGGAATGAGGGTATGGGACCTCATTTCCTTTTATATATGATCTTTGGAAGTTAACGATTTTATTTGGAGGTTTATGCTTATTTTTATAGTTTAATTCTACTCCTTAGAGTAGCATCTCCGTCTTAGTGGTATTTCCGCTACCACTAGTGCTTTATTTATTTTATTATTGTCTCTTTTGCTCTTTGTTTCGGACGGGATGTTACACAACCTGTTTCCACAGAGCAAGATTTCTTCTTTCCAAATGTTATACACACAAGCAGTCAAGGCACACTGCAGTTGGCTCTGATTCTTCCTACTCCACCATCTCTTCCATACACACAAGCAGTCAAGATTTCATGATGGGATATTAGTGATGATAGTGAGTATATATGTTTTGATAACTTTTCCAAAGTCTAATCACTTTGATAGAACTTGATATTTCTTAATAATATCGCCCGACTTTCTCATAAAAAAAATAGTTTTAACAAAACTCAGTTGAACTTAATTTATTTGAATTGAACCTAATTTCATTACTTTAGTCCAAAAGAAAAAGGCCTAAATGGTGACAAGAATAATGAAATGATGTGTGATTTCTGCGAAAATCCCTCGTTTCTTACCATGAAAACAAAAATTTATCTTCAAATATAAATTTATAATAAATAGTGTCAAAAGTCAAAATGGACATGTAAAAAAATATATAAAGTAAATCAGCTAATAGAAATGGAGATAGTAGCTTGTTCAATTGACAACGACGCATGTGGATGGATCTCAGTGATGATTTGGTTGGATTTATAATTTTACTTTAATTTTTGTAGATGATGAGATTAGTACTAATAAAAATGGTATATATGCAGTACGCATTACAGAAAAAGAGACCAAGCAAAGAATCCAGATAATTATCTTTGTTAATCTTCCATAATGCAAGGCTTTACTCTAATGATGACAGTTGGTGGACTGAAAGAAAGCCACTTAATCAACCTTCCTTTTCTGGAAGGATATTATCTTTATGATTAATAAACTTTCCCTTTCCAGAAAGAACATATATACACAATAATCTTGCACAGCGATTCCCAACAGTCTTGCCTTCCAGAAGACATAACCAATGTTTGGCAATAGACTTGGCTGGTGGTTTTTGTGTTTGCCTTATTTGACCGGTTGTTTTTTAATTTGGCTGTGTAATTATTGTTTTATAAAGTCTTTAGTAAAAGCTTGCTAATGTTGGTTGTTTAGTATAAAATGAAAGTGGAAGTCAAAAGTCAACCCCAAAAGCTGATAAAAGTAGTTTTTCGAGTTTTGCTTTTTGGCTGAAAAACTGATTTTTCTGCTATGCCAAAAGCCAATTACGAGATACTTATTAGCTATCTGACCAAAGTTGATAGCAAATGGAACCAAAACCATTTCCATAGATTTTTTTTTATATTTGGCATAAAGAACCTATATTGGGCTATAATTAAATGATATTATAGGCAGTAATTTTGCTCCTTATTTCAAGTAGGAAGAACAAAAAAAAATGGATAGAGTATGAGCTATGATTTGTAAACTTTTATCTCCTATTTTATATATCATGAGCTATATAGGAGACATGGTGCCCTATATTTACATATTAGGTTAGGCTTCGGACCTTAAGTTTAAATGGTTTTCTCATTTAATTTGATTGCTCATTTTCAATAGAACCTCAAGTGGAACCATACAGAGTTGGAGGATTCATAATTTACTTTCCTCTTTGTTGGGATCAAGATATGGGTATGCAATTATCGATACTAATGCCTAATTTCATCTATGATGGATATGACTTGAAACTACAATTTTCATTCTAGATTCGAGTCTAAGATGACCTATAATTAAGACTATTTTATTTGTTCATAAATCACTTAAATACTTTAAATAAGTAAAAATAGCTTGAAATGTAAGATGTTATATGTTTGGATATGGAATGAATACAATCGCTTGAGAAAAAGACAGAAACATAACAATTCCTAAATGGAGTAAGAAATAAGAATATGTGTAATATTTAGGAAGTGTTTGGTGCCTCAAAAGATGATAAAAGACATTAGAGAATTGATCTGGCATTAGCCATTAGGTGATCCTATCTTTTTCCACTTTCGGCAACCAAAAGAGATGGGCATCATATGTGTAGGCAAGTTGGAAAGCCACGTGGAAGCCCAGGGTTGGTCTCCTTTAGAGGCTGACAAACCAACCATACATGAGAATCAGAGTGGGATATATGTTTGGTTTCTGGAGGTTTGGGGTAGTCCCGGTCTCACCCCTTTGGCATTTTGTAAATTGTAATTTGTAAGTTGTAGCCCCACCACATCCTCATCAAGATAGGGCATTTGATAGTCATTGAGTTGTCATTTACATTTGTGATTTTGGATCAACATATAAGAAGGTATGAATTGTATACATTTATATAATATATGTTGAACTATATTTATTCTTTCGCGAAATTAAAACCTTAAAGATAAATATAATCATAAAGTAAGAAATAACTAACTGGTGCAGAAAACTTTTCGAGGAAATTTTATACGCCCTGATTAGAAAGAAAAACCCCGGCTGCGTGGAACTTTAAACACCAATTCTCATCATATTAGAGTTTAACCATGATAAACTTGAGTTTCAACCAAACTAAAGTCACCAATCACAGTTCACCCTAAGCGTAATTGACATATAACTCAACTCAATTCGATTTCACAGCTAGAAATCTAGACCTCACCACTAGACACCTAAAGACCAACTAAGTTTGGATTACCTCTAAAGCATATAACCAACCGTTACAATCTATATGATGATCTCACCACTAGGACCATCAACAATCTAACTCTAGGTCCAAACAACCACTGTGGTTCCGACTAAATACCTCAAGAACAACTAATTTCCCAAACCGTGTAGAGTTATGTTATTGTAATTTTAATATATTTACTTAACTCCAACCAAAAATCTTAAAACCCCCCTCAAAATTCACCCCACTCGTCAAAGAATGTCCGAAAAGTGCATCCATTTTAATTTGTAGTCATTACTTATGATATGAAGTTTATTAGCTATGATTTATACCCCTATCAGTTATAAAGTATATGATTCCATGATCATTAGTTTTAGTTTTATTAGAAAAAGTCATCAGTTTTCTGTAAATAATTATAGTTATAGATTTCTATCAAATGATTATGAATTTTTATCACAGACTGTAGTAATCATTGTAGTATGTGCGTACAATGATGTCATCAAGGCATCGTCATTGGACTCATGGGCACGTGCTCTTGAGGTATCTCATAGGAGACCAACTAATGAATTGATATCATACTAGTATATACTTCCTCCGTCCCATTTTATTTGCTACATTTACTTTTCACGACTTTTAAAATACGATTTCAAAACTAATATCTCAAATTTGGTATAAAAAATTACAAAAATTAAACATTTGAAAAATACACATTGAGAAGAATCAAACAAGATCCCATTAAGTATGTTCTCTATTACGTATAAATTCAAAGACAGTGAAAGTGGCAAAATAAATAGCACTTTAAAACAACATATAGTAAATAATTTGAGACGGAAAAAGTATAACAGTAACAAAAATTCAAAAACATAGAGTTTTGTTTCTAATAATTTTAGACAATAAATATAACAAGAAAATAAAGACACTATTAGTTAAGCTAAAACTATAGCATATGAAGTTATTGTTGTTTTCTTTAAGTAAATGATCTTGTATTGGTTGGTTTTAGTACAGAAGAAGGTGCTAATAACTCTGTCAAAAGAAAGGAATCATTAAGGTAAATTGCTTCCATGTGCCTTCATCACATGTCTTCCAAACGTTGGGAACATGCATTGCAGCAAAATTACTACCCAATTATTCAACTTAACGTTGCAGATTTGCAGTCCACAAATATTGTGCGCAGAATTTTTATATGCACTGTTCCGGCGACACTCCCACCGTCCTTTAAACGTGCCCACAAATATTATTGTCGCTTTTTTCTTCTTTCTTTATGTTACGGCGACATTGCTGGAAAGCTTATAAATCATGCATATATTAAGGTCAACCTAGCTCTAATATTGTAGCTCTTGCCTCTCAGATCTCAAACATAAAGTGCCATTTCTTTTGATTTTCCTGTCACATGCTTAAAATAATCGCTACATTTAATAAGTTTTAGGTAAATTAAACCTGATGGATGCATTACTGAATTTCTGTTTATAGTACAAAGTACTTCTACTCAAGTAAAGCTGCGCAACCAAGCAAGGCTTAGTCCAATAGAGAGGAGAGAGTTTTCCAATCTTGAGATTGAGGGTTTATTTTCGACTAGGGACACTTTGATAGTAGGATTTCTCTTATCATTCCCCCTCTCTCAAAGTGTCTAGCCCATTAGGACTCAAGCAGGATCGGGCCACTTCTTTTTACCAAAAAAAACGTAGATCTGGGCATTGTACGGGTTGTGCCAACCCGCAGAATGGGCCGTATTGGCCCTTGTGCTGAGGCAGTGGGTCTTGTGTCATGTCTGAACAAGCCAAGGAAAAGTTTTAGTGTACCAGGCTCGTGCAATGCTTTCAAGAGTGACCTAAGTACGGCCCCTCCCACATACCAGGTCGGGAGGGGGAACGTGCATCTCAAGTTTTCGTTTGGGTCTATGAAGTGTTAGGAATAGGGTTGTTCAAAAACCGGTCTGAACCTGAAAAATAGCTCGGATCGGACTGGTGCTGGACCGGACCTGAGCTAATCAGTTCCAATCTCCAATTTTTATTTTCCGATCAATTTGCTGAGTTAGACGGGATCTGTTTTGCCTTTATTTACAAATTATATATCTTATGCCACAAAAATAATTTGTTGTAATGTTTTGTATAGAGTCATGGCTAGAGTGATTTGTAATAGGATCAGGTTGTATAACCTGACCTTATTACGGATAATCAGGGTGCTTTTAATCAATTACCAACTCAACCAAAAGCTTACATTGATTGTTAGAGTCCTAGAAATAGCTGTATAAGCTACCAGTGCTAAGCTTAATGATATGGTATTTAACTCTATTAAGGTTGTGCATACGAAAATTAACTCCTTCAATGAGAAGGTTTGGTGGGACATGGTCGTTTAGTCGAGATTTTCATGCCAAAACACAGGTTGATTTGTTGGATGGCTATGAAACAGAAATTAAAAACGAGGGATCTTTTATGTAAAATGGGACTATCTACAATCACAGATTGTGCAATCTGTTGTAGAACCAACGACTCTTGTAAGCATCTGTATTTTCTCTTGTTGTCTCAGACTCTCAGTCAATAGGTTGCTCTCAGAACTTTAGTTTAAAGTTGGGCTGGATCAAGGTTAATAGTTTTGATTATCATTGAGATTCAAAGGTGGACTGCTAGAAGTAGAGTACATGTTGTAACTTGTAAGTTTGTACTCAATGCATGAACGATGTTGACTGGATTTGCATGAGCATATTGTTTCCAAAACCATCAAGAAGGATGTTATATATAAGAAGTATCCTACATGTTAATATCCATGCTATGCTTGTCTATCCTTAAATTCTTGATTACTTCGAGTTAACTAAAGAACACTTGCTCGGGCTTTCATAATCGTTGCAGGGTTCACATTCTTTTTAAGAGTCAAGAATCCTCTCTCACCAGTCTCGTTCAATTACATAGACCCTCTACTTCTGAAAACGAATTTTATTTATAAAATATCATTACCGCTTTAAAGGTGATATTAAGTGATAATGCAGATTTGCGGAGAAAATTGCATGTTTAAAGTGATTTTCGTAAATATATGAGACTTCTCGTAAATAATTGCATACAATTTCATTATTGTTAATTATTTAATACCGGCTATCCAAATAAGCCGTTAAAATTATAAGACAAAAAATTTATCACTAGATCAGGTAGTAACACAATCATTCACATAGTGAACCTTATAAATCCGAGTAAGGAGAGAACATATACGGAAATGTCTGGGTCAAAGTAGGCACATATTGTGGAATGAAATATGTGAATGGAGCTTCAGTCAGCCAATCGAGAATACAAAGGCCCAAGAATATCCCAAGAAAAATGGGCTATTCCATCAAAGCGATATATGCCTATGCCTTAACACCATTCGCGAAGCTAAGACTAATGTCAACTACTATATTCAAACCCCATCCACACAACTTCTCCTTGCGTCATGGAATCAACTCTAGAAGATATGAACGTCCAGTCTATCATAAATCCTTAGAAAAAGTAAAAGAAATCAGGCACCATTTTGATATATTCTTCGACATTAGTTCGTGTTCTCTCCACCTTATTTCAAGAATTTATTACTTGTTCTTGTTATAGTTATATCTAACTTATGCTAGATAAATGCAACATATCAAACTAGACGGAGCTTCTTATTTTTATTTAATAAATCATATACTTCCTCCGTTTTGAATTAGATGCAACATTGTCTATTTTTGGTGTTTCAAAATAGATACAACACTCTTTTTTTTTTCCTTCTTTAGTAAGTTTTAGTGGGTAAATTATCAATCTTACCCTTACTTTTCACATTAAACATGTTTAAATATCCTAATTAACTTACTTAATGTTAATTTAATTTTACCTACTCACCCCTCTCTCTCACACCTATACCACCACCATCATATCCAGCCACCATCACCACCTAAACCCTAACTTCTCCAGCCAACACCACTAGTCCACCACCATAACAAGCCCCAACCATCTGCATAGATTTCGACGACCATTTCCACCACTACCACCGAAGAACCAGACCCTAACCACCACCACCCAGATCTAGGGCTCTGGCGAAGGCCAAAGATTGAAGGTCGAGAAGAAGGGAGAAGAGAGATCGAGTAGAGGGAAGAAGAGAGATCGAGGAAGAGAGGAGAAAGAGGATCGAGAAGCGGTTATGACAAGGTATATGGTCGGCGTCGTTCGTCTGGTGGTGGCGCAACAAGGAAGCTGAGGGTGTGAGCTCTGCGATGGTTGGGAGAAGAGAGAACGAAGAAGGGAAGAGAAGATCGGTGTTGGTGGGTGGACGTGTGCGTGGCGGTGGTTTCTGTGGGTGGAGGTGGCGATGGGTGGTGAAATCGGTGAATTCTGTAGGTGGAGGTGGTGATGGGCGGTGAAATCAATGGTTTCTGTGATAATTTCTTGGATAGAGGTGACGGTGGGTGGTGGTGGTGGTGGTTTTTGTGCTTGTTTCGTGGATGGAGGTGGCGGTGTTTCCTATGGTGGTTTTGTGAGTGTAGGTGGCAGTGAGTGGTGGTGGCGGTGGATTATATGGTGGTTTCGTGGGTGGAGTTAGTGGTTGTGTCATGTGTATAACTATTTGCTTAAGCATGTTCTAGAAATTTTGCCTAGGAGTTCATTTTAAATACAATGTTGCATCTAGTTAGAAATGGAGGAAGTATGTTAGATTCCTTATTAGTCAAATTACCAGTTCCACCCCCCGGACATCCAAGCCACCAGCACAACCTTTGCCATCAAATTCATCCCCTACTACATTGTTAAGTGGATTTTAATTATTAAAAGATAAATAGATATTTTTGCCCTTAACAATGTTGTTTATTCCATTGAACAACTTCTAAATATAACAAATTCTATTTCTGTTCCACTCCTCTAGCTCATTCCATTTCCTTTTCCACTCAACAGTTTGCACTAAAGCTTAATCTGAGTAAATACTACTATATGGGAATTCCAAGTTTTCTCTAGTATTCATTTACGAGGGAAGAAGTTATTATCCTTTCGCTTTTTGAATCTTACACTTACAACGTTAATAATTTTCGTGGTTAGATTATTATCTTTTCTGTAACAAACCCTGCTCGTTGGGTGGGAGGCGGGCTTGATCATTTCTACATTTCAAGAAATAGAATTACTCTGGCACCAGTGAATATGATAAACGCGAATATGTGGACGATGTAATTCTAGGCCCAAATATCCTCCAAATGTTTGTCTATATAGACCTTGTTACCACCCATTGCCTTAGGCTTTCCCTAGCAATTATGCCTATGAACTCAGTTTACCCAATACTGTAATTATGCCATCAAAATAAAAGCCGTCGAAGTTCAAATTCGTGAACTTGGCCTCTACTTATAAAAGGTGATGCAACATCCATGAACACTATATCCATTAATGTGAAAGTTCACTATAGAAATTCAGTAAAACAACCAATTGTTGTTACCCAGCCAAAGTGATGTTTAAGAGTAACAATAATGAAACAACAAGGGGACACAAATGAATAGTGTAAGAGCCAAAACCGCGACAAATGTGTAATAAAAGGCTGAAATGGAAGTAAATATTGTAATCAAGGTAAAACGGTATTGTCATGAAAGAATATTTCTGATTTACAAATCGTCAATGGTAATACTAAGTTGGGAATGTAAAAGCACAACTGCACAAAGGATGTCTAGATTGTGAATCTTAAGCCAAAGAGAATGCCTAACCAATCCATCTGCCAATAGTTTGGGTCACTGGCAATGAGATGCAGAAATGCAGATTACAAGAAAACACAATACCAGCAGATAATGCCAACAGACGACACGATCCTTGAGCCAAAAACGATAATAGAGTATAATTTAAACTTGTCTCTAAGCACCTACAAAATTTTAACCTGGGGCATCCACAACACAATTAAGTGATGTTCCCAGAAATATAGAAAGAAAACACACAGTAACTCGCCAAGTCTTACTAGCTGGACAGACAAAACATCTTACCTCAAAGCAAAAAACCAACGAGACAACTCGTCATCAGATTAGATCCGCAACATTAGCAGGGAGCTCCTCAATCACCACATTGTAGAATTTCTGGATATCAAAGAGCATCCTCTCATCAGCACTGGTCACAAAATTGATGGCAACACCCTTTCTTCCAAAACGACCACTTCGTCCTATCCTGTGAAGGTAGTTCTCTGGTTGAGTTGGCAAATCGTAGTTGATCACCAAAGAAACTTGCTGCACATCGATACCACGGGCAAGAAGGTCGGTAGTGATGAGGACACGGGAAGACCCAGAACGAAATTCACGCATAATAATGTCCCTAGTATTCTGGTCCATGTCTCCGTGTGTGGCTGACACGGTGTGATCACGGGCTCTCATTTGGTCGGTCAACCAGTCAACCTTCCTCCTGGTGTTGACAAAGATGACACTTTGGGTGATTGCCAAGGTTTCATAGAGATCACAAAGAGTGTCGAGCTTCCACTCTTCCTTGTCAACATTCACATAGAATTGCTTGATACCCTCAAGGGTAAGCTCGTCTCGCTTCACAAGAATCCGAACAGGCTTGTTCATGAACTTTCTAGTGATCTCTAGGGCCTCAGGGGGCATGGTAGCAGAAAATACTCCAACCTGAATCTTGGGGGGTAATTGCTGGAAAATGTCATAGATCTACGGAAAAATTAAGATATTAGTACAAATATTCTACAATTTTTACACTTAGAAGCTTCAAAGTTCAAGAGACAGAATTTTTGTCACGCATGTCCTGCGCAAAACCACTGTGAAACGTTTTTCTAGTTTTCCACTAGTAATTTGCGAGCAGGAACCATGAAGAAATAAAAAAATCAACAAGTAATAACGAACTCAAATTTATTAACACAATGTTAAGTGCTAAAAAACAAATGAGCAAGCTAAAAGATCCCCCCATTCACCAACATTATCATGCTCCATGTTGACATAATTTTACAAGTGGATCATCTAAACCTCGTTCTTCAGTATGCGCAACAGAATAAGATGAAAAGAAAAAACATTTCAGCTGTATCATCCAGCAATTTTCAAATCATAGCAAACTTACTATTAGGGAACAGAGAACTCAAAAATAACACTAACAACTTTGTGACCAGAAGTGTGATAGTGGCACCAATAAAACGTGGCAACACACTCAATACAGCATAACACAAAGCATGAACATAAAGCAGGAGACAAGGAACCAGTCCACATTGACATTTCATCACTTGCCAGATTTATTTAGGCATAATAAAGGCAGCGGAACACCTTTCCATATATAAAAGATAACAAATAAAAAAAAACAATATTTCAAAACACTAATAAAAAAACTTCCTCCTCCATCACACTACAACCCTAAAGCTGTCGATAGACGATTGCCTTTAAAGTTTAAAGCAAACAGGCTACAACATCGTCCAATAAATAAAACTTTCAAGTCTGCATCTGAACTTCTCACAAAGTCCCCACAACCACCCTCGTCTAGATTCTAGAAGCAAAAAAGTAGAATAACCTAATCGAAAAACTAAATCAAATCCAGAATCATCGCCTAAGGAAAAATCTTTGAAAGTAAAGACCACTTTTTCTATCGTGCCAAGAATTTAAAGGTAGAAGGGGAACTATGCAACTCATATTGTCTTGAAGTAATCGCATCACAAACTAACACATCCAAGGACTCAACTATGATAAGAAAATTTTTACCATGTGTTTTAGTGATGTGTGCAGTATTTTACAAGCAACAAGTATTCAAAACAGGTGTTTGAGGTTATAGAGAGAGAAAAGACATCAATGCGTATACAAAAAGGAGATAAGCTGCAGAAGAAATAGTACTCTAGCAAATTATTGAACACAGTAAAGACAAACAAGTGCAGGTGTTATATGTAGTGCAACTTTTGACTACTATAATTTTAAAAAGGATTTTTTGTCATAAACCCCCTCTAACTTTTAACTTATTGAAAACAACTCCCAGGATCTTTCACTTTTAAAAATAACTTCCCTAACCTTTCTAAAGTTGTTGGTTGCACCCCCGAAAATTAACTCTTTAATTTTCCGTCTATTGGGGCCCACTAACAGCTTTATATAACTAGCACCTTCCAATTCCAATACGGTAACATTTCTAAAGTTCTTCAACCCAATTCCAATTGAGCATCAAATTTGCATTCCCAATCAACTCGAAGTCCTAATTTAAACATAATCCCCAAATTGTTGAAATTAAAGTTGTACAATATCAGGTAAATTTTGTTCTTGCATAAAGGGTTTCTTTTTAAGAATTAGGGTTTGTAATTTCATATCAAAAATCACTAAATGGAACTTTAAATTTGAGGAAATTGTGAAATTAGGGTTTGTTAATGTTGAACCTTGACTTATACTTATGTAATTGTAGTTGGGGTGTGCTGATTTTACCTGGAATTATGCTCAATTGTTCTTTGACTGCTGAATTTCTTGGAATAGGTAAGAGATGGCTATCAAATGCAAGTGTGCGATTGCAGCTAAAGTGTTAAGGTCTTAGACTAATGATAATCCTGGAAGGAAGTTTTATGCTTGCAAATTCTCTGATTTTCATAGTGGAAGAGATGGGTGTGGTTTTTTTGAATGGCAGGACAAAGAAATGGTGGACTGGCAAAGTCTGGAAAGTGATGAGTTTTACAGAGTGAAATCGAATTGAAGGAGGAGAGAGGGAAATGATGGAGGAGAGAGGGAAATTAGTTGAGGTGGAGTTACTGAGGGTTATGTTTTAAGAGGGAAAATGTGTTAGTGGGCCCCAATAGACGGAAAATTTTAATAGAGTTAACTTTTGGGGGTACAACCAACAACTTTAGAAAGGTTAGGGAAGTTATTTTAAAAAGTGAAAGATCATGGGAGTTGTTTTCAATAAGTTGAAAGTTAGAGGGGGTTTCGGACAAAAAATCCTTTTAACAAATGCAAGCACTACAAACGATTATTTCACATGGAATGTACACATTACCTGATCCTTGAAACCACGAGAAAGCATCTCATCGGCCTCATCCAGAACAAACATCTTGATGGAATTGGCACGAAGAGATTGTCTCCTTAACATGTCAAAGACACGACCAGGAGTACCAACAACCACATGTACTCCATCAGCAAGGATTCTTTGATCTTCACGGACACTGGTTCCACCAACACAAGCGTGAACCTTTACACCAAGGTAGTCACCAAGGGCCCTCATAACCTTCTCAATTTGTTGTGCAAGCTCCCTGGTAGGAGCAAGGACAAGAGCTTGGCATTCCAACAATTCATAATCCAGCTGTTGCAGGATCCCAGAGCAGAAAGTGGCAGTCTTCCCAGTACCAGATTGGGCTTGCTGAATCACATCGAGACCCTTGCAGAAGGGAACGATTCCCCTTTGTTGAATAGCAGAAGGTTTCTCAAAACCTAACAAACAACAGTAGAAATTAAGCAAGGGACAACGTGAATACCAAAAAAACAAACAGCGATGTATAACTTATTTTAAATTTACCATAAGCATAGATTCCTCTGAGAAGGTTCTCTTTCAAACCCATCTTATCAAAGCTATCAGAAACCTCATCATATGAAGTGAAGAAATCATTGCCTTCCTCAGAAAGCCTTCATCATAGGATCAGAAAACGAGTCAAGAAAAGGGATAAACCAAAATATTCTTCTATCATTATGGAATTCAACTATATAATAAATATATTAGTGCAAACTCAACGATCAACTGTAGATACTGTAATAACCCTAACGAGTTGAAACAACTTACAGTTCACTCATTTTGCTGTCATACTGACGAGCATCAAACTGTGATCCTTCAGGAGCAGCTCCAGCCATGACTAAATTAATCAAGAACCAAAGCCCGTAAATACACATTCAATGAAGGATATCATCATGACACTTTGAAAACAAACACATTCACAATGAACCCAGATAGGGCGGACACTGTAGGGAGCTGAGTTGCATACTCTTCATTACACAGCTCATACAATAGCAATGATGGATACAAGACCATAACACGTAGATATGGATTAAAAAGCCACATTGTATTTTGTCGGTTAATGGAAGCAAAGATGTCTCCTACTATCCAGCAATAGTAACCACATGAACTAATTTGAGACCACCGAAAAAAGACATCGTCTTTACCAAAAAAATCATGGTTCATCAATGGATTCCCCAAGATTCCCCTACTTTCATCGTGAGGGAGCAATTGTAGGGGGTCCCTAATTGAAATTTCGATAAATCCTAAGATTACGAGGTCTAGAGACAACATGACATTAATTTCTAAAAACCAATCGTTTGATCCTCTAGGTAGTACACACATGATACACTTTAGAAGGAAAAATTAAAACTTGAACCAATAAAAAAGACCTCGATCCGAATCAATAGGCAAATATATCAGCAGCCAAATAGACGATGAAGATCAATAATTTATCAATCTAAGATCTTTTTTCTATAAGAAAAGAGGAGGGAGACACCAAAAAAATATCCTAAAACTAATTCACTAATTAGTATCGCGTGCATACAAAACTAGTATGGCTATACAGAAATAAAAATCAACAACCATGCCAAAAACATCGAACAATTTAATCACAAATATTAATAAAGACTATAACTTTATCCTTAATTTCACCACTAAAGATCATAACTTTCCATCACCTACAACACTGTAGCACAATCTTACTTCAAATTTATCGATTTTTCAGCTAATTATGCGATTATTTATCGTTTCAGAAACTAAATCACAAAAAAATAACAGTATTCAATCATAAACAGATCGCACACTGCAGATCTGATCAAATCACCAAGCATATAACTAAATCAAAAATCAATCGAAACGATGAAAGTAATCGGAAAAGAAACTTACATGAAATCGGTGTTAATTGGAAGCGAGAGTGTGAAAAATTGGAGCTAGGGTTAGAGCCGCGAAGGAACTCTAACCGGATCTGGGGGAGAGAAGGAGAGAGAAAGCGAAAGGACAATTGTTTACCACTGAAAGGGCGATTGAGGAAATATCCCTTCACCTATTTATATTTTCTGAGCATACAACAAATACAATATTGTTTAATATACTTTCCTTATTCTATACTCCTAATCTCCTATAGTCCTATTCCTACCATAATTTGGTTTTTTTTATATATTAATTCAACTCAAATTGATATAATTGAATAATTTATATCTTTAAAAATATTGTTGTAATTTCTATCTAAAAAAAGGATTTTTTGTCAAAAATCAATATATATATATAAAAGAAGCTTTTTTTCGGATAAATAAAAGATAATGTTTGATCACCAATAAACTACAAGAATCATTATAATTTATGAATTGATCGTAACTTTAGTTATATAACTCAAAAAATTATAATTTTTATACCTTTGTACTCACATTGAAATATACTCCAAAATAAGATCGATTTTGACATGATTATCTTATTATATTCAGCGTGTCATGTCATAAAATATAATTTTAATATTATATTTTAAAAAGATAATTAGACTTTTAAAGATAAAGTTTGAGTTTTGACAAGATAAATTAGAATTTTGCATAAATATAAGATAAAGTTTGAGTCTGAATATACTACAAGAATAACTATAATTTATGAATTAATCAAGACTTTAATTATACAACTCAAAAAAAGTTATAATTTTTATACCTTTGGACTCAGATTAAAGTATACTATAAATAAGATCCATTTTAACATACTTATCTTATTATTATGTACGGGTATCCACTGGATAACCTATTTTAATATTATATTTTTAAAAAGCTAATTAAACTTTTGGATAGATAAAAGATAAAGTTTGAGTGTTAAAGATAATCAGACTTTCGAGTTTTAAAAAGATATTAACATTACAACTAATAGGTCGCGTGTTCAAAACTCATTACTTGCATTTTGTGTATTGCAAATTATTACGTACAATGGTGACGCTGACATGGAGTGACACGTGACAAACTACAACCCTTGCTTACGCGTTTTAATATATATATAGACTAGATTTTAAGCCCGTGCGATGCACGGATTTATTTGAATAGTTGTAGTGTTAGAGTTAAGTATCACTCGGACGATACACTTGCATTTCAATTGCTCATGCACGAATTAATAATTTTTGTGGCTACTGGTATCATGTGTTTAATCAGCATGGTAAATGCTTACGCTATCAATGTATATACTTTATTTGTTTAATTTCTAATTTCAGCATTTGACCAATAGAACTCTCACATTATGTGGTCAAACTTAACTAAAAATAAGTAGCAAATACTATGTTGTAGTTATTTATTTTTAAAAGATGTCCACTCCTTAATGGTATGCCTCTACTTGTCTTTTCAAAAGCAAAACGATTAGTTTCACGATTTATTTGTTACTACTCCCTCTGTTTTTTAAAAATATGCACATTTTCCCATTTTGGGGTTTTTTTTATTGGTACATTTCTACCTTTTCCCATAAATGGAAGGTCGGTCCACCTAATTATTACATTTCTTTCCGACTTTTTTTTTTCCTTCTTTCTACCTTTTTTTACTTTTTCCTTAGTTTTACTATCCTTCTCTCTTACTTTTGCACTTTTCCTATGTAGAAAATCAAAACATATTAGAAAACTCAATAAATTACTACTCCATCCGTTCCCAAATGTTGTTCCCATTTCCCGATTTGGTGTTCCTTTAAGTTGTTCCCATTTAAAATATTTCTAAATTTAACCCACCTAAAGTCAAATCACTTTACAATTTCATTGGTTGAAATAAAAGGATGATCTTCATGTTTTGCATGGTAAGTTGTAACTTCTTTGCATTGATGACTTTTTTTCACTTTTACTATGCTTTGGTAAGATAAATTTTAATAATAAACCTATCAATATGTATTCATTAAATGTCATTTCATCAAAGACTCTTTCTCCTTAATTCTCTCCCCGATTCCAAATGGGAACAACATTAGGGAACGGAGGGAGTATTACTTTTGAGAAACAAAATAAAACAAAAAAATAAGGAAATATCTGTGAGTAGTAATACTCCTTGTAGTAGCACATGGAATGTTTCATTATTATTTGAAGTTTTTTTTGAAGAGATAAAATAATGTCTTTTTTCATTTTCCTATCTGATACTACATAAAAATATTTTAGATATATTTCTACAATTTTCTACATGAAAATATTTTCCCTTAGGAAATTTTCTCCTTGTCTTATCAAAATTGATATTTTAAGTATCTTCTTTTGTATATATAGGGGTATTCTTTCTTAATTATTTTTAATATTTCAGAAAATTATATACTTCTTTATCCTTAATTATCTCAGGTTTTCTTCCTTTATTTCCACAAACATATTTTTTTTCCTCCTAATTTTGATGTTTACAGTAAATTTATCTATATATATATATTAATATCTATCAGTTAATTATTATCGATTTATTGGTTTCCTTTAGTGAATTAAAAGAAAAATTGTTAATTACCATTGATCTTATTGGTCAAAATGTTTTTTTTCCCTTCTTATTGGCGCCCTCAAAATGTTAATTACCAAAAAAATGATATGGGGTAACTTGAGATTGAGGAGAGCATGACGTTGGACAGAAGTGGGTGGAGGGGCAATATCCAAGTGGAGGAAGGGGTGTGATCACTTCATTTATTTTTTTTCTCAATTGCGTTAAAACTTTTTGTTGAAAAACTCTTTCGAAAAGTTTTTGGTGTATACTAATTACTTTTGAGAAACAAAATAAAAAAAAAATAAGGAAATATCTGCAAGTATTTACGGGACAAATACATATGATGGTAGAGGGTTTAGATAATACTCCTTGTAGTAGCACATGTTATGTTTCATTATTGTTTTTAATTTTTTTTTGGAGAGATAAATCATATCTTTTTTTCATTTCCTTATTTGATAATATCATTTGTTCAATAATAATTTACCTATTGTCATTGAGTATGTTAAAGTTTAGGCATTAGTTGGTTTTAATTATCAGATGTTATTTATATAAAGAGGTAAATATGACTGGATATAATATGATATAATAATCGCGGAAGAGAGAGTACTAAACTTTATATTTTATCTATCCAAAAGTCTAATTATATTTTTGAAAATATAATATAAATAGGTTACCCAGTAATAGATACTCGTACGTAATAATAACATAAATATATTTTGATCTGAGTTCAATGGTATAATATTTTAATTTTTTGAGTTGTATAACTAAAGTTTTACGATTAATTCATAAATTATAATGATTCTTGTAGTTTATTGAGACTCAAACATTATATTTTATACATACAAAACTTTAATTATCTTTTTAAAACTCAAAACTTTGTCTTTTACTATTTATCCAAAAGTTTTTTTTTAAAGTCAAGCTTTATCTTTTATCTATTTAAAAGTTTAATTATATTTTTAAAAATAAAATACTAAAATTATATTTTGTGACATGGTGCGCTGAATATAATAAGAAAAGTATGTCAAAATGGATCTTATTTTGAAGTATATCTCGATCTGAGTCTAAAGGTATAAAAATTATAATTTTTTGAGTTGTATAATTAAAGTTTCAAACAATTCATAAATTGTAATAATTCTTGTAGTTTATTGACGATCAAACATTATCTTTTATTTATCCAAAAGTCTGATTATCTTTTTCAAGCTCAAACTTTATCTTTACTAATTATCAAAAGTCCGATTAAAAATCAAACATTATCTTTTATTTATCTAAAAAGATTATTATCTTTTTTAAAATATAATATAAAAAATACTTTGTGACGTGGCAATCCTACGTGGCGCGCCGAATGCTCCCGAAAAAAGCTTCTTATATATATATATATATATTGATTAGAATTTTGCATAAATAAAACATAAAGTTTGAGTCTGGATATACTACAAGGATAATTATAATTTATGAATTAATCATAACTTTAGTTATACAGCTCAAAAAATTATAATTTTTATACCTTTGGACTTAGATCAAAGTATACTTTAAAATAAGATCTATTTCGCGGTTCACTAACAATGTGCGAGCTATGTCCACAAGGAAAATGGAAACAATTTATAGTATCGTGAGGAGAGAGAGTACAATATTACAAATTATAGGGGCAAAGGCTAATATAAGGTTTATATATTACCCTTCTAATTAACCTAGACCGAATGAACCTATTAACGAACCCAAAACATAAATGTTTTACTAAACTACATACATCGAAACTTCAAAAAACCTCTGTGCTTGGTTAATCTTAGCGCCAGATAATTCAAGGCATATCTCAATTTTAGCATTATGTTTGATATATATTTTTGTAAAAGAATATACACATATTTTGTTTATTATATAAGAGCTTGCAGACTTTCATTACGTATATTCACAAGTCATGTAAATATGTAATACACTTAATTGTGGCAATAGTATACTATTTATTCAATCTCATTCTAACAATTAGGGTTTCATACTATCTCTTCCGCGATTATTATATCTTATTATATCCCGTCATATTTACCTCTTTACATAAATAACATTTGATAATTAAAACCAACTAATGACCAAAATTTAACATACTCAATACCATAGGGTAAATTATTATTGAACAAATGTTAATTTTTTAAATATTAATATGTGCATTGGGCGCGCCACATAAGATTGTCATGTCACAAAATATATTAGTAAGTTTTATAAATTTTTATTTTTATATGCTTATATATTTTTGAAAAGATAATTAGAGTTCTGGATAATAAAAAAATAATTTTTTTAGAAGATAATTAAAGTTTTGCATAAATAAAAGATATAATTAGAGTGTGAATAAATGGCAAGGATTATTATAATATATAGACTAATTGTAACTTTAGTTATAAAACTCAAAAAATTAAAATTTCTATACTTTTGGACACAACTTTAGATATACTTTAAAATAAGACCAAGTATAATATACCTATCTTATTATTTCGTAGGGATACTCACTATTGGATAAATTATTTGACGGGCAGTTTTAGGCTCATGACTGAAGTTAATATATAGGGGTTTTTTTCGAGAGCATTGAGGGCGCCAATAAGAAGAAAAAAAAACATTTTGGCCTATAAGATCAATGGTAATTAACATTTTTTTTTAATACACTAAAGACAACCAATAAAATAGAGGATAATTCTACGATGGCTACAATATTGTAATTACATAAATCCTAGCCGTTTATTTTTATTGGTTCTTCTTATCCATTGATTTAGTAAACTTTTAAAACTCCAAATATTACAAAATTAAAGACTGACCTTTTTTTTAAAAAAAAAGAAAGAAAGAAAAATAACTGTTGCGTGAACCTCCATTTCTATCTTCCTGCTTGTTACTACTTCTTTTTTTCAATTAGATCTACCATTAATTACTAAATTAATCAATCCTATTTCTTTGTCCAATTAACTTGCATTGGAATTCTATGTTTAGCCACCAGTCTGGCTTGGTAATTATGGCAATTTTCATGATATCTTTAATTTCTCCAATTCGTCATTTTAGTCACTATAGAGTGCAATCTTTCCTTTGCTTTAAGAAACAAGATGAAGAAAAATTCAGGAAGGAAGGAGAATATGATAGCTTTTCTAGTTTTGAGGAAGAACATGCACAAATAAAGGGAAGAAAGAGAATTCCAAAGATAGAAGATAGACCTAACCTCATGGACTTGGACGGTTACTGGTAATTTGGTTTAGAATTAACATTTTAAAAAGCTAATTAAATCAATGGTTCAGATTAGCCTAACAAAATAGAGGGTTAAGATGAAAACCAATTACAATGGCTACAATTTTATTGTAGCCACTGAAAAACCTTCCTAAAATAGAATAATCAACTTTTAGATTTCATTTGGCATAAGTAGAGATAGATTTACTATAAAAATAAAAATTAGGAGGAAAAAAATATATTTGTAGAGTTAAAGGAAGAAAACCCGAGATAAGAATAAAAAAGTATATAATTTTTTGGAAATATTAAGGAAGAATATCTTCCATATACCAAAGAAGATATCTAAAATATCAATATTGATAAGCTAAGGAGAAATTTTTTTTAGGAAAAATATATTTACCCAGAAAAATCAATTGAAAGAAGAGTAGATCTACAAAATTGGGGGTCATTTTAGGTTCAATTTATGAAGGATTTATTTATGTTATGGGAATGTTTAGTCAGACATTGGAAAGATAATTGAAGAAAATGAATCACTTAATCAGTGAGAATTGATGAGAATTTGACCGGAAAATTTTGTGGGTTCATGAACAAGGTGTGAGGATGAGAGAGAAAAGAGATGGGTGGAACACCTTGAAAGTTCCAGAAAAGTAAGTCATGGATGATTATAGTGAGGGAAGACTTTAGGAACAATATAAAGTAGTGATTAATCAGTCAAAACAAATTAATTTCAAGTGGGCCAACTTTGCGGACAAAACTAGGTACATTAATGGATATTAAAAAATAAAAAGAGTAATATGATCATTTGGTTTTGATTAATTAGGAAAGATTCTAAATGGGAAGAATTTAAAGGAACACCAATTCGGGAAATGGGAACAACTTAAGGGAACGGAGGGAGTATCAAATAAGGAAATAAAAAAAAGACATGATTTTATCTTTCAAAAAAAATAATTAAAATAATAATGAAACATACCATGGTCCTGTTTGGCAAATAGAGTATAGAGTATAGAGTTTAGAGTTTGCTGTTAGAGTTTTAACTTTTTGTTTAGAAGATTTGACTGCTGATTTGAGTAATTGTGTTTGGTAACACTTAGCTGATTGATAAAAGCTGATTTGTGTAAAATGACATTTATGGGCATGTGTCTTTTGTGATATTTCTTTAACCTTTTAAAAATAAGAATTAAACTATGGGTAAACATGTCATATTGCAATATAATGTACAATCCTCTATCCAAAAAGTTGGGTTTTCCAGCTTTTTGTAAATTAGAGTTTCAACCCCCAAAACTCTATTAAATCATCTTTTGTACCAAACACCTTAAATGGAGTTTTGACCAGTCAAAAACTCTATTTGGGGTCCAAAACTCTAAAAACACCCCAAACCTCTCATTGCCAAACACAGCCATGTGCTACTACATGGAATATTATCTAAACCATGTAACATCGGATGTATTTGTCCCCTAAATACTTGCAGATGTTTCCTTATTTTTTTGTTTTATTTTGTTTCTCAAAAGTAATTAGTAATTTATTGAGTTTTCTAATATGTTTTGATTTCTACATACATGATGCTTTTGGCTTGCTGTGTTAATTAAATATAGATGATAGAAAGAAACTAATATTTACCGTGCTATAGGGGAATTTGGATTTGAGTTATGAGATTCATTACAAACTATAGAATAGTAACAAATCAATCGTAAAACTAATCGATTTTGCTTTTAAAGAGACAAGTAGAGGCATACTAATATTAATGAGTGGACATCTTTTAAAAATAAATAACTACAACATATTTGCTACTCCCTCCGTTCCCTAATGTTGTTCCCATTTGGAATCGGGGAGAGGATTAAGAAAAAAGAATCTTTGATGAAATGACATTTAATGAATATATATCAATAGGTTTATTATTGAAATTTATCTAACCAATGCATAGTAAAAGTGAAAAAAAGTCATCAATGCAAAGAAGTTACAACTTACCATGCAAAACATAAAGATCATCCTTTTATTTCAACCAATGAAATTGTAAAGTGATTTGACTTTAGGTGAGTTAAATTTAGAAAGATTTTGAATGGGAACAATTTAAAGGAACACCAAATCGAGAAATGGGAACAACATTTGGGAACGGAGGGAGTATGTCTTTTTAGTTAAGCTTGACCATATAATATAAGAGTTCTATTGGTCAAACATTGAAATTAGAAATTAAACGGATAAAATATATACATTGGTAGCGTAAACATTTACCATGCTGATTAAGCACATGATCCCAGTAGCCACAAAAATTATTAATTCGTGCACGAGCAATTAAAATGCGAGTGTGTCTCAGTGATATTTAACTCTTAACGTTACACTTATTCAAACAAATTCGTGCATCGCACGGGCTTAAAATCTAGTTACCTTTTATAATACACATTGTAGATTTAACTACCTTTTCTAATTATTATTTTTACTTTAACTACCTCTTATAATTGAAACTAATAGGTTTCACTACCAAAACCGCTTTCAGGCCAAAAAAAATTATGACGATTTTACCCTTCAGGGGTTTTCAATCATGTTCTTCAATTTTCCCCCAATTTTCAGTCGATTTTCTCATTCAATCCCACCCTAGTTCATCAATTTGGGAGAAATTTGAAAATTCTTTTCAATTGGACATTTAATTGGACAATAATTCGTGAATCATATGCCCAGATTTTCTTATGGACGTTTTTTTGCAATCCCTAATTTGTTTTCACAAAACTAACTCCGACAACCACCAGCATGATGACCGCCCAATCATCTTCCACCCAGACCCTACAGTTCCCATTCGCCGGCGGATTCTACTCTGTTTGATGTGGTTACTCTCTCCCCGGCGAAATCTGCTGCGCTTGATGGTGGTTATTCTCTCGCCGACGGAATCTGGGTTGTTTGGTGGTGGTTTTTCTCTCGTCGGCGGAATCTAGGCTGCCCACTATAGTTGCCAGAATCTAGAAACTAGGGTTTGCAAAAAAAATGTCCAATTATCTAAGCACTTGATTCATGAATTATTGCTCAATTAAATGTCCAACTGAATGAAAATTGGTGGAAAAATGAAGATATGGGCAGTTGTTTCACGAAAAGCGAATGAAAATTGGGGGAAAAATGAAGAACATGACGGAAAACCGCTAAAATTTGGCCTGAAAGTGGTTTTTGAAGTGAAACCTACTAGTTTTACTGATAAGAGGTAGTTAAAGTAAAAATATAAAAAAGGTAGTTAAACCTACAATGTGTATTATAAAAGGTGGTTTTTGACATAATTACCTAAAAAAATATGTTTTAATATTTTTAAGTTTACGTACTCCAAGGGTTTCACAATATAAAAAAAATATGTTATTGTATCTCTGTGTACTTCATCTGGTTTTACTAGTTACTAGACTCTTATTTGCATTTTAGCCAATCCGCTATCTTAAGCAATTCATTGTCTATACATATGTAAAAATTACAAAAGTGGATATTAGGAATTTATGCATTAAGGCCATGTTCTCGTCAACTTATTCTAATAAATTTCTTTAAAAATAAGTTCAGTTCAGTACTAAGGCATCAATAAGTTTAGTTCGGTAGAGATCAGTTTCATTCCTTAAAAATTGTTAAGGAATCCAGTTTAGTAGAAATTAGATTAGTTCGGTAAAAATAAGTTTAGTTCAGTATCAATAAGTTCAGTTCAGCTAGAATAAATTCAGTTCAGCAAAATTCAGTTGACGGGTCCTGATTGGGGCTTTCCCTCTTCAGTTTGCAACCGGCTTAAGATTAATCAAACAATATTGCATTAGACTATCTTTTTCATATAATAATCGGACAAGATTAGTTGATGAATGGAAGTTACTATGCAATGGTACCAAGACTAGCAACTAATTAACATAAGGAAGTATATAAGATGTAACTTAAATCATATTTCGAGCACTCTCTGATAAAGTAAATTTAAAACAATTCAAATTATATAACAAAAGTTATAATCAATTTATATAGATAATCTTAGGTTTTTATTCAAAATCCAACATAAAATTCTTTCATGGTCCTAAATTTTCCTATTATCGATATGTTATAGTTTCCAAAGCTTACACTTTTAGTTTATTAAAATTAATTCACCAATTGCTCTTTAAGATCAAATTTTGCAAATTTTGACCATGAAATTTCACACTATTATACTTGGGAAAAAATAATAATACATGTTAGATTTATCTCAATGTACAGTTTTAAATTATTAAATTATAATAATCTTCCATAAGTTAGAGCATATGTTATTGGCCATAGTAATATACTCCCTCCGTTTTTTTTTTAATATGCACCTAAGGGTTTTCACAAGAACCAAGGAAAAATTGCAAAAGTAAGAGAGAAGGTTAGTAAAAGTAAGGAAAAAGTGAAAAAGGTAGAGAGGATGAAAGAAAAAGTAGGAGAGAAGTGTAATAATTAGGTGGGCCAACCTTCCATTTATGGCAAAAGGTAGAAAGGTGCCAATTAAAAAAAAGACCCCTAAAATGGAGAAATGTGCATATTAAAAAAAACGGAGGTAGTATTAGTGACGTATTAGTTTTAGAACAAAAGAAATATATGTGCTACTATGCTAGTGAATAGTTATTGACCCGAGCAATGCATTGGGCTCTCGAATATCTTTCATATGGAGAAAGTTGGTAATGTCCTAGATGTCTTTTTTATAGATTTATGCATAATCTAGGCCTAGTTTATCCAACTTCAAATTAATTGCACCATAATTAACAATTTAATCAAAATTTACATCTCAAATAAGATACCTTACTAAGAGTTGTACCTTATAAATGACTTGACCTGAAAATTATGAAGTGATTGACGAATAAGCACATGGTGCTTTGATCCAACTCAACACGAGTCAAATCTTTTTTTAGTAATATACGACTCAAACTAAATTTAATTGAATGATTCATTTCCACCTCTACACGGTCCTTTTTTATTTAAGTGTGGCATCAGATGATAGTTATTATCGGTCACTAAATCTTTGTAGTGACATTGTTCTCTTTCCTTTACATTATTTTTTGAGGAATTAAAACTTTTAATTTTTGATGCTTAAAAACCTATGGAATCAATTTCAAACTAAATTTATGGGTTTGATGCTAACTATTACACCAAATATCTACCAATTAGATTAGAAAATACATTGGTCTATTTGAAAATATTTCTTAGTAAAAATACAAGTTAGAACCAATTTATGGGAACATTGCTACACCTATCTGGTGGATAGGCCAAACCCACTGCTAATAGAATATTAAACATTTATATGTTGATTAGAGCAGAGTTCCACTTTGGTTTTATTAAGGGTAAAGTTTTTTCCAATCTATGGAGTAGTCATAGTGAATTAGTGACAATCGACATGCAATCACTAGTTTTACTTAGCTGATTTCACAATCTAAAAATAGCTTATCCACCCCTAGAAGGAAGCCAGCAGAAGAGCCCAAAAAGCTTGGAATTGGATCAATGATCTCACACAAATTATTAAAAGAGGCGGCCTAATTTTATTAGACCGAGCAAAACCCACATTCTATTAACAAGCCCATTTAACCTTACTCTAGCACAGTACTATTCCTAGACAATGCGCACACTCTACTTGTTCATTCTCTTCTTCTTTCCCTATTTAAATTTTAGTCATGAAATATAACAAACGATTCCTAAAAAAACATATGACTTGCCGAATGAATTAAACTAGTCACTAAATGGATTAAACTAATCACTAAATAAATTTAACACTGACTATTGAATGAACGAAACAGGCCAGGAATGAATTAGATTTGTCACAAAATGGATTACACTGGTCCCTATTTTCAGAGGACGGTTTGTTGATCTTCTCTTCTTATTATTGGGTCTATTGGACCGTTGCCTAATTTTATTTTAAAAGTAGGCTGTCTCTTACAAGATCGGCTGCTCATCATAACCTCGTGTTCCATAGTAAGTTTGTATTCACAAACATTGTTAAGCCAGTTTGCAAGTAATATTGTTTTCATACGGCCCTTTCTTTCGTGGTAGTAAGGAAAAAGTGATTTTCACGAACTCTAAATTTAAAGTTTATACCATTGCGGTTTGGACTTCTACCCGTTCTCGTTCACCTTCATGGCTTCACATAGTTATACTCCCTAGTCCCTAGTCCCTAGTCCTTACACCCTTGCGCGTCTCGTTGGTAGAGAGTGTCTAATACATGTAGTTTGAATGCTCTCTTAAACATGTCTCCCTCAATCCTCATACCACACTAGAGCAAAACGCCATTTACAATTTTACATGGCCGGAATGGGAGATAATTAAAGTGCAAATACCAAAGTATGATTATTATCGATCTTGGGAAATTTAACGAGAAAAGAAAGAAAAAAGGCAAAATAATAATTTAATTCAAAACTGTTTAAAATATTAATGAGCGAATAATTAAAAGGTAAAGAAGCAAAAAGTAAGAATGGGCGTGTAAATAGCAAGCTCTGTCCAGTTATTTGAAAACGACATTGGTCACCATATTAGCCGAATTTTATTTCAATAACCAAATTGTCACCATAGAAATGCCTTCTAATTATCAATAGTCCAACCATCACTTATTCGACTATAGTTATTAGCTCACAACCTCAATTTTTTTCGCAATAAGTGTCTCAATTGTCAAAAAGATGCATACAGCCCAGTATTAATCAGAAAAGGTAGCTAGTTTGAATGACAAAGGTTGCACCCTGAAGGGCAGCACACAAATAATCAACAATGGTGTTATCGCGTACCACTCAATTAGCTTGTGCTAATTTATGCACACAAGTTGAAGTTGAAGTTGAAGTTGAAGTTGAAGTTTGAGGTTCGTGAGACCAGTTTTCCCATCTATGCCTATATTTGCAGCAATGCAAAATGACAGGAAACATAACATGAGGCCAAAGAGATCAGCAATGTGCCAACAAGTAATACCTACTTAATCTAAAATACAGGAGTACAATTTAAACTTGTCTCAAAGCTCCTACAAAATTTAAGCTGGGACACCCACAGCAAGGTTAGTGATGTTCCCATAAAAACACTTGGTAATAAGAGTAATAACTGTAAACTGTCATCCCATAAATAATCATAATCCAATAAACAACACGTGCCCAAATGGAATCTTTACTAATTGGACAGTCAAAACACCTTTCTTCCCTAAAAACACAAACAAAATGATAACTTACAGTTATCAGATAAGATCCGCAACATTAGCAGGGAGCTCTTCAATCACCACATTGTAGAATTTCTGGATATCGAAGAGCATCTTCTCGTCATCACGGGTCACAAAATTGATGGCAACACCCTTCCTTCCGAAACGTCCACTACGTCCTATCCTGTGAAGATAGTTCTCTGGTTGAGTTGGTAAATCGTAGTTAATAACCAGAGACACTTGCTGCACATCAATACCACGAGCAAGAAGGTCGGTGGTAATGAGGACACGGGAAGAGCCAGAACGGAATTCACGCATGATGATATCTCTAGTGTTCTGGTCCATGTCTCCATGAGTAGCGGACACGGTGTGATCACGGGCTCTCATTTGGTCGGTCAACCAGTCAACCTTTCTTCTGGTGTTAACAAAGATGACACTTTGAGTGATTGCCAAGGTTTCATAAAGGTCACAAAGAGTGTCGAGCTTCCAGTCCTCCTTATCGACATTCACGTAGAACTGCTTGATACCCTCCAGAGTCAGCTCATCACGTTTAACAAGAATCCTTACAGGTTTATTCATAAACTTCCTGGTAATCTCAAGTGCCTCAGGGGGCATAGTTGCAGAAAATACTCCCACTTGAATCTTGGGAGGTAGTTGCTGGAAAATGTCGTAGATCTGTAACACAATCATAAATTAGCACTACTATATTTACTTGGCAAAGATAATATTTAGCCGATATTAATTGCTAAATTTAAACTACCTAAGCATCCATCGTTAACTTAAAGAAGCACAAGAAATGCCAAAGGTATGGTCACAACAGCAGTTAACTGATGAACATCTGCATGGTGCCTATATAATACAAGTGATGCAATATAATAACAGGTTTGTTCTTACTCATGTATCATGCTTCAATTAATCCAAAAGCTGTTGGTGCAACATCATTCTCAATAACAAATATGAATAAAACGAAGCAATAAAAACACCCAGTTTCAGAGAAATAAATTACCCAACCAGAATACTCACGCCTTTCCTCCACCCACCCAATTAATCCTACAAATAAGAAAATAAAGTGGACCGCGCTTCCATCAAGTTTCCTAGTAAAATGATAGTTACAACAGTTAACAATACCTCCCACAAGTGTACTCTGTAACACAAAACTTGAACAGAAGACAATATTGTGAACCAGCACCACGTTTACAAGCAAATCACACAGCATACATTGACATCAAACAGCCAGCACAATAAGCAAGCAACAAATTTAGATGTCAGGACCTATGTTACTCAGACATGTATTGAGCGTCTACTCGGATACGGGTGTCCAAGTGTCCGACTCGGCTATTTTGTAGAAAAAAGTCAAGTTTTTAGTTTAAAATGAAGTATCCAAGTAAAGTGTCTTGTCGGACACGACACGACACGACACCCGATTTTTGAGGTAAATGAAGGTGTCGGAGTAACATAGGTCAGGACAATACGAAGGCAATTCAATTGGAAACCTTTCCAAGGCTCAGTAGAAGTGAAAGAATACACTTTATGCCAAAACCCTAATGATCCAATACCACGCTTCAACTTTCGCCTTCTAAGGCTAGTGAAATTTCCAATTAAAGTTATCAATAGTGAATAAACTGACAAACAAACTTGTAATTTTAGCTAGTGTCACTAGTAAAGAATTAGTTGAAACTTTCTAATCAACACCCCATATCAATCTTCAATCCCACAACAAGATGGGTACATCTCAAACCATATAGTACCAGTCAAAGATATAAACATTTTTCCAGATTGCAACTATTGTTAAATAACCTAGAAGAGATATTAGTAGTTCTGAATAGCAGAACCCTACAGCATAAGATGAAATATTGCACAGTTGTAACAAATAAAATTTGAGGGTGGAAAGTGATCTTAACAATCGCCAACACTAGTAAAGAAAGTTTTAAGAGAGGACTTAAATAAAAGAAGGCCAGAGAAAATCAACTTTTAAAGAAAATTTACCTATCCAAACAGAAGAGGGCCAAGGTGAGATATCAACTTATAAAGCATACAACAAATTTCTAATACTATAATGAATTCTAAACTATTATGTGCAGATAACCCAACCAACTTATAACGCACAAGCTTATAAAAAAGAACACCATACCTGGTCCTTAAAACCACGAGAAAGCATTTCATCAGCCTCATCAAGAACAAACATTTTGATGGAATTGGCACGAAGTGATTGTCTCCTTAACATGTCAAAGACACGACCAGGAGTACCAACAACCACATGTACACCGGCAGCTAGGATTCTTTGATCCTCACGCACACTTGTTCCTCCAACACAAGCATGAACCTTGACACCTAGGTAATCACCAAGGGCGCGCATAACCTTCTCAATTTGCTGAGCAAGCTCCCTAGTTGGAGCGAGAACAAGAGCTTGGCATTCCAACAATTCATAATCAAGCTGCTGCAGAATTCCAGAACAAAAAGTAGCAGTCTTTCCAGTACCGGATTGTGCTTGCTGGATGACATCAAGACCCTTACAGAAAGGAACAATTCCTCTTTGTTGAATGGCAGAGGGTTTCTCAAAACCTGGTCACATACATTAACATAATATTAACAAGCAGAAAGATAAACATAAACATCAGCCGAAAAAACATATGACTAAATTTACCGTAAGCATAGATTCCTCGGAGAAGGTTCTCAAGCAAACCCATTTTATCGAAGCTTTCATACACCTCATCATAGGAAGTAAAGAAGTCGCTTCCTTCCTCAGAAAGCCTTCATCATAGGATAAATATAAATCAAAAACGAATAAAACTAATGCTTCTTTCTTATACTGTATTAACCAATAGCCGAAAATTTTCAATGTTAAAGATGAAGAAAAACTTACAATTCACTCATTTTGTTGTCATACTTATGAGCATCATACGAACCTTCAGGTGCTACTCCAGCCATACCTGCATCAATTTATAAAAAACGATCAGATAACTTCAACGGCAAAATAACAGTAACTAAATCAAAGTTTATATTGCAATGGACGAGATGCACAATATAGAGTCGTTACTACACATTCAATTTAACAGAAAGTTAGAACTTTAATAACGAGTAAGTTAAGGATTTCATAACGTACACTGAATTAGATAACAAGATTGAAACTTTGAGTAAAAATAATATAAACAATGCAGAACGAAAACAACATCGCCGATAACATATGAAGTTCATTGCATAGACATAAAAGCAAACAAAAAACATAAAAGATGCAATATCATGAACAAATCTCAAAAATCAACCACAAATTTAACAAGATAAAACCATAAAAAATCAAATAACGACTACAGATCATTACTTCCGATAGTAAAAAGCAAACTAATCCAAAGTTTTAAATTATTCGGCGAAATACAGCATCGAAACCGCATCAAATTCGCAATTTTTACATGAAATCCAAAGTTCTAAACAACAATATCTAGATCTAACACATAGGTAACAACAAATCAGAAAACATACTGCTAAATCTACAAAATTTGAATCATAAAAAGCGAAAAAACAGGTGAAAATAGTAGCAGAAAAGGCAGAAATCAGAGAAGAAAGAGAGAAAAACTTACTTGAAATTGATGATGATATGAAGTGAGACGAGATTGGAGTGTGCGGAAAAGAGGAGCTAGGGTTAGAGCCGTGGAGGAAGCTTTAAAGAGGATCTGAAGAAAAAGAGAGAGAGAAAATAAAGGCTTTTGGGAAGGGAGTATTTGAAAGAAAGAACAACCAATTGGCGATATCCCGCTTCTATTTATATTAGGGTTTTGCAATTGCCCATTGTTGTCTATTGGGATTAGGATTGGCCCCATTGAGATGACCCGCTGCTTTATTATGGGCTGGATCATGTATTTCCTTCTTGTACTAGGTTAGGTTAGGTTATACAAGGTTGTCTATGATTATTGTCGGGCTATTAGCGGGTTACTAGCCCCATTGGTATAACTTGCACTTCTATACTTGTATAGTTCTATGAGACTATGACCCCTTTTTAATATCGGTATTGAATGTTCGTATCTCACGTACAAAATGTATATCCAAATAGAGGTTTTCTACAAATATGTCTTGCGGGGTGCAGTATTACCTAAAATTGATGGTAACTTGAGCAATGACCAGTGAGCTAGTAGCTCGAGTGAGAAGTCGGTTCTACATAAGCAATAGGTTTTATCGATGAGCAAGCCCACACATGGAGGCGAACAATGATTAGGGAGGGAAAGGAAGTATCCAACTTAAGCGAGGTGGTTTGCCTCATCCACGACACCAGTCACATGTTGTTGATATGGCACATGGTAAGGGGAAATTAACAAAGAAAACCCCCAACCCAATCAAATACAATGTATGTATCAAGCGTAAAGATAAGTTTTCCTCTAATATATCCATCCAACCAAAGAAGCATAACACTTGAAAATTTTATGTTTATTTGAGTTTTTCTAGTAGTCGATGGATTTTAAAATATATACCGCAAGTGCACGATGTTTGTTGTTAGTAGAGTCTTGCAAGTACGAGTCAAATCCATATGGAGACAGGTTTCATAGTTAATATACAATCAAAAAGCTACTTCGGAATAAACAGAATAGAATTGCTAAACTACTAATTAAACTAAAGAAAGCATGTTTAAACTGAGAGTTGGCTATGAAGTAAAAGACTAGGGCATTAGTTCAGTCCACCATGTTTATACCAATCAAAGGGTCAAACAACTAACAACACCTAGGTCTAGAGTCGAGGGATTAGAGCACGTGTTAATCCTATGGTCAGGTCTTAACGCCCATAATTCAACATATGTCGTATGATCACAAACATAATCAGAATTACTAGTGTGTTCTAGGCAGCTAGGCCTCTAAACGTAAGACTGATCTGTACGAAGGATTATTAACCAGGAGCAATCAATGAAACTGCACCATATCGTTAATTACTACTCAAGAACGAATCACACTATAATCGTTCTAATCAAAATCTAGAAACTAATAGCAGTTCAAATAACGATCATGGTATAGACATGGCTTCCCTCCCTAAAACCCTAAAAACGAGATCTACCCACTCATATTCGAACGAACGACGATAAAACTAATACAACAATCAACACTTTGCATAATGAACGAAATATTAACTAAGTTGAAGCAATCGAAATTCAATAAGGAAGCGATAATGAAGAAGAATACCAATTGACGGAAATGAATAGCTTTACTGAAACGATCCAAAGGCTTGGTCTCCTTTGAAGTAGAAAACTACAAAACGCTCTAAAAGCTCTGAACAAAGTAATATATAATGAAAGATTTCTAAGAATAAAACTAAAGACTATTTATAATAACCTACGCAAGCGAATAAAATAAGTCAAAAATAACGAAATCGCCATCTCCGTGTCACCCGTTCGATCGGGCCAAGCCCCACCCGACCGCGTCGGGCTAAGCCAAATTCGTATGCTCTACAACCTCTTGCAAAACGGCAGCAAAAACAAAGGGAATCTCACCCGATCGGGGCCAAGAACATCACAAAAGAGGCCTTAATTCATCGCACGAACGGGCAGGATAGCCTGAAACCTGTCGGGCAGGGCACAACTGCAAAGGGACTAAAATGTCGCCTGATCGGGCTACAATACTTTACCTTAGACGCCAAATTCTTCATAAATTTTCATCCTTAGGAGCTCAAAACGCAGCCACGAGTCCTTCAAATCATGCCTCGTCACTATCGGATACAATGTGGTAGTCAATATCAACAGAAAACAATTGGTTTTTTCCCTAAAACCTGCAAAATACTACAAAGCGACCAAAACCACAATTATACGGAAATAGTTAGCATAAATAGCTTTTAAGAGCGTCAAATACGCACATTTCAGCTTGTAAACTGATCAGTCCATTTTAGTGCATACTTATAGCTCATTTTAAGTCTCATTGCATGTAGCTTTAGAGCATTTAGAGTTAGGATTGCATGGTTTTTCCTTTCTTTGGATTTCAATTATACTTCACAAGTGTTTGATTGTTTTTGATGTATTTCAAGAGAATTGGCACGTGTTGGAGTACTTTTGTGATTTAGGGACTTGGGGCATGTTCGAGGTGCGTGGCTCGTACTTTGGAGAGGCTCAAGTGAGTCAATGTAATAGCCTGAATTTTAAGCAGGTTGGGTTTAAAGTAATTATATTAAGTTATTTAAATAGGATATTAGGGTTTTAATGTTTCAGGTGGAAGAGAGTTACTTGGAACTGTCAGTTATGATAAGTTTTCATCTGGTTTGACCCTTTAAGCAGATTAGAATACTCTCCAACACCATATGAGGACAAAAGTGGGTAACATCTACCATTCTTATTGGTTAGGAAGGTTTTGGAAACCAATAAATAGGTTAGAAGGTCCTTAAGAACCTTATTCATTAAGATTGTGAAAATCGTATGGAGATCGTTTTATCGGGTAGCAACGAGCTTCCAGTTAAAGAGCCTTTCGGGGTTGAATCCGAGCTTAGAACCTAACCAAACTTGATATATGACATGCTTGGGATGTCTTAAGGTCAAAATGGTCATTTATTCCCAAGAATAACGTGGCTCACTAAGGTAAATTGCTCCTTAAGTAAAAACTGGCCAGCTGAAAGTACAGCTCAGACCTTTGCTCAAAGAAGGCTGCTTAGCAGCTACTTGGGTGTCAATCTCTTAAAACCCTTTGGGTGCATGAAATCCAACACCTCAAGCTACCACCACAAGCAAGAACCTCCCAGAAATACCCAGAAACCGACCTTGCCCAGAACCCCTTTCCTCCCCCTTGGGTACCGCCAGAACAGGCTATATAAACCTGTTATGGGTTTTCGCCTCTTTTCTCTTCTTTCTTCCTCTTGGACGCCTACTTTTCTTTACATATAACACTTCTGGACATCCATACCAAGTAGTTCAAGCTTTGATTTCAATCATAAGACCTTAAAATCATATAGAAAACCTTGCTTAAAGATCATATAAGTTGCTGTAAGTTCAACAGATTACACCTCTTGTGTTTAGCTTACCTATTCATGTTCTAAAGATTGTTTAAACTAATCCTTAGCACCTTACTTACTCATGGGGAAGCTGTAGGAAGGTTACAGTGGTGAGACATGTTTATTTCGGTACTAAGAGGTAATAGGAATCATATTAAGTTTGATTTTACCGAGGTATGAAACTAGTAGTCAATGGTTATTGATATCTATTGTTGTTTTTGTTATGAGGTGGATGTTTTAGGACATTGATTATGGAGTTCAAGAGAGCTAATAGAACTATAGAGTGCTCGAAGTATCATATATCAATCTAAGAAAGGATTAAGCGGTTAAGGTAACTTTTATGTTCAGCAAAATCTATTTCATGCCCATGTGTTTTGTACTTCTATTTTGATGAAGTAGTTCGTACTATGGCCATAGATATGAATGTGTTGTTGTTATTGAAACTGTGTTTTGGTTGATTATGAATATTATTTGTTTTGGCTGGCTAGTTTATGAACTGAAATGAAAAGTGGGCAAGGTATAGGTAGAGGAGCTAAACAATAAATCAAAAATGAAGTGAAGTGGTCGTATCGAGTCCAAAGCCTATAATTGCCAGCGATTTGTGTAAGGGGATTGAGCTACGCCAGCCATATATTATTAAATAAAGATTATTGTTTGCCAAGATTGATTTCTAAGTGATAAAACGATTTGAAATGAAAATGTTTTTAACGGGCTGAAGTAAGAGTTACGAGTTTTCCACTCATTTTGGATGTTTTCCTTGTTTTCTATTTCTTCTGTTATTTTCAGGTATATTATGGAAAGCTCGGAATAGTTTGGAGATATCGGGATGTTGAAAACTTCCATTTACAGAGTTGTAGAATAAATTTCAAGTTTTAGTTTGGGGCTTAAGCTAAGATAGTTCGTATCAGATATCATTGATTTATTGTATTGTTCTGGGAACTTGAGTTAAAGACATCGTGTAATTTGAGATTCGGAATAAAGGATATTGTTTTGTGGGCCCATAACCCACAGGTCCAGGATCGTGTATTTAAGGTTGTTTCCGCTGCAAGATCCATTTAAAGTATTACTTATTATTATGGATTCCATGTTCATTGAAGTATGAGATTGCTAAGGGTGTTAAGCTAGCAGCTCGGGAGGCCGGGCTGTTACAGTCAAGCTTGGAGGAATTGAAGGAAGAAGGCCACCACGGCCGTGGCACATATACCACGGTCGTGGGTACCTGTAGCAAGCAAAGCAGTATCATGAAGAATAGAAGACTGATTCGATGAAATCAGGTCACCACGGTCGTGGTGCCTGATCTTCACAAAATTAGTGGCTTGTTTGTATAGTTACTGCCTGGACGTTTTTAAGGCACTACGACCGTGGTGACCTGCTTTCGGGCTTTGACCCGTTTTGTCCGTCAAACTTTAATGACTCTTTTAATTAGTTTTCTTAGCTTAGACTCGTCATTATCTCATACACTTAGTTTCTAATTACTCTCTCTTAGCCCTAAACTCTCTCTAAAAACTAGTTATCTCTTTTGTTCATCTTGGAAGATCGAATTCGTTAATCAATTCAAGTAATTTTTCTTCAATCTCTTTCCTTTAATTCTATTGCTTTGTTTATGATGTTTAATTTATTGAATCTCAATTGCTTAGAATCCATGGTTAGTGACTAGTTCCTAATCTAGGGTTTGGGTGAAAGCATGAATTAAGGGCTAATTGAGATGTTCTTATAATTGCTTTATTCATGTCTAATATGCATTGTTCTTGGTGTTTTGACACCTTAGGGTAGACCTTGATCAAGTTTATGCTAGGGCTTAGATTTCAATTACTCTTAATTGATTGTTGTTGTCTAGTCATTCCCATGAATCAACTTAACCAAGAGATTGGGTAGAAATAAAGAGGATCCTATTTAGGGGTTTTCCAATCAAATTGAATCCATTAATCAATTGGCTAAAGACCATTCGAGAGAGGATTTAGTCGATTGATTAATTGATTGCTCTTGAGGACCATTCGAGAGAGGACTCAAGGACTTTAGAGGGAAACTTAACCTTGCATGTTATTCTCTATAGCTTAGTCGTTGCATTTGTGTAGTGTCTTGCCCGAGTTCATGCGAGTAACCCAACCTCTAGTATTTTCTCTATCATATTAATTCTCCTATTTAATTTTTAGTCGGTATTCATTAGCTAGTTAATTAGTTGGTAATCTATTCAATCTCAAACCCAAAAACCCTTCACTTAGGTAGTTTTGGACTTAGTGGACTAAACTCAATCCCAATTTCCTTGTGGTTCGACCCTTGACTTGCCGTTACTACGTACTTAGTAGTTGCGCGTTAGGTTTATAAATTGTGTTTGCTAAGCGGTTCTTAGTGCCTTAACGACACACTAAAAACCTCTTATCAAAATGGCGCCGTTGCCAGGGAAATTGTGCTATTGATTGAAGTTTACTTGAGTTTAGTGTTGCTTGAGTGTTTTTTTTTCTTTTGTTTTAGACTGTGTTGTTATTTTCTAACCCTCTGCTTAGCTTTGTTGTGTTACATGAGAAGGAGAGATCACGGTTCACCCATCTTACCTTTAGATCCGGAAATCAATCGCACCTTGCGAAAGCTTCGAGGGGGTTTGGAATGGTTGACTTTGAGTTCTGCGCCAGCTTCACCAATCTCAAGTTCTACAAGTGAAAGTGAATCAAACATGGGTGAGGAAAATGGACAACTTTTCAGGGATTTCGGAAATCCGGGGTCCTATGTTTTAAAGGGTGGAATTCGATTCCCCACAACCACTACAAATTTCAGCATTCACCCTCAGTTCACACGGATGGTGAAAGCAGAGTAATTTTGTGGAGGATCGGATGAGGATCCACTTGATCATCTTGATCGGTATCTGGAGATTTGTGCTATGATAACGAATGATGCCTCTCTAGACTACATCAAGATGCATCTCTTCCGGTCTTCTCTATCCTCCCTAACTACATGGGAGCAGGTTACATTGGCTTTTCTAAAGAAGTATTTCCCAGAGTCGAAAACCGCAGATATTAGGAGGCAAATCTCCTCTTTCGAGCAAGATTGTGATGAGACACTTGCGAGGCTTGGGAAAGGTTTAGGGAATTGATTCGTTCGTGTCCTCACCATGAGGTCAATCATAATCTACTGATAAGGTTCTTCTATGATGTTCTTGATCCTATGTCACGTGCTAATCTTGATGCTGGAGCGGGATGTCAACTTTCTAAGATCCCGCAAGACCAATTAGAGGCCACCATAGAAGAAGTGATCAAGAATTACTCATGGGGTGGAAGAAGGAGAGGTGCTCAACCTAAGAAGGGTGAAAAGTTTGAGTTGGATCCAATGGACCAAATTCAAGTGAGGATGGATCAACTTGACAAGAAGCTCTCGAAGATCTTCCTTGGATCATCTAGTCCCTCACAAGTGAATGCTTTCTCTTGTGACATTTGTGGTGGTACAAACCACGATGCCTCTTATTGTGGAGTATCTCAGTCAGAGCATGTGGCGGCAATGAATAGTAGAGGAGAGGGGTATCAAGGTAACCAAGGTTATAGGAGCAATCAACAAGGAGGGTGGAGACAACCTCAACAAGGCTACAACCAAGGCTACAACCAACCTCAATTAGGGTGGAATCCACCTCAACAAGGCTTTAATCAACCTCAACAAGGGTTTACTCAAAGCTACAATCAAGGTGGATCCTCCTCTCAAAACTCTAACACTTACCAAGCCCCTCATCAAAGATCCAACTTCCAAAAGGCCCCTCAAAACCCACCATTTCCTAAGCCAAATCCTGAACCTACTACATCCTCCGACCCTACCACCCTAATTCTCCAACAACTCCAAACCATCACCAAAACCCTTCAAAGTCATGACCAAAGGTTTCAAGAGTTACAAGCTCACAACAAAATGCTTGAAACCCAACTAGCTCAAGTGGCCGAGAAGAACCCTTCTAACCCCACAAATCAACTTTCCAGCCAATCTATTCCCAACCCTAAGCCAAAGCCATCCATTTGAGGTCGGGAACGAACTATGAGGGGCCCAAGATGCCCAATGAGTGTGAGGGAAGTGAAGTTGAGGAGGTTGAGAATAATGCTCAAGGGGATAAAATTAAGAGAGAAGTTGTTGTTGAAAGAAGAGAAGAGGACAAGGAGACGGAGGAGACTCATGAGCAAGATGTTGACAAAGCTCCATTAGCAACACCTCCTCCACCTAAGACCTATGTGCCACCGGTCCCATATCCTCAAAGGTTAGTGGAGAGGAAGTTGAGCGACAAATTCACAAAGTTCCTCAACGTCATGAAGAGCCTACAAATCAACATCCCATTCCTTGAGGCCATGTCTCAAATGCCGGCCTATGCAAAGTTCTTGAAGGAGATCCTCTCCAACAAGCGGAAGCTAGAAGATGAGCTCATTACATTGCCATACAAGTGAGTGCTATTGTGTAACGTGCTATGCCCAAGAAGCAAAGAGATCCTGGAAGTTTTACATTGCCTATGAAGATAGGGGACTTTGAGCCTAAGGGTGCGTTGACCGATTTGGGGGTAAGTGTGAGTTTGATGCCTCTCTCCATAGCCAAGCACCTTCATTTTCCTCTTCTTCCTTCGAGGAAGACGAATCAATTGGCGGACCGAACTGTTAGGGTCCCGCATGGGGAGTTGGAAGTGATATATTGATTTCTTATAGAGTTTTTCCCTTTCTTTACAAGCTAAATTGTGCGATATTGACGCTCTTAGGAGCTATTTATGCTAACCATTTCGATATAGCTGTGGTTTGTGTGTTCCATATCGTTTTGCAGGTTTTTAGGGAAAAACTCCCTATTTACTTGATGTTTTGAGCACCACGCTGTAGCGGAAGGTTATGAGGCATCTTGGCGGTCTCGAGATGGTATTCGGACCCCGTTGTGAAGAAGAAATGTGCAAAGGACTTGGCGTCTGAAGCCAAGTAGAAGCAAGGAAGAAAAAAGTCTCGCCCGATCGGGTCGGGCAACCACTGCCCGATCGGGTACGAGTAAAATAGGCCAAAAGTTCAGATCTTCCGCCCGATCGGGTGGACTTGCCCGATCCCGTCGGGCGGACTTACACTTAGCTAATTTGCTGATTTTTGAGAGCACTGAAGAAGACTACCACCCGATGGCATCGGGTGGACTTGCCCGATCGGGTGCTAGGGTTGCGGCCCCGATCGGGTGGAAGTTACCCGATCACATCGGGTGAAGCCAATTTTGCTGCTGCTGGAAACTTGTTCCCAGACCCGATCGGGCGGCCCCTTGCTCGATCGGGTGGAAGACACGGGGACGCGATTTTTCGTTATTTCCCCACTCTATCTTACTGTTTTCTTAGAGACTATAAATACTTTTTAGGTTGTTTTTATTTGTATCTTTTATTCTATTGAACATTTAGAGAGCTCCTAGCCTAGTTTTTCATTGTTTTCCATTGTAGAAGAGATTCGAATACTATTCCAATTCAATTAAAGTTCCCGCTTTCCGTCAATTTGGTAATCATCTTTCTTATTGCTTTATTATTATCTCTCAATTTCTTTAGTTTAATTGCTTATTATTCAATTAGTTCATGATGCAATTCTTAGGGTTTTCAATTAGATTTGTTATTGTCAATTCAATCATGTCTGAGTAGTTCTCTTTCTAAGGTGTTAGATAGGGAAGCCATGTTTATACCATGATTGTTATTTAGACTTCTATTGATTTCTAGGGCTTGATTAGAGTGATTGTGGTGTGGTTTGTTTTTAATTAGTGATTAATGTTAGTGGCCAATTTCATTGATTGCTTGTGATTAATAGTTGTTTGCACAGATCCGTCTTATGACTAGAGGCCTAGGACACATCAGTAGTTCTGATTACGTTAGTGAACATGCGGCGTATGTTGAACTATGAGCGTTGAGTCTTAAACATAGCTCAACACATGCTCTAATCCCTCGACTCTTGACTTAGGTTTTGATAGTCGTTGACCTTGTTTGATTGGTATAAGCATGGTGGACCGACCTAATACCCTAGGCTTTTATTCCATAGTTAAATCCTCGATTTAGTTTGTCTTCCTTAGCTTACTCATTAGTTTAATTAATTCTCCCTATTTTCATCTGAAGTAGTTAGTTAATTGAATATTAATATAGAAACTCTGTCTCCCTGCGGATTCGACCCTGCTTCCACTGACTACCTTAGTTAGAGGACTGTAGGTTTATCTTTGAATAGGTGATACGACTAAAACCTATCAAATTTTGGCGCCGTTGCCGGGGAGACGGCTAGTTTTCTAGTTTTTATTCGATTAATTAGCATACTTCTTTTTGCCTCATTGGAACCTCCCGTTCCAATTGAGGCCGTTCTTACGGTTATCTTGTCATTTTCTCTTATATGTCCAGGTATCAAAAGAAAACTCATATTATTCCTGGAGATCCCGACACAGAAGCAATACTTCGGGATCTTAGAGCGGAATTTGATCAAGAGAAGCCAGATTCAGAGATTTCTACATTACTAATGGCGAAGTCACTGAAATCTTATGGGTTGCCTAATCCTGAAGGCATACCCACAGGTCCACCGATGCCCACTATTGCTGCGAACAATTTTAAAATCAAACCTGCACTAATTAATATGGTGCAACAGAATCAGTTTAGTGGGCATCCTTCTGAAGATCCGGCCAACCATCTGCAGAGATTCCAACAACTCTGCAAGACTGTTAAACATCAAGGAGTCACACCTGAGCAGCTGAAAGTTATGTTATTTGAGTTCTCACTCAGAGACAGGGCTCAGAGGTGGTTCAGCAATATCACTTCGACAGAATGGCCGCCGATTTCTGTTGCATTTCGACATGAGTATTACCCTCCCACAAAAATAGCAGAAATCAGGAACAAGTTGGCCACGTTTTCCCAAGAGCCAGATGAGACATTGAGGGAAGCGTGGACTAGATTCAGAGATCTACAGAGGGAATGTCCACATCATAATATGGACAAGTGGTTTCTGACGCAGACTTTTTATAATGGTCTGCAACCTCAGACGAAGAGTACTGTTGATTCGTCTGCAGGAGGAGTCTTTTTGGACAAGGCCGTTGATGAGGGTTATAACTTCCTAGCCAATCTTGCAGCCAATGACCATTCATCATCTAGGAGTTTGACTAAGAAGGTACTTGAGGTTGACGCTATTTCATTGCTTACATCGCAGATGGCGCAACTAACTCAGCAACTAATGAAGTCCTCTAGTTCAACACCTCCCCCTATGAGCATCAACGCTATGTCAGCAGTTGCACCCATCACCTTATCTTACTGCGAGGTGTGTTGTATTCAGGGCCACTTCGGCCATGATTGTCAGTTCAGTCAGAATCAGATGGAGCAGGCAAATGCTTTTCAGCACAGACAACCAAATAACCCCTACTCCAACACATTCAATCCTGGTTGTCCAACACATTCAATCCTGGTTGGAAAGACAACCCACTTCTTTCCTATAGAAGAAACAACGTTCAAAACCCACAGCCACAAAATTCCTATCAACCTCCACATCACAACCCAAAACCCAACTACTACCAAAACCAAGGAAATTCTCATAATCCCCCTGGTTTCCAAAGACCTGCTCATCAGAATTATCAGCCAGCACCACAAAATGCAACCTCACAAGAGCCTAGCAATTCTGAACTGATGAAACTAATATTGTCTATGCAAAAGACAAATGAGGAAGCACAAAAGGCCCATGAGGAAACACAAAAGGCCCAAGAGAAGCACATAAACTCCTCGAGACTCAGATTGCTCAATTGGCAGAAACTAATGCACAGAGGCAGCAGGGACAATTGCCAGGGCAACCTACACATAGGGAGCAAGCAAACGCCGTTACTCTTCGTAGTGGCACTGCTTATGCTGCTCCTCCTATGCCCATTGATGATGATACTGTCCCTAGAAAGGAGAAGGAGGTAGTAGAGAAGGAATTGGAGAAGAATTCGACGTCTGATGTCTAAGTATCTGAAACAGTTGAACAGGCAGAAAAGAAGAAGGAGAAGGAGAAGGTTTCTGATACACCTTTTACACCAAGGTTGCCTTTTCCTCATCGAATGCAAAAGTCCAAGGTGGATCAACAACTTGGTAAGTTCTTGGCTATGGTCAAGAACCTTGAGGTAACAGTTCCTTTCACTGAACTTATTTCTTAAGTGCCTGTCTATGCTAAGTTTTTGAAGGAGATGATCACAAAAAAGAGAGATTTTGGTGGGGTAGATAGAGTCGCACTCACTGAAGAGTGTAGTGCCGTCTTGCAAAATAAATCCCCACCAAAATTGAAAGATCCGGGTAGCTTTTCCATCCCTTGTCATGTAGGTGCACTTTTTATTGATAAAGCATTATATGATTTAGGTGCATCTGTGTCTGTTATGCCTTTGTCCGTCTGTAATAAACTGAATATGGGGGAACTTAAGTGCACTCAAATTACTTTGCAGATGGCTGACCGTTCTATAAAATACCCTCTAGGTGTTTTAGAAGACGTCCCTGTTAGGGTGGGAAAGATTTACATTCCTGTGGATTTTGTTGTGTTGGATATGGAAGAGGGCTCCCAAATTCCTATTATTTTGGGCAGACCATTTTTGTGCACTGCAGGTGCTGTTATTGATGTCAAGTCAGGATCTTTGACTTTGAGTGTTGGTGATGATACTGTCACTTTTAAACTAACCAATGCTATGAAGTCTCCTATGCTTGAAGAATCTTGTTGCAGGATAGATGTGGTAGACAAAGCTGTGATGTCTGCCTTTCAGCAGATACGTGATGCTGACCCATTGGAGGTAGCATTGACTGTGAATGACTCCTTAGGCATCGATACTGATGTTGATGCCTATCTTGCTAATTTAGAGGGTCATGGAGCTGAACAGAAACAGGAAACTGTGGTACTTGAAAGTGTATGCTCCAGTTCTACTCCTCAGGTAACTAAGGTGGAACTCAAACCACTTCCCTCTCATTTGAAGTATGCATTTTTAGATGATAAGGAAGAATGTCCTGTGATTGTCAGTACTAAACTCACAGATAGCCAATTGAAAAGCTTGCTTGCTGTGCTTCGTATACACAGAAAGGCTATTGGGTATAGTATTGATGATCTAAAGGGCATTAATCCTTATTTTTGTATGCATCGTATTAATCTTGAAGAGGATCACCGCCCTTGCATTCAACCTCAGAGACGTTTGAATCCTAATATGCAAGAGGTGGTGAAGAAAGAAATTATGAAACTGTTAGATGCAGGGATCATTTATCCCATTCCTGATTCGAAGTGGGTCAGTCCTGTGCAAGTGGTTCCCAAGAAGGGGGGAACCACTGTTGTTGAAAATGACAAGGGTGATTTGATTCCCACTAGGACTGTCACAGGGTAGCGTATGTCCATTGATTATCGTAGACTTAATAATGCCACTTTGAATGACCATTTCCCCCTCCCCTTTATTGATCAGATGTTGGAAAGGCTAGCCAAACATAGCTATTTCTGTTATCTGGATGGATATTCTGGTTTTTTCCAAATTCCCATCCATCCAGATGATCAGGAAAAGACTACGTTTACATGTCCTTACGGCACTTTTGCATATCGCAGGATGCAATTTGGATTGTGTAACGCTCCCGCTACTTTCCAACGCTGTATGATGGCCATATTCTCTGATTTTATTGAAAATATCATGGAAGTGTTTATGGATGATTTCAGTGTTTATGGTTATGATTTTGATGTTTGCCTGCATAATTTATCCAAAGTGCTTAAAAGATTTGTTGAGGCAAACCTCGTGCTTAATTGGGAAAAATGTCACTTCATGGTGAATGAAGGTGTCGTTTTGGGTCACTTGATTTCTGAGCGTGGCATCCAAGTGGATAGAGAAAGATTGAGGTGATTGAGAAACTTCCCCGTCCAATGAATGTCAAAGGAGTAAGGAGTTTTCTCGGTCATGCGGGGTTTTATCGCAGGTTTATCAAAGATTTTTCAAAAATTGCGAAATCCCTCACTCAATTGTTGCTAAAGGGTGCCACGTTTGATTTTACTAATGATTGTTTGTAGTCTTTTGACAGGATAAAGACAGCTTTGATCACTGCCCCTATTATACAACCTCCAGATTGGAATCTCCCTTTCGAGATCATGTGTGATGCTAGTGATTATGCGATAGGGGCAGTACTTGGTCAGCGGAAGGATAAGCTACTCCATGTGATTCACTATGCTAGCAAAACCTTGGATCCAGCCCAGGTTAATTATGCTACGACAGATAAGGAGTTGCTAGCCATAGTCTATGCATTGGACAAATTTCGAACCTGTCTGATAGGTTCTAAAGTTATAGTACACACTGATCATGCTGCTTTGAAGTACTTGATGTCCAAGAAGGAGGTCAAACCTAGACTCATCAGATGGATTCGTTTGCTGCAAGAGTTCGACTTGGAAATCAAAGATAAGAAGGGTGCTGAGAATGTGGTCGCCGACCACCTTTCTAGGTTGAGGTTTGGATCCCCTTATGACCCTCCTATAGATGACTTTTTCCTGATGATCATTTGTTTTCTGTGTCCTCTAAAACTCCTTGGTATGCTGATTTTGCTAACTTCTGTGTTAGTGGTTCTCATCCTCCCAATCTTACATATCAACAACGCAAAAAGTTTTATCATGACGCTAGAATTTATTTTTGGGAGGATCCTTTCCTATATAAGAAGTGCTCCGACGGGATGTTTCGTCGTTGCATTCCTGATTGGGAAATAGAGGGTGTTTTACTACATTGTCATAGTATGCCTTCTAGTGGTCATCTAGGTTCCCAAGCGACTGGTTTTAGAGTCCTACATAGTGGTTTCTATTGGCCTTCGATTTTTAAAGATGTTCGTGCCTTTTGTTTGTCTTGTGATGCTTGTCAAAGGACGGGTAATATTTCAAAAAGGCAAGAGATGCCACAGAGTGGGATTTTAGAGGTCGAACCTTTTGATGTGTGAGGGATTGATTTTATGGGACCTTTTCCTACCTCTTGTGGGAATAGGTATATTTTAGTGGCCGTCGACTATGTGACTAAATGGGTGGAAGCTATAGCATCACCAACCAATGATTCCAAGGTTGTGATGAAGATGTTTAAGAAAATAATCTTTCCCCGTTTTGGTGTCCCCCGTGTTGTAATTAGTGATGGAGGTTCTCACTTTCATAAGAGCACCTTCAAGGCCCTATTGACAAAACATGGAGTCACCCACAAAGTCGGTCTTGCCTATCACCCTCAGACTAGTGGCCAAGTAGAAGTGTCTAATAGGCAAATTAAGAGGATCCTTGAGAAAGTTGTCACTAAGGCTAGAAAAGATTGGTCATTGAAACTTGATGATACTCTTTTGGGTGCTCCGCACTGCTTTTAAGACTCTTTTGGGTGCTCCGCACTGCTTTTAAGACTCCTTTTGGTACCACACCCCATCGATTGGTTTATGGCAAAGCTTGCCATCTACCAGTTGAGATGGAGTATCTTTCTGCGTGGGCAATCAAAGAGATTAACCTTGATTTGACAACTGCAGGTGAAGCACGACTTCTTCAACTGAATGAGTTGGATGAGCTCCGTTTGGATGCTTATGAGAATCACAGGCTCTATAAAGAGCAAACGAAGAAGTTGCATGATAAGATCATAGGAAAAAGAGAGTTCAAGGTTGGCGACAAGGTCTTATTATTCAATTTCAGGTTGAGACTGTTTCCTGGAAAGCTTAAATCTCGATGGTCTGGACCATTCGAGGTGACAGAAGTAAAGGCACATGGTGCCATCGAGGTTGCCAACCAAAAAGGAGAGAAGTTTAAGGCAAATGGACAACGTCTGAAGCTGTACCATGAGGGTGCCTTTGTTGGTTGTGTGGAGGAAATCCGCTTTGATTCCTCCCCACTTGATTCATCTGCCTAGAGAGGTAATATGGTCGTGGGGGACCTTCATAAACCAGCGCTTTGCGGGAGGCAACCCGTATCACTTAGTTAGTTTCTCTTTTCCTTTGTTTCATAGTTTGTAGAATGTGAGAGAGCGTGAGGGTACTAATGTGTTCCTAGATCTTGTGTGTTTTGGTGTGCAGATATGCTCTTTGAGGAGAAAAATTGAGCCACACTTTCCCCATACTTGCAAAAAGGCGAGCTACTTACTGAACAGTAGCTCGCCCGATGGGATCGGGCGACACCTGCCCGATCGGGTGGGCGTAAAATATGCTGAGGGTAGAAGAAGACGAGCACCCGATCGCATCGGGCAAGGTGTGGCCGATCGGGTGCGCAACCCTGGCACCCGATCAAAAATACTTTGCCCGATCGGGTGAACGTGCAAAGTCAAAAAGTCAAATCTGCCAAAAAGGTCGCCCACCCGATGGCATCGGGCAACAATCGCCCGATCGGGCCCACGACCTCAGCACCCGATCAAAAATAGGATGCCCGATTGGGCGGGTGATTGGGCGGGTGATCGGGCGAAGTCCTCTTTCCCCAGCCAATAAAAAATGAACTTCACCCGATCGAGCGGCCCAGTGCCCGATCGGGCCTGCGACCATTAAATTGTCCTTACACACGGTTTTAACCCCCTTTTCCTCTTCTCACCATTCATTCCTTATCTCTTTTTCCATTCAACTCTCTCTCTCTCTTCACTCATCCTCAACCTCCAAACCCCAAACCTCCATTAAAACCCCATTTTTTCTACCTCAAATCTCCATCCTTTCTCCTCCAAACTTCATAAAATCCCTTCCTTTTCTCTTTTCACCCTCCATCTCACAAATTTCCATTCACAAAAATCATATTCCCTTCTCCATTCTCTTCACCACTCACCCAAAACCCCATCCTTTGTGTTAAAAGAGGTTGCAAGGTTCATATTCACCATGGCAAGCAAATTCAGAAGGCTCATTTTGAAGGCTCGTGATCTAGGCGAGAAGCAACACCACCACCACCACCACCACAGGTTCCACGAGATCCCCAGTATCCGAAAATCATTTTTCGGGATGATGAACATCGCGAGAAGTTCCTGCGATTTAAAAAACGTGAGGTACTTCCTACCCGTTTTTTAGATCTTGAGCTTTTGTCTAAATTGGGATTAACTGATGATTTTAAGGATTTTATGAAAACTTTGGGCATGGAGTCACTTTATAATGTGCATGTTAATACATATCCTCCATTAGTCTATGAATTTTTTAGCAGTTTTAGTTTGACTAAGCCCAGGGCCGGTCCGGTCACCCATGTTCATTTCATGCTACTAAACCAAGACCACTCCCTCACCCTTAGGGAATTTGCGGGGGTTCTTCGGTTACAGGTACGGGGTGACTATTACCCACCAGACCACTTCAAAATGGCCGATACTTCTTTTATGCTGACAGGGGACACTACGCCTTTTGACATCCAACATTGTCATTGGGCGAATTTCCATCACCCAATTATTAGCATTTGGCTTAGGTTCATGGCCCAGACTCTTTTAGGGCGGTATGAGGGTCACTTGGTCCGGGGGCCCAGTTAGTTGCTATAGGTAGCTACATTGCCAAAGGCTCTAAAGAGACATTTCAGTACAACTTGGCCCACCATGTAGCTATTCAGTTCGAGCGTATCTCGAACTCGCTCCCTAGGCGTAGGGAAGATGGTAGTTGGACCTCTAGGAGGCTAGTCAACGGGGGGTTGATCACAATCGTGGTCGGAACACTAATGACTGTTTTAGAGGACCCTAAAATTGTTTAAGAGGGAAATACTTTGTTCAATGGAGGAGAAGTCTTCAAGGGAGAAGAAGGTTTTGATTATCCGCACATTTTCTATGCTATTATATAATGTTTCTCTGCACTCCTCTCGAATATCGAGGTAACTAGCATTATTCTAACACGTTAGGGAATAGATTGTGAACTTAGGACGTTTAGAATTGCGTTAGAGAACTTAAAATCATGCTAGGTGGAACTTAGGTGATTGTATGTTCATAGATCGTTGTAGTATCATGTTTAGGATTGTGGTTATGTTTCATTTTCTTGTATTGAACATGTTATGTGATATTATTTTTATTCCTTGCAAGTTGATTGTCGAATTTAGTATTTATTGGAAAGTGGTTTGGAAATTTTTGAATTTGATTTTTGTGAGCGAATTGATAAATGTTCTTGTATGGTGGTAAACCTCATGCTAGTAATTTTGATTGAATGTTTATGGATGTTGGATGGCTTGATTTTGGTTGCTTATGATTGATTATATGCTTAATTGGTCGAAGGCAACACGAGCCTTGTCCGCAAGCAGCATGAAGGCGCTGCTCACGGCCCGCGAGATAGCTCGCGCCCTGCGAAGGTGCTAGGTCGCGACTCGCGACCCTGGTCGCACCTCGTGACGGGGTTCTGCCCCCTTGTTTGTTCGAAGTTTGTTTGATTCCAAATATGTTTACATCATGTTTAATTGTTGTTTAACCAGCTTCTATATATATTTTGAGCACGTTGGAGTATGGTTTGGTTGGTTTGAAGAGTTATATTAAGGGTATGTGCCCTACATTGTTGGGTAGATTTTGATGTCGTTTGGTTTTATGAGTGTTGAGGTTTACACTTTGAGTTGACGACGTCGAAATGCTCGGGGGAGGATAATACTGCCCTTAGCATCTCTTTTCCAAGAGTTATGTACGGGGAATATTGTGACTTAGTCATAATTGACTTTGTACCCAAACTCAGACGACGTTTTTGTGTTTATAGTCCTTAACATGTACATATCGTTGTCTTATGAGTATGAATCTCTTGTATACCTTGTCGTGTATATTTTGATGTCTTATGAGTATGAATCTCATGTATACCTTGTCGTGTATACTTTGATGCCTTGTGAATTTGGAATTTCTCGTATACCTTGTCATGTATGCTCATGATTTGATATTATGGAATTCTTGGTATACCTTGACGTGTATACCTTCTCTTGTGATTTGTTGATCCTACGGACGGCATGGTCCTAGGAATTTTATTTGTGAATCCTACGGACGGCATGGTCCTAGGAATTGTGTATGTTAGTAGTGCAAATTAATCCTAAGGACGTCATGGTCCTAGGAGATGAGCAAGCTAACCTTGGGCGGCATGGTCGAATGGTTCTACTCACGGGTGGCATGATCCGTTGAATTTTTGCAATCCGAAAGGGCGGCATGGTCCCCGGATATGAGTATGTTAGTCCTTGGGCTGCATGGTCCAACGGGTCTACTCACAAGCGGCATGGTCTGTTGAGTGTGTTTGGTTAGAGTTTTCGTTCAAATTCTAGCATTAATAACGGGTGGCATGATCCGTGAGCTGGGTTTGAGAGTGTGGCCATACTTAGACTAGGGCGGCATGGTCCTAAGGATGTATTCCTGACTTCATTCCATTCCATTGCATTCTCTTAGTAGGCGCTCGTATTTGCCTCATTTGTGTCCTATGAAAGTTTTTGAACTTTGTATCATTTTCGGAAAACTATGCTTTTGGGATTTTCTCAATCATATGACTATTGCCATTATTTGTTATTATTAAAGTTTTTTCCTTGTGAAAGCATGATGTATGTTGTAATGCGTACTATGCATCTTTTTTGCTATTGTGACGTCATGTTTGTAGCGTTTATTCTACCTTCTTTAAACTTACTATTTGTTTCCTAAATTGGGTTGGGAGAACTGCTAGTTACTCTCCACTGATTGTGGAATGCAGATGACGGTGCAGTTTAGAGTTATTATAGTATGACTGTGGTTGTGCGGTTTACCCGTGTGAGCAAGGAAGTCGTGCTAGTCATTGTGGACGAGCACTATGAGTCGGAGATTATGACTAGTTTTATAGTGGGCCTCAGTAGTTTTACTATGTTCATTGAGTTTGTTTCACATTTAGGGTATTAGTTTTTACCCCCTTCGAATTATGAATGTTGGAACTTTTTGTTAGAGATGAGGGTATGGGACCTCATTTCTCTTTTTTTATATATATATATATATATATATATATGTTTGGAGTTTTGACTACTATTTTGAGGTTGTTGTTTATTAATAATTTAATTATACTCCTTAGAGTGGCATTCCCGTCTAGGGATGGCAATGGGTAATGGACCCGACCCAGATCCGAGGATCTGTATCTGTTTTGAGCGGATCTGGGTCTTCAAAATTAGGATCCGTCAAAACCGGGTAGGATGCGGGTACTAGCTTCAAAAAATGGATCTACCCAGATCCGGATCCGTTTACCTGTTTTAAAAAATATATATTTTTCACATAAAAAAGTTTAACATTATGTTGTAATATTTTGTATGTTGTTAAACTTTTGTGTTTATTTATCTTTAACTTTTAATGTTATGGTTGGATTTTTGTTGTATTAAACTCGAAATTCCCAACGGTACACTCCTAGAATTTGCTTGTCTTAGTGGTACACTTCCACCTTTTTGACTTCTTAATGGTACACCTGTAGTTTGATATCCTCCATGTCGTGATCATTCAGTTAAGTAAAAGGTTAGTTTATGGTTAATTAGGGTTAGGGATTTGTCTCGTTTTACGTGCTTTGACTTTTTTCAAGGTTAAGATGACGTTTTTTCGAAAAACGGATACCACTGTGCACCCTTTATGGGTAAATTTTTTGAGAATATCTACAGAATGAGTACCAATAAGCCGGATTTTCGAACACGTACCTCGAGATGACTTTTTGATAGCCGAAAAATCACCCTTGAAGTACGTGCTTGAAAACCCGATTGTAGGTACCCGTTTTGAAGGGATTATCAAAATTATTGCCCATAAAGGGTGCACGGTGGTGTCCGTTTTTCGAAAAAACGTCATCTTCACCTTGAAAAAGCCAAAGCACGCAAAACGAGGCAAATTCCTAACTCTAATTAACCCTAATTAACCCAAAACTAATATTTTAGTTAACGGAATGTTCACGGCAGGGAAGATTTTTAATTACAGATGTACCGTTAAGAAGTCAAAAGGATAGAAGTGTACTAGTGAGAGGAGCCAATTCTAAGAGTGTACCGTTGGGAATTTCCCTAAAATCTTTAATTATTATGAAAATTAGGTTTATTTGAAGCAAATAGATGAAGATCCATTTGTACCCGGCTGCGTAGGACCCGCATGGATCTGGACCTGGGTCCTCGTTTTTATTACCCAGTGGATCCGGGTAGGGTCCGGGTCTTTGTTTGAAAAACGAAATTGGATCCGGGTCCTGGAGGACCCTACCCAGATCTGACCCATTGCCATCCCTATTCCCGTCTCGGTGGTATTTTCACTACCACCGGTTGTTCTTTATTTCATTTATTTAAGTCTCTTTTCAAAGTTAGTATTTGACGGGATGTTACAAATAGCCCCATTATTTTTCTCGCACTTCCTATATATCTAATCTAGATTCTCCCTCCGTCCCCCAAAGGATTTTCCATTTTTCCATTTATGTTTGTCCCAATTACATTTCCCATTTCCTTATTTGGATATGGCCCACCTACTATAATATTATTTTCCTTACAAAAAGTATTTGACCCCACACTCTCTATCTTAATAAACAATTCTAAAAAATACCCACTACCTTACTTTTCCATTTTAAAATGAAACTAGCCCCAACATCAACATCACTCCTTAAACTTTGTGCCCAAAGGAAATGGGAAATCCTTTGGGGGACGGAGGGAGTATTATGTTACTATATTGCATCGCTTATGTGTCGCTTTTGTTATTCTTTATTATAATTACTGTGATATATTATTTTATAGTTTAAATTCAATCGCTTAATAATCAATTACTGGGATTTAGGAAGGACAATCAACTAATGGGGTGAAGTGGCAAACACATGATACAGGATTGTGGGACTGAAGATATGTACTACAATCACTCCAAGTATCTCAGGCTGATGCATGTTGTTTAATTTATGTGTTTTTTTTCAGTTGTTCAACACAACTAATGTCTAAACCTGACAAAAATGGTTAAGTTGGGTTTTAGTACGAAATCATGCCCATAACTCGCAAGAATGAAGCGGATTAAAGTGTGCGTTTGCGGGCAGGTTGTTAGTTCGGAGGTTGGGGAACTCAGTTACAAAATATTTAAGACTCAACCATTGATAATTTTGATAGGTCGTCGTTGAGCCTACCAAAAATAAAAACCTAACTTGGTCTCTCTGTCTAGGTAGAAAGGGCAAGTAAGGGTCGATCCCACAAGTATTAATTAAAGAGAGCAACGAAAAGTATTGACTATTGATACGCTAGGTCAAACTTTTTTGGGGAATTAAGAATTATGGGTGAAAATAAGAAAAAGAAACAATGTTAAAAGGTGTTGGAAAAGGGTATCCACCAAATAAAATATTTAAAAACCAAACAATCAAAATGGGAAATTGACAATGGGAATTAATTGGGGGTGATGGTCATCCAACGGTACTCTTGGCGACTTCAGCATAACTCAGAGTTCTGCACCCCTTTGATTGACAACCCTTTTGATAAAGAGAGTCCATATTGCTTCTTTGCTAGAACTGTTGATGACAACCACTCTTTCGACCTAGCTAGATTGGCCCAATCTCCTACCAAATACCTATTTTCATGGCTAAGGCATTCAATCAAACATTTCCATAAACATGATGAACGTACAAAAATAAGCAAAGAAAGTCCCCTATAGGCTAGGTAGTCCTTATTTTCATGGTTCTTCATGCCTAATAATTGATTTGAAGCAATCCCTTTATAACTTCATCTTTCAATCTTTCATTAAGGGTACCAAAATTATGCTTCTATAATGGTCATTTACACAAACATTCATGAACAATCAATTAAAAAAACCAACCTAAGCCAAAACTCATCAATGTTCAATTTGAAGGTTTCTGAGCACATCCAAGGCTTCAACTTTTTCCAAGTAAGAATTACTCATAAATCATATAAAGAATTAAGTATAGACATCAACAACTAAAATCATGAAATCAAACACTAATCTATAATAGACAAGCACACAAATGAAGTGAATGATATGGAAATAAGTAAATAACGCAACAATGATATGACAGGGAGTAAGAAATTCTCAATGATATTGCAAGGAGTCTCTAAAGCTTCAAGTTTTTTTTATTATAAATTCTTCAGAATCCAACATTTTCAATAAGTTTCTCCCACTTCTCTCTATAAAAGATGAGAGTTTCTCTCTCTAAAAACCCTAAGTAAAACTTGAACTCACTAAAGGCTAACCCTCCCAAAAGTCTCGGCCCTTCGAAGTTTGAGGTTCGTCCTTTTAAAAAGCTACAAAAACTTTGATGAAACGAGCCGAAAAATGGCAAACCAGGAACTCACAAGAAGTTTGGAGCGACCGCTCCGGTCAAAAAGCTGAGCAACCCACTCCCACTAAGCAGACAACTCAACTTCAAACGATCATATCTATGTCGTCTTTTATCGGAATTGGGCATATGACTAGAATCACTTGAAAATGTTAAGTGAGCTAGGGGAAATGCCCATTTGAAGTTGTCACTTGTGCACAAACACTTCCAAAACTTGTTATTTTGCTCCAATTAACTCTTTTTTATGCTTGATGGCCGGTATGAAAACCTTCGAGGTCGATCCTAAAATATCAGACATAATAAAAACAATATTAGACCCTGAAAAGATAATCAAAATAGTTACTATTCACAAATAAGCTATCATTTTCTCAATTATTCTAAAATATGCAAAATAAGTTAGAAAATCCAAAAAGAGGAAGATAAGAACACTCTAAACAAAGGGGGAAAGAAGGGGTTTAAATTTGAGAATTACTCACCCATGTTTGAAAAGGTGCAAAAGAAACAAGTAGACATTAAGAAGACTTATTCTTAAAGGATATTTTAACCCTATATGGCTACATTAACACCTTATTATGCTTCACACTATAAATTTTAAGCATCATTTTTGTAGAGGGAAGAAAAATAATGGGATAAACACTCTCTAGACGGAATTAGGAGAGGACCTTCTAAGGGGTGAATAAGGGCATGACCCTCAACAACTTTTTAGAAAGTGTTAATTATAAGACCTATGTTGTCCAATTCATATTCATAAAAGATTTTGTGAGCATAGATGTGTTTAAACAAGATGGGGATTTTTGTTCGAGATCCGTCATCCAACACTAAACAAGTCATGGTAATGGTTAAAACAAGGGATCCAAATTATAATGAAAACAAAAGGGTGATAAAATATAAAACAACAGTAAAACATATCACAATAAATTTATCCGGAGCATTATCCATATCCACTTACTCCATTTTTTAAGTGACACAATTTGACTTTGACACTATTTACAAGCTCTACTTTGACTATATTTTGTGATTTATACTTAAGATAAAAATAAAGACGTGTGGGATTTTGTTAGAATCTTCTCGTTATCTTATAAGTATTTTTTCTTTGTAAGTAAGTCAAGATATAAAGAATTAAAATTATACATTGACAAGCGTGAAAGTCAAACCGTGTTCCTAAAAAAGAAACAGACAATTTTGGAATGTAGTTTTGGGACAATTTTTATCATACACCCGGATACCATGTGCATGGTACAAAAAGTGTATCATAAATATCGTACACCCAAAAAACTATCATTTTGCTTAAATAGATGATATAGCCGAGTGTATAATGCATACACTCAGTTTTGGGGTACATTACTTATAAGTATAACTCCAAATTCTAAACCAGGTTTGACCTAGTCACCTAACAAAAGGAGATCGCAATAATTACAAGTAGACTAACGCAACCAGAAGAGGTTGAGTCCATATAATTCCCCTCCCCGTTAAACACGCTAATGCTGGAATTAGCTTGCTTTTAAATACTAGTCGTACGCTCGTATCTATATCTCCTCATAATAATATGAACACATAAAACTAAGATACAAAACTACGACTTTTCTTCCTCCTCCCTTTACTTCCTTCTTCCCCACCCAGGAAAAAAATAACCCATAATTCATTCATGGATGAATTTGGGGGAAGATCATCATCATCGTCAACAAATGGGAAAAATGGGAATTTACAGCTTGATATCTACCATGGAAACACCAAAAATAACTGGATTGATCAAAGAAGTTACAGTTTAGATTCACACCATCAAAACAGTAATGTTTTTGACACCCAATTCCCCAATAATACTTTTGATACTAAGTTGAAGAAATCCAAAACTTTATCATATTCTAAAGTTTGGAGCTTTAATGATCCAGAATTCAAGAGGAAAAGAAGGGTTGCTAGTTACAGAGCTTATACTGTTGAAGGTAAAGTCAAAGGATCTTTCAAGAAAAGCTTCAATTGGATTAAGGAGAAATTGTTGTATGGTTTTTGGTGACTATATTGAATTTTGGCTTATGTAAGTCTTCAAATTTTTTTTCTCATTATTAATTATTTTGGGTTGTGATAGAAAATTCGTGGCTTGAAAATTGTAATCCCATCTTGTTTTTGTCTTTTTTCGTGTGTATGTCTACTAATTTAGTTGGTAAAATATTGACAAGGTTATTCAGACGTGCGATCAAATCCGTTCTATATCAGTGTGTTTTGTCGTTCCTTATCGACTAGGTTTTTTTTTTCGGGTTGGGAACTTGAGAGATGTTTGCCAATGTAATGCAACGAGGGTTGAATGTTTGTTTTTCCTTGTCATGTTGTAAAATTCAAACAGCTTTATTATACATAAGATTAGTTCATTATACCAACTATTATCATCCATAGAAAGCTCTAGTATTTTGTATTCATGGTTTATTTTTTATTTGGTAAGGAGAATGCCTTATTGCAAGTAGGGGATATATGGGATCCCTCTTTGCAGAAGGGATGAGAATCGAACCTTGTCGCAGAGGATAGAGAGAGCTCTTACACTACGACAACCCTTGATTCTCATAGTATTCATAATTTATTACCTACATAGCTAGTTTGAATTATTTCTCTACTTTTCTCGTTTCACTCGTCATCAAAGCCATGTACACTGATTTACGATGATTTATGTTAGTCGACCTCAAATTAGTTTGAGACTAGAATTATGACAATTTAATTTAATTGAGGGACTAAAACTTTGTTGTTGTTGTTGTTCTGTTCACTAGTTTTAGAATTCAAGTGCTTGCTTTGAGGGCTGCTATGTGACGGTTGTGTTTGTTTAGGAAAAGTGTAAATCTTTTCTTGTTATGTTTATCTTATTATTATTCTTATTGTTATCTAATTGGTCTATGTTTGGCTGTACAGATATTGTGATGTTCATTTATGAAAAGCCAAGCGAATTCTTCAAATCTTAAACATATCCCTTAATTTATGTGCTTGATAATCTTTTTAGAATGTTAGATCAAGAAAAATGGTACATGAAGAATCTACTTTCTGCAACCAAAGTTTTTCCTGGTTTGGTACACCTGAGTAGCTGAGTTAGTCTTCACAATCAATTGATCAATTTTGATACTGTGATACATTCAGCTAATTGATGCCGTCTCTCATTAAATATTCCACAAACTTGCCCAAAATGGTTTATACTTTATCTTGTCAACATAAAATGTAAACCTCAATTTCAATCAAGATATGCTGATGTAATTCTGCCCTCTTTGCTTAGCTTTTGCATGCCCAGAGGTCTACATACTAAGATTTTTAATTAGAGTAAGGCTATTCGGCTAAGTTATAGTCTATTTGTTAAGGAGAAATACCCACTCGTGAGCTCAGATTGATGAAAGAGAAAGAGAATGGGACACATATAAGTTCGATGGGCTACTCCTCCTATCACCACTTGGTTTTAGAATGGAACCAAACTTATGTGTCATGCAAGCATGTGTTTGTAGACCCAAGCCTTCTATGTCTCATTGGGAAACATAAATAAAAACTCGGCTACATTTTAGTTAACTAAACAAAAGATAGGAGTGATGGATCCGACACAAGCTAAAGTTACAAAATTTATACTTAACTAAAATTTGGTGATAAACAATTGTGTCGTTATTAGAAACGTAAGAAAGTCTACACCAATAGAGTTGCACTCATAGTACGAAGCCTTGGAAAATGTTTGAGTAACCAGAGTTGTTAACCCTCATGCGAGGATTGAGAGAATCGATAACAATAATTGTTCCACGAGCATAACCATCACAATTTGAATATTGAACTATTATGTCAAAGCATTGACAAAGGCTAAACTTCATAAGCATCTAAGTTGGAGGAACTGATATCCAGATAGAAGTTTGAAGTTCGAATCTCTTGCTAAGTGAGGGTGATTGAATATGGGGATTCTTTTACTACAATTCCCCCAACTCAAGATATTATTTACTCACTAATATTTGACTAAGAAACCGTGAAATTAAGGTGGTATTAAGGTTTGTCTTTTTTATGAAAAAAATTAATTTCGTTGTTATACCCTATACCTAGCAAAAGTCAACTCAGGGTGAAGTGCAATTGCAAATACTTCCTCCGTTTTTTTTTATCGCTACACTTCCCTTATATGGCAATTTGGAATTAATGACTACACTTCTATTTTTTTCCTTTTTGAGTAAACTTTAGTATGTTAATTTACGAATATACCCTTACTAAAAAACTTTATTAAAAACTAACAACACTTTAACATAACACTAATCTTATCATATTACCACTAACAATTCCCACCAAAATTTAATCCTCATTCAACCACTTCATTCAATTCAACTGCTCAAATTAAATGAACTCCAACTTCCCAAAACCCATCAAATCAGTTTTCATCATCCCTTCATCTTCCCACCATTTCTTCATTGTAAACCCTAGTTTCTTCCGTCTCTCTCCTCCGTCTCCTCATTTCTCTCCAGAAAAATCCCAAACTCCCTCATTTCTCGTTTTCTTCTCAAAGATCTCCTTTTCTTCTCAAACTTCTCCTTTTCTTATCTTTCTCTCGTTTTTGCGACTCTACTTCTTCATCCTTTTTTGAAGAAATCCCTAAAAATCCCTCCTTTCTAAGAAATCTGTGTTTGATTAGGTTGAAAACGAAAAAAAACCCTAAACCGAAACTTATAGTAAGGCTACAAAAAATGAAGAGCCCATCCTTAAATAAGTTATCATTTCATTGAAATTTATCATCTAACTGTAAAAGTACTGTCGCCGAACTCCCTGAGGTATGCTCGAGTTGGAAATTACAAGTTTTTACTTTCAAAAGAATTTGGCCTCGAGTTTAATTTATTAATTGTGAAATAAGCAAAATTGACAAACATGCATGGAATTCAACAAAGTAGCAGCTTTAGTATGATGAAAAAGGGCGTCGTAGTAGTTAGATGACATACCAAATTACCAATCAAGCTAAGAAAGCCAAAACCTTAAGCATTATACTAGAATTAGTGAACGTAGATCACATGCATGCATATATATAATGATATGAAGACTATAAACACAAGGTGAAAATCCCGATGTGCTATACTGCTATGTTAATTGAATTACAAAATCCTACAAACCCCAAGTTATAATATCAAAAGAATATGATGGTTAACAAAATCTAAATCACACGAAAACAAGTGAAGTGAAGTACTTCATTTGTAAAACTAGTTACTTTTATGAAATGCTTGCTTAAAGAGAAAAATATCAACAACCCTTAAAATTTTAGAAATCGAGTCTCATAAAGGACAAGAAAACAATAATACTATAATATCTTTAGAATTGGAAGGGGTGGCGCTATATATACTAGCTAAGGCCTTGTTCTTTTGAATTGAGTGGAAGTAAAATTACCTAGGAGAAAACTATGAGAGTAAACTAACATAAGTGAATCAAATTGAATGGGGAAGAATTTCTATTAATTCAGTGTATATAACAATGCCTAAAATCCTGCACTGTAGGATTGAATTTTGCTAAATTGAATTGAGATAAACTAAATTGAATAATAATATTATTTACTATTATTATAGTAAATTAGTAATACCGATTGCAATTAGAATTGTTATAATAGTAGTAATTATTATTATGATTTGTTTTCATTGGGATCATAATAATAATTACTATGATTATTCTAATAATAAAAATTATTATTATAATAGAAATAATAAAAATGAAAATAAATAATGATTATATATTAATACTAATAACTACTATTATACCAATAATTATTCTCTCAGAGAATGATAATTAATAGCAGCAGCGGAAGAGTTGTGGAAGTAGTAGCAGTAGCAATAGCAATAGTAGCAACAGTGACAATAGTAACAATAGTAGTAGTCTATCGGTTCGTAAGCAATAACAACAGCAGTAGTAGTAGTAATAGTAGTAGTAGTAGTACTAGTAGTAGAAGTAGTAGTAATAGTAGTAGTAATAGTAGTAGTAATAGTAGTAGCAGCAATAGCAACAATGACAGTAGCGAGCTAGCAGCGGCAACAACGTATAGTAGTCAATCTTATTAGACTAAGTTGAACTAAAAAATGAAAAATAAATTGAAAAGAACATACAATACGTAATTTTCTTTTGAATATTTCTGAGCAAGGAAAGAAATTTGTCGTCGTTGAAGAATAATGACAAGAGCTTTGAGGTTTTATGGGGTTTTCCTGCCTTATTGTGCAATACTAACACCTTCAAAAATACGTCAGTTTCCAGGGTACCAGACACCCCCCTCAAACGTCAAATTTACCTTAGTGAAAATATAGGTCCCTAATTCTAATCTTTGGCCAATGAGTTTCTAAAATCTAAAAAATTACTTCTTTTGCCTTTTGTCTTCCCAATTATTTTGTGTTAGTGCTAATAACCGGGAAACAAAGATGAACACAATGGAAACAACAACGTACAAATCGTCCTCTAGGCGTGTATGGGAACACTTTCCCAAAAGCGATATTCCGACTCTATACGAAGCACGGGTTGCACGGAATTCACCTCCGAGATACAAAGAAGAGACAGTGACTATCACGCTCGTATGAGAATCACTAAATGAGATCAAATGTATTTGTGAGAGATGCTTTAATGATCAATGTATAATGAGAGAAAACTTGAGTGCTTTTTGAGAGAGAATGTAAAAGCATATGAACATTCATCAGAGGTTTTGCCTCTTATAATGCACGTTGATGCTTTGGAAAAACCGACCTTAACCGCTCAATAAACATGAAACGGTCTAAAAAGATCGTCCGCAAAAGGCCCAGTCGCGACTCGCGATAAAGGTCGCGAGTCGCGACCTTAAGGAAATTTGGAGCAGCAGAATGGCAGTGGCTCGTCGCGAGTCACGACAAACGTCGCGAGTCGCGACCAAGCCGAAAGCCCAGGTCGCGGGGGGCGACCCAGCTCGCGGCCCGCGAGCCCACGCTTCTCCCTTTTCTTGTTTCCTTGCTTGCTTGTTTCAAAGCCACATTAAAGACTTTAGTTTCCAAAGCTATACAACCACAACATGCATATCTAAACAGCACTTAAGTAGCGACACCATAACCAAGCATCTTAAGTTAATGTTTCATGAATATTATCAACCAAATACTCTAAATATTCAACATTTTGTGGAGCTATAAAGGAACAAGTGTAAATCCCATTAGAGCCACATTGTAGTGTATGAGAAGTAAAATCGGGATGCATAAAATTACACTCCAAAAATTCAAGTGGAATGAACGGGAAAAAAAAAACATAAAAATATGCAAGTTAGATCCTTAAATATGTAAAATAATAGATCATAATTGGATCATTTCGTATTTCAAAAGTCAAAACTATACAACAGATATAAATTGAAGAAAAAACAAAGGATCATAATTAGATTTGGATAGTATATCTGTGCATGACATGAAGAAGTGAAGATCTTTGCCTAATTTTGCACTATGCATAACATTTTTTCTCCATGATATATAGTAAATGGTTTCTATATAATCTTAAATGTTGTATATCTCAGCTCGTGAATCTCATGAAACTATGAAAGGTGCCTATGGAATTTGCTATTTCTCCTTTGGATCCTTAAGAAGGAAGTAAAGGAACTCTAGTATCTATTAGTTTTTCAAACTAAAACCTTTACGACTTTTCTATCGGCTCGATGCATTCGAAGTCATATGGAAAGGCAAGCAAGCACACAATGATTCACCAAACTCAGTGGCATCCCGCTCCATAATATACTAATTGAAATTAACTTCGACGACTTATCCACTGGTGTAGTACTTAAAAATCATTTGAGGACAATCCTCAAGGGCAAATCGTATAAAATGGCCTACCTACTCCATTGGTGGTTGAACTTGTGGCCCTTCTCAAGGATGTTATCATTTCTAAGGATGATGAATGCATCTCTTCTTGTAACCGAAGGTGATAATCTTGTTGCCATTATACTGGTCTCCTTGGAGTAGTATTAACGTCATTGTTGATTAATTTTTGTGTACTTGATAAGCTAAAGGCGTATCACCTAATCAAAGATAATCCTAAGTCCTCTAACAATGATAGTTAAGGGAAATAGGGTCAAATCCACAGAGAGACAGAGTTTCTAAGTTAATATTCAGCCAAACAACTACCTTAGACAAGATCACACAGAAATCAGCTGAACTACTATTTAAATACTAGAAAGAAAAATAAAGATGAGAATTAAACTATGAATTAAAGGTCTACGGTATTAGTTCGGTCCACCATGCTTATACCAATCAAAAGCTTCAAACTACTATCAAAACCTAGGTCAAGAATCGAGAGATTAGAGCACGTGTTACGCTATGGTTAAGACTTAACGCTCATAATTCAACATATGTCGCATGTTTACTAACATAATCAGAATTACTGATGTGTACTAGGCCTCTAAAAGTAAGACGGATCTGTGCAAACGATTATTAACCACAAGCAATCAATAAAACTGTGCAATAACATTAATTACTCATCAAGAACAAATCACACCACAATCAATCTAATCAAGCCCTAGAAATTAATAGCAATTCAAAGGTAATCCATGGTATAAACATGGTTTTCCTCCCTAAATCCCTAGAAATAAAACTACTCACTCATAATCGAATCAACAATAACAAAACTAATATGAAACCCTAATATTTGCATCATGAAACAGTTCAATAATCAAACTAAGCAATTAAGAAACAACTGAAGGAATTAAGAGTAAAGAATAGTACCAATTGACGGAAAGCAATAACCTTTATTGAAATGAATCCAAGGTTCAATCACCTTTCGAACTAATCTAAGTGTTTAATCTAAGAAAAGCTCTAAAACTAAACTAATGAAAACTAAAATAAAGATCTCTCTAAAATAAATGAGTTTAATTAGCTATTTATAATAGCCCCTCAAACTAATTAGAAAACGGAAATAAAAAGATAGAGTTTGGCTCCGCGGGCACGCAACCCGATCGGGGCCAATGGGCCACCCGATCGGGCTGAGCCAAAATTATCAAATCTGCCCAACAGCTTATTCCTTCGCAAACACGACAACAACAACATACCCGATCGGGTCGGGTTTAGCCTAGCAAATTTCCTTCGTTTTTCGCGTACAAGCAACAACCATCATGGAGTCAAGATTTGGGTAAGCCCGATCAGGTCGGGCAAGGGCTGCCCGATCGGGCCCGACGCCCTGGAACCCGATTCAATAATCTTCGCCCGATCGGGCCATATTCGGCCAGATCAGAACACGTCTTTCATTCCTTATTGGCTCTTGGGCACTCAATCTTCAAGTTTAAAGGTCTCGGGACCTCGTTATTCATCCCTTATGCTCGTGATGACTTCTACGTGCCTCATAATAACTCGTAAAGCCGTGGTTCATTCAATATGGCTTGGAGAAAGGGAGAAAACTCCCTAAAACATGCAATTCATCACGAAAACACAAAACCACGACTATATACGATATTTAATATAAAATAGCTCCGAAGAGCTCCAATGACGCACGATTTAGCTCATAAATAAGGGGACAAACTCGTAGAGTCCATTCAACTTACTTCGCGGGGGTCTACAGATAGGTCATTCAAATTTCCGTCAAACTTTATAATCTTGGTTGTTCTTGCCTAGTACCGACTACCGACTGAAATTAATGTACAATCGAATAGGAATCTACACATTTTCGTTACTTTTTGAGAGAAGAGTCACATAAACTTTTCAATGTATTTTTTTTAAAGTTACGAAGTTCCAAATGTTGTATACCATATCAGGAATGTTGTATGCAAAATTGTCATCGTATATATTTATATTTGTATGTAATCTATAGATAATGCTTAACTTGAATTTCATATACAATTATGTGATTCTATGTACAATCTCTATGACTCAACAAAGTCGATATACAACATTTTTAGTTGAATATATACAACCCCTATTTAAGTTGAACAAGAAATGTGTCCATATGATGCAAAACTAGGAATTTCTCAAGTAAAAGGTGGGACTTTCGAAGTTCTCTTAGTTAAGAACCTTGGCTAGAAGCTTGAGTGATAGGGTGTTGGCTTGTTGGATTGCTGCATTGGCCTATAGGCTATCTATTGTAGGCAACACTTATATTATATACTCCCTCCGTTCCAAAATGTTAGACCCATTTTCCGTTTTAGGCCGTTTTAAAAAGATATACCCATATAGAATCTTTTCTATTTATATACATTTTTTTCTTCCCATTTTACCCTTCAATATCTAAACATTTACCTACCTTTTACTCATTTGTACATTAATGGTCCCCACATTTGAATCTCTCTCTTACTTTTTCTAATAAGGACAAAAAAAGTACATGAAAATTATTAAAATAAACATAAGATTCTCCTATGATTCTATTTGCCTTGGTTTTCCCCCATATTCCAAATGAGTATAACATTTTGGAACGGAGGGAGTATCTTAGAGTTTATAGAGCTTTATCTATCCTCGAAACAGTCTCATTAAAGTAGCTATTGAATATCTCTCCTGGAGTACCTTGTATATAGGGATGACAATTAGTTGGGTCTACCAAGACCTGCTATTTTTTACAGAAGCAAACCCATTGGGCTCTAGATTTTTAGACCTAGACTCGCTGGGTGGGTCCAGAAAGTCTACAGGTCCTTCTTAATTTTAAGTTTCAATCGCATTTTTTAATCATAAAAAAAGTTCACTCTATTTTTAATCTAAAGTGACGAAGAAGCTGAAACCTCATCAATAAAAATATTCAAAATACAGCTTGACTCAGAATACTTACACATGTCGATATTATCATCAGTAAAATTCCAAATCAAAATTAATACACTTAATAAGCAATGATGGGTAATTGATAATTATTCTTGCATTAGTTGCATATGCGTATCCGAACCTTGGAAAAAATTAGACCCAAACCCCAAGACTAAGATGATAAAGTGCAGACGAATCTAAATCGAGTTCAAAACCCATTGCCATAGTCACATAGGATCATATTCATTAGGAGTTTAGGACTATATAAGAGAGAAAGGAAGGAAAACGGCATAACATAAGACATAACAATTAACATTAACAAAGTTAACATGACACGTCCATTTTCATAGCAGTCTTGAGCTTCACACGACATAGAAATAAAATAAACATTCCCCATCTTCTTCTCTGCTGAGAAGAGAAGGAGAGAGAGAGAGAAAGAGAACCCAGAAACTCAGAAAGAGAAAGAGAGAGAGAGAGAGAGAGAGAGAGAGATGGGAGGCAGTGCTTCTAACATTAGCGGCAACAGCCGGCAACAACATCGGTAAAGTCTTACAGAAGAAAGGCACCCTCATTTTACCCCCTCTCTCTTTCAAGCTCAAGGTTTCCTTTTTTACTCCATTCTCCTTTTTTACAATGATCTATATAAAAAAATACCCCCTTTTTGTTTTTCATTTCTCATGTTTTCTTGTCGGTTCGATTTATTGCCTATATCTGCTCATAAGTTTTTTTCTTGGGTTTCAATCTTGTATTATATCTTATCAAAGTATGTGCTTAAGTTGAGTTTCTTGATTAACTCAACTTTCTATTCGGTTCTTGTTTCCTAGTTAATACTACTTGGGTATCTAGTTGACCCATGTTATACTTCTGCATTCCGCCGATTACTCGTTGATGATCCAATGATAATAAAGTGTGAGTAGAAAATGTCTAATCGTTGCAAATAATATGTTGCGGAGGTAGCATTAAAATTTGTTTGTTGTTATTGTATCTAGTGAATGTTTGAAGAGTGATCTTTTAAACCATTTTGTCCTTGTTTGTTCACTTGGTTGAACCAAATCGCACAAAAAGCAAAATTAAGTTATTTTATTATGCTAATTATCGATCAAAAACCATGATCTTAACATGTCCATCATAAGCAGGTGATTGCAAATTTAGCACAAGAACGCCACGATAATGACCCCAGTTATCATTTCGAATATCATAATCAATTTTCTTCCTGAGCTCTCGATGCTTCTCAGAGTACTCATGAGTAGTCATGGTACTCAGCTTTTCTACGGAGTCCAACATCAGTTCAGACCACACATAGAGAGATAACAACCTACACCTACTAATTTTAAGAATTCCAACAAGATCATTTGGAGAGCTGCAAGGGAATGGTCTTACCTTTAACTCCTGTATATCTGCTATTTCCTTTTCTAAGCCTTCGGACTCCTTCTCTGCTTGTTTCAGTTCCATCATCCGCAACACATTTAAAGCAATGACTCTGAACAATCTTAATCCTTGTAGCAGAAAATGCTCTTTCGGGTGTATATGAAATTATGAATAAAACTAATTTGCTGCAGAAAACGTTTTCTTGGAGTTAGTACTATACCTAACACCTCTGAACTCGATGCCCCTATAAGTCTATGCCCATCTCGTTTATCATGTTTGTATTCAGCTTTTCTCACCACTCCAATTTTTTTTCTCCTCACTCTTAAAATTTGTGTAGACCTTATTTGAAACTTATTTGAACTTATTGGACCATTCTATTCTTTTTCTTGAAGCTCATATTTTGAAGGTCAAAAAGAACCACGCCTCTAAGATCAAATTGGAATCTTTCAAAGCACTAGAACTGGAACTTTTTAAGGAAGTACTCTATAAGAACATAAATCAACTTTGACACCCCAATGTTACCGGGTATAGCTTCATTTGCATGCAAATGTCTAAAAGCGAGAAACACTGTATTAGTACCTATAAATCCAAGCTTCTGTTTATTCCAAATTTTCTTCGGATAAGAGGCGAGAATGGAGTTGCTTGACTATACCTCATAACTAATGCACCCAGAAAGTTTTGAAGGCATTAATACTCATCAGGGCTTCAATCTTTTTTGGGGGTGGGGTGGAGGATTAAGATTTTTGTCCTTTCCCGTGGTGGCCTATTGAATACGATTGCTCAAATAATTGGGTCTTTGAACGGCATTACCATGCTTATATTTAGTATCTATTTTGTTGTTTCTTTCTTTGGTTTCATTTTCTCTTTGTTTCCTGTGGTAAGGAAAAGTTAGAATCTTTTCCCAGACCACAAGAAACGAGAACTTCCATCGTACGAACCAGTATCACCAAGGTCATTTGTATCATTATTTGATGTACAGTCCTCCCTTACACCTTCCCGTGCCCCGTTCTTTATCTTCTGGATCTAGATGCTGCTCAAGTTGATCATGTTTCATGTTAGTCCATAGTATTTGAGAATTTGCTCTTTTACCCAATTTTGCTTTAACTCATTGTCGGTTTCATGTATGATTTTAGGTGATCAGGACGTATGCATTTAATAAAGCTTGGGTTGCAGGCTTTTTGATGGATATTGGTGGTGCGATTTTGATGTTGAGGGCATTATCTCTTGCTCCAGTAAGTTGTTAACTATAATAGTTGCTATATGTTTGAAAACATAATGCATGTTGATGGCTTAGAATTTCTGCAATTTTGGATTATTAATGTTAAGTGATAGGAATAGAACCTATTAGTTTCAGCTTGTCATGGCACATGGGTGTTCGTTCTTGTAGTTAATGGCAATAAGAAAGTTAATTAGCAGTGAGATATATGATACTTTACAGTAGTTTAAACTTGCTCTTGTTGAGCGTAATGTATGAGAAATTTTGGAACATGCACTTAGGTGTTTATTGTTAATGTGGTGGGGGTTGGTGAACAAGAGAGATGGCGAGGAGCTCAAAACTCTTCTGGATTGCTTTTCTCTGTGACATTAAGTATTTGGTGTCACAGGCTGGCGGAGTGTCAAGTTTCTTTGTGAAGGTTAAATTTGATGCAACAATTACTAGTGGGCTAATTAGTGTTGCTAGGAACAGATCACATTTGCTGTAGTGTAGTGTTTCTTATATAAATCCAGTGGTCATATTTTGTTAATATTGTTATTTTGTAGTATAGGTTTGCTGTTTTTGAGATTTTATCCATATTTTGTTCTTTCTTTAAATTTGGACGTCTCTTTGCTATCTAGCACTTGAATAATTGCATGTAAGCTGCTTTATGCTAATTCTGAAACTCCGAAAGTAACTGAACTAATATATCGCTATTGTTTATTGTTGCTTGGTAGATTAATACTACAGCAGAAGCATCACAATACTGTTGCAACAATTTTATTCCCCTTATCTGCTTGGTCTGTATAGTGTTCTTTTTTCTAGAACCTTTTATGATCAGTGGTATTAGAAAACACACTTATGCATGACGTGATTGCATCTTTTCTCAACAACTTCCTTGCTGTGTTACTCAAACTCTTCATTTAACCTCAAGTACTCGTGTTGGATCTTCGACACTCCGACATGGGTATGGACACTTGACACTTCATTTTGGTCTAAAATCATGGAAAATTTTCACAATTTAACCGAGTCCGACACTAGTACCCGAGTCAGAGTAACATGGCTCCTCCCAATCCTGTGTAATCTATTCCCCTTTCCAATAATGAATGGGGCCCTTCTGCATACAACAATTTTTAGTTCTCATAAGCAGCTTGATATTTTTCTTTTCCCATTCTGCATGTGTTAATCTAGCATATTTATTTTGTTTTAATCAACTCGATTTTGTGATCCCTTAGGTATCTGTAATTCAACCTGTTTCTGGATGTGGACTTGCTATACTTTCCATTTTCTCCCACTTTTACTTGAAGGAACTTATGAATGTTGTAGATTGGATGGGAATTGCATTGGCTGGAATTGGCACAATAGGTAATGTAAGTTTGTAGAAGCTGTCTTTTTATAAACGTTCTTTTTTTTTTCTCTCTTTTCAATTGGAACTGTCGGAAGTGGATCAGGAGTGGGGACTGTTTCCTTTGGAGAAACGATGATCTTGTATGGAACATTTAGCTCTAAGGATATTAGATGACGTGCACTCACTATGGTTACACAATGAAATGGAAAGGAATATTATGCTCTTCTAATCTTTTTTTTTTACTTTTTGAATATGACTACAGTAAATGAACACCCTCCTATGAGTTTATAATCAACAAATCAATATATGTAGTCATGATCCACTAAAAACCACATGTTTGTTGAAAACCGTGAATGTCATTTTTGTAAATATTGACAACATTGATGTTAAATTCACGTGTACCCCTTTTATCGTAATATGTACCCCAATAGGCCTCATATGTACCCCTTTTTTTTTAAGTTTTCACCAAATTTGTGTTTGTAGTGGATCCTGATACACATACACATACACACTCTCTCTATATTTATAATATTAAGTGGACTTTTTTCGCGAGCCTCCGAGCGCCTCCGAGCATTGTCATCTAATTGTATAAAAAAAGATAATTAGAGTTTTGCATAAATGAGAATCAGAGTTTGGTTCCCAAAAAACTATTAGATATTATTATAATGAATAAACTAGCCGTAACTCTAGTTATACAATTCAAAAATTGTAATTTTTACATCATTACATTCAGCTTGAATTATGTTTTAAAAATAAGACCCATATTTATATGCTTATCTTAGTATTATATAGGAGTGTTCAATAATGCGTATTTTGTTTAGTGTCCATGACCTAACCCACAAAAAAGTAGGCACCTAGAAAGAAAGAATCAAATATTACTAAATTAAGTTGTAAGATAGCCACAAATTCTAACATGGTGAATAGCTCCTCTCTAATCTTTTACAAAATAAAATCCTTCTCGAGACTCGACTTGAAAGTCTTCCACCGGTGCAAGACCTAGATTTGAGAAGAAAACATGCAAGTTTGTTAAATACAATACATATATCTATACATAAAAAAATTGAGTTAAAGATCTTCTATAAGTATTCTTTTATTTAAAAATAGTGGTCATAGTATAGTACCTTTATTTTTTGAGGACTAGTATAGCACCTAAAAGGAATAAAGGATATTGATCAATAAAAGTTGAGTACAAGGTAAGAAAAAAGATAATGATTAACTAAGATTCCATACATATAAACCTAAGATACCAAACATCCTTTTGCATTATTATTACAATATGTTCTTATATGTAATTTTATAAAATACTCCCCCTGTTCTCTAAATATTCCCTCTTTCCGTTTGAGTACGTTTTCATCTTGCTTCTTCTTAATTCTAAGGACAAAGATTTGTTCCCTTTTCACACTATTTTACCCAACTTTTTGGTCCCAAATAAACAAAAAGGACCCATGTTCTCATTTTCTGTCCTCCTTATAGTGGTCTTTGTTGGAATCGTAAGTTGGAAGAACATTAGAGTATGTAAAGAGTAAAAAATACTCCTTTGATTGTATAAGATTTTGCATATTTCTTTTATATAAACATTTTTACTTTTGGCAAAGGTTTCAGACTCTCTTATTCGATAAGAGCGTTACGTTTATCTTACTATACAGATAACATTCGATATTTATACACCAACTTATGCCTGATAATTATTTACCATGATTTATGGGTAACTTGTTACGTAACAAAGGCGGAACGTTTTGAATATGTTAACTAACGTGCACGAGCTTATAACTAGTGAATGAGTATTGTGTATTTCTCCCATCTCTTCTCACCTTTTCTTATATTAGTAACAACTCTTGTAGTTCTCTTTATCATCAAAGACGATACGGCTACTAGAAAGGAGCAAAGGCCAAGGACGGCACTCAACGAGCCGACAAGACAAATAGTAGTGCCGGTTCAGTGAAGTCAAGTCTTTACGTCTATAGGGGCTCATAATTTGTTATTGTCGAAGTTCATCTGTTGTTGATGCTCCCCCTTAAACTTGACTTCGGCATCATGCTGACCAACTCTTGCGTCTTCTAAAACTATTCAAATTCAGCGGTTAATATTAATTTGGTCCAAAAAGTTTACAAACTTCACATCGAATTTCTTTTCTTTTCGATGCATTGCCATATAAAAACGGACCTTATGTTAGTGTTTGCTTCGTTAATCAAAAACTGTATTTTTTGCCAAAGTAAGTGCTAACTTGCTATCAGTATTAAGTTATTTCATTGAACTCCATGAAAGAACGTGACATACTCTTTGGATAAACTGTATCTTGTGAGAACTGTCTGTAGTCACAACATCCATTAAGCTTGAAAACTTATGAATTAGAATAAAGTAGCCCAAATGTATTGTGTCTTTTAAACAATGGAGAGTTCTCTCCGACGCTTCCAAATTTGTAGTAAATGGATTCTTCGTGATTAGACTTCCAAGGCCCACACAAAAAAAGAGCGGTGGAGTTCAAGTCAACTATCATAAACTTTCAACAAAACACTAGTTGGATTCACTTCTTGTTTCCAATATAGCAAAGAACACTTCACATATCTGATTTGCTTGATATTCAAGAGCATTTGGGGTTTGAGGGGCATATGCTTTTATGATAGTGATTTTAAGGATTTAGCATATGCTTTTATGAATTAAATTGCTGTAGTAGTTCCGTCGTATATATTTTATCATGCATATGAACGACCAAAGTAATCACACCCCTTCCTCCACGTGAATTATGTCCCTCCATCCAATTCTATCCAACGCTATGCTCTCCTTGATCCCAAGTAACCCCATATCACTTTTAATTACCTTCATCCAAGTAATCTTAGGTCTTCCTGCCCCTTACAATTTGATTACTCCTCCACTCTTCAAGTCTTCTCACCAGCGTATCACTTGATCTCCTTTGATTGTATTTATCTTTGTGTTAAAACTTTTTGTTTAAAACTTATTTTAAAACTTTTTTGTAAAACTAAGAAACTTGTTTAAAAGCTTTTTAAAACCTAAAACCTTTTAAAAACGTTTTATCACACTTGTCGATGCCATCTCCTTTTACAATGGTTTCAGATGACGATTCATGTTAGCCGACCCCAATCATTTTGGGAATAAGACATAGTTGTTGTTGTTGTTCTTTTGTTGATGAACGCCCAAAGGTTGGAACCTTGTGATGTATGTCTAGACAATAAACAATTATTTGTGAAATTGCAGGAATTGGTGCCGGAGGCGAGGAGCAGACGGCTTCTCCTATCTCTATCTTCCACCTTCCTTGGCTAGCATTTGTTGTAGTCATCGTGTTTGTAGGTACCTTGCTCTGTGCACACTAACTGATGATGATTGTCATTCGCCTTGCTATGATCACTTTTTACTTCGTGAAGCATCTGAACAATTTGTCAATATTAGTTGTGGGGGTACTTTTATCGTTTGATTGCATAATGTATACTGCCTGAAATAAAAATTAGGTTTGAGTTTGTAGGTTGTCAAGTGTGGTTGCTTTTGGAATGTGCAATATCACATGAAACAAATACTGAATTACTCCTTGCATTTAGACTTAAATTTTCTAAACAAATTGAGAAGATAATGAAGCCTGTCTGTATGTATTAATAAACTTAGGAAGACCCTTAAGCACCCTACACATTTTCACATCACTGATTCTGTTGTAGGCCCCTCCCTGGGCAGGATAAGGCTGATTTCTTATTTACACGGCGTGCCTGTGATAGCAATTCGGTTTTGCTATTGACTGGCCTAAAGAAATGAATACTAGTTGAAAGTTCCGTGAAACACTTCCTATCTTATCTTATTCTAAAATCAAAGTTTGTTGTCTCTTCCAGAATAGTTGACATTTTAATCAGGCAGTCTTTCTGTTTAATGTACTGTGTCTACTTGTCTTGGTAAATCTTACAGGTGAATGATTTAGTGAAGTGTAATGAACTAATATTTTGATGAAGATGATTATGAAATGGAAATGGTGTTTTTGATTTCACTGAACAGAAAGTAAGAAGATAGTAACAAGCTTTTGAGAATTGAGAGACTTGAATCTCTACCAAGGAAGCTAAACAAACTAATAGAATCTCAATATGTTTCATGATACTATCTTCTCTGTGATCTCTTCTATTTATAAAGCATTATATTCTCTTTTTCTTTTCTACTCGTCATCCTTCATCAAGCTAACTTCTAATTGAATTATAGTGCATCGCCAATACTGCCCCTCTCCCTTGGGACAGTTCATTACATAAGGCACTGTGGATTATGTATGGAGAAACTCAAACTAAACTCAGATAGCACATAGCTTGTTTACACAAACATACCAACCCCACGGCCCCACCTCACCCTGAATTGCTCCTCCCCACCTACCCACCACCACCACGTCTCAACCACCCCCACCCTCTTCGTACAATGGTTAAGAAGCACGAGCTTGAAGAAGAGAAGTAACCATATCTGATACACTACAGTCTGATAAAAAAGGACGGTGAAGAGTTCCTTGCAGATATCACGCGTAGCATCAGACCTTGAAGATGGCGGTTAAGAGCATGAGTTTCTCTCTCATCGCTTCAATCCCATTGTCGTCATTGGATCTCGGTTGAAGGTCTGAGGTAAACTCCGTAGGGTGAGATTGTGAGACTGAGTCAAAGGAGACGGTGGAAGGAAGAAGAGGAAAGGAAAGCAACATCAGAATATTTGTTGCAGTGGAGCTGGTTCTGGCAAGGAGGGAGGGGAAATTGGGAAGTGAGGAGAGAGAGAGTGGGTAGTGGTTCTATGTTAGGGAAGAAAGAGAAGTAGAAATGCACGGCAGAGAGGAGAGGAGTGGCTTGGTGGGGTAGTTTCTATGGTAGGAGAGACAGTGGCGGGGAGTTCATGGAAGGAGAGAGTGAGTGAGGAGAAAATGTGGTGAGGAAGGGGAGTGATAAGTAAGGAAGAAGATAATTAATTGGTAGATTGATATTTTAATTCGTTAGGAGTCAGGATATATAGGTCATTAAATTAGGATAGAGTGGTGATTTTGCATACCGATACTTATCAAAAAGAGCATGCTTGTAAGTAATATGACATTTCCAAAAAAATGGATAGTTTTCATGTGAAACAGAGTTTGTAAAATTTTTAATTATTTTTGTAATTATTTTACTATGAATAATACATTTATGTTGTGACTATAATTAAGAGCAACTAAGTCCTCTTCACTTCTACCTAAGACTCCCTTTTTACCAGATCTTAACTAAATATATACATGCGTACTCCCTCCGTATTTTTTTCTTTAAATCTCCAGTTTTAGTAGAATGGGATATTAAATATGAGCTAATACGACCTTGCTCAATCTCTCTCTTCCAAACCCAATCAAAAATTTGTAGCTTTGACAAGTGTAAAGAACAAAAAATAAGGAGGGAGTTTATATGTACCATATATGTAGCTATGTAGGTGTTCATGTATAAATGATGTTTGTGCATTGAATTGCCCCTATATATTATATAGTCACACACACACACATGCGTGCACGCACGCACACGTGTGTGTGTGTGTGTGTGTGTGCGTGTGCGTGTGTGTGTCTGTGTATGTACCACGTATGTATGCATGCATGTTTTCAAGGAATATACTGATCAGTTTCAGAGTATGTTGCTTGTAGGTAATCTTGAATGGGTGGCTTCGTATTTACAGACGGCACCGAAAAGAACAAGAATTGGTATCTTCATTTGAATCACTTGCTCCTTCTATATAACCTTGAGTTATGTTGCTGAGAGGAGCAATTTCTTGATTGTCACTTCTGCAATTTTCTGCTGTAGATGCAATCTGAAGTTGTTGAAGAAATTATATATGGCTTGGAGTCTGGTATTCTATTTGGGTATGCCAAAGATCTCTCTTTTACAGTTTGTAAAGTTCAATTTTGCTCTTGCCTGCATCAGTGCATTTATATGCTTCAGATTATTCCCTATTTTGCCTAGTAGGCTTTGAAGCCTTTCTAAAAAACTGATGTAGAGTTTGGTTATATCCTCAATCATGGTAATACGTAATAATCCACATGTCAATCCTTTTCTCAATGTAAGTGCTTCTGGTGAATGCTAATCCTGAGATTACTGCAGAATGGCGGCTGTCATATCAAAGCTGGGATTTATATTTTTGGAGCAGGGTTTTTCAAAGATGCTTCTTCCACTCAGTGTAGCTATAAGCATATGCTGCAGTGGCACAGGATTTGTATACCAGGTATTCCGGGAACGGACTGTCAAATAAAAATGTTACTGCTTGTCAATGTTAACTGCCATGCTTCTGTGTTAGCTACTTATCCCCCCTCTTTAATTAGGAAAACTGCATCGTTATTCTTTTTGTAACAGAATGAAGATTTTATTTGAGGTTCGAGTCTGAAATTCAACATCTTAGTTGTTCATTGAGGTCGTCTGCTAGGAATTAGCATGGTTGGGCTGATTTGACAGTGAACGAAATAGAGATAAAATGATAAGAATGGAGATTTAAGATGAATAAGATGATGAATAGATGAGAATGATGAATAGTAGATGAAAAAAATGAGTAATGGACGCTAATGAGATTGATAATATGAAATGTAAACTAACAAAGATAAACTCAAGCTTTCGAGAGGCTTGATCTCTCCTAATCATGAGCATTCGAGAGGCTCATAGTTTCCTAAGATTTTCCACTCAATACATTCAATAATAATCCTTCTTCCTAATTGCTCTCCTATTTATAGAAAATCCTCACTAACAAACTATCTAGCTTATTCCCCAAGTTACTACTAATAGACTTATATTGTGATGCCTAATATGCCCTTCCCCTAAATATTGATTCCTTGCATTGTCATACTGTTTTGTATCAATGCCTGGTTACATCATTATCAAATCAACTGCTTTGAATCTGCTCCATATAGTTGCCACTTGCCTATAGATTCTCACTAGTCCTAACTCTAGAAAGATCGTTCCGATACTTGTTTGGCATGTAGACTGCAGAGGTTTGGCTTGAATTAGTTACATTGAATTTGGTGTAAAAAAATTTAAGGCTTTTTTATAAGGCCATGGGGGTGATTTCTCTTTCTAGTGTTGTCTAATGCTCCTCTGCCAGGAAATTTACTGTTGAATGTCTTTGAAACAGACAAAAGGTTTAAAGCATGGCAGGGCTATAGTGGTTTCTACATGTGCTGCTGTAGCATCAATTGTGGCTGGGGTACTTGCTGGCATGTTCGCTCTAGGCGAGCACTTGCCTCTGGCTCCAGGAGCTCGTCTCTTGCTGCTGCTTGGATGGTAACTCAATTCTCTATTCTGATGTCTTACTAGTATGACGACTCTGGCCCTACTTGGTCTTTGTAATGTGTTTTCATTGCCTTAGTAGAATTATGCATAATTACTGCAATACTTATGCAGAAGTTGATGTAAATCCTTGTCCATCAATTTTGCAACGTGATTTAGAAAATTCTCTCAGCTGCATTCAACAGTCATCTGCACTTCTGAACCCCCCAAAAAAGAAGTCATCTGCACAGAAAACACGATTGTATCTTTAGCATAAAGCTATTGATTGCTTCCTCATTCCTTAATGGAAAAGGTGTGTGTGGGGTTAAGTTTACGGTAGGGCCCTTACCTTAGAATATGTAGAGGAAAATCATATTGAAAAGGGTTTGTATAAACTAGTGGGACATCCACCAAGCTTGGCTTGGCCTAATGGTTAAGGGTTTGATCTCATGACTTCAAGGTCATGGGATCAAATCCCACTAGGGGCATTTGGGGGTGGGGATTCCCTTACCATTTCCCCCTACTCCCAAATGTCGGGCCCTGCAAACACCAGATCAAGAAACTGTGCTAGTTGAGATCTGGCCAGCGGTCCACCACATTACCTTCCCCAAAAAACTAAAAAAAAATCTAGTGGGACATCCAAGTATAGAGTATGTGTACTCTATGAAGCACTAGTGGAAATGGAGGCGGGCTTTTGAGTCTTATTGCGGCGGCCCCAACCTGCCTCTGTAGTGGGAGGTATGATTGGGCCTTGGAGCTTTTGTGACGGGCCAAGTACGCCTTAATAGGGTCAAAATTAGTATTGACCCTTGATAGAAACAGCCTCAAAAAATCCTTACACAAGAAAATCATACTAAGGGTTGTTGAGGTGGGTGCAGACCTCTGCCCACCTCAAATGGTATACCAAATCCCTAATATTTATTGTTTAATTTAATTTGTTGACAGTAGCTCGTAATGTTTAGCGGATGACTAGAATTACTCAAAATGGAATAAAACCAGCATTTTTGTTTGGGGATTTTGGCGAAATTTCAGCAACAATTACCTCGAACTTGCTGTTGCTTAGCTCTTCAATATTTAAATATATATACGTGCAGAAACAAAACTACTGCATAACCACAGAATAATAATTAGGAAGAAACAAGTTGGTTTTGGAGATGAGCAATGATCATGCCGCCATAAAACTTAAATTATCTGTTGACCTGTGCTGAATAGCTTTCTATATGTAATTTGTGTTGGCCCGCTGCAATTCGGGGGCGGCAACTTAGGTTTTTCTAGTAACGAAGGGACGAGGGAGTTACTCAGTTGGATTGCAATTGTGCTTGCAGACCAAAGTCGATATAGAAAAACATTATGTCTGCTTGCTTGGGAAGGATCTATGTAGATGACATGACTCCACTTAGTAGAATTAGCCTCGATTAGAAGAATGAGGCTTTCTATTTTGTGTATGCCTCTTTGGTTAATTTGTCCGTTTTATGGGTCGAAACATGAGAGCACTAAGCCATTAAATCAATAAATATCAGTATATTACCTGCCTGCCTTTGAGGGTTGCATGATCAGCTTTACAAACAGTGGATGTATATCCAATTTAGCATCGAGTATCACTTTGCTGGTCCTATTAAGATCTTCAAGATCACTTTAATTCTTATCTCCTCTTTCCACAGCTTTAGATTTCTGTGGATCTTGTTTAATGCGATACAATTCTGGCTCTAACCTTTTGAGGTCAAACATTCTTCATTATTTTTTTCCTATATAGTATCAGCAAAAGATGAAATTTTTTAAATTTTAAGGACAAATGAAACATTTCCATTACGTATTTGCAAATGGATGTATTGTTTCAATATGATAATGATGAAAGTTTGACACAAAAGGCAAAAACAAGACTTGTTGTGAATGAAGAGAGTATATTTTGGGATGAGAACATGTTTTTTATGTACTTCTTCTGTTTCACAATAAGCTTAATACATGATAAAAATGAATGTTTAACCATGACTTAAACATTTGCATATTTACTTCAATTGAGATTTACCCCGTGTTGTTTTCCATGCCATCAACCAATCCATTAATGTTCCATTCTCCATCTACAGGTTACTTGTAATTATCGGCGTGATTCTGTTGGTGAGCTCAACAAAGTTGGTGCGCTTCCTTCCAGGATCAGCAAAGCGTTCTGGACGAGGTGGGTTGGACAAGAGTTTTAGTGCTAAGCAACCTGGGTTAGTCCGTACAAGGGATCCGAATCCTAGTGCCGTAATTCATGCAAACACCTTGCATCATTTGTTAACTTCCCCAACAAAGGAGAAACCATGAACATCGGAGGAACTTGTATATTCTTGATCTGTTAAAAGTGTTAATGGAGCTTTTGTGTTGGATTTGCAGAATGTTAGTGTTAGTCTTGATATTTACGACAGTCCTTTATCAACATGCATTTCATATCGAATTTTGTTGAAAAATTCTTAAATCTGATTTCTATTAGTTAGATTTGGATGTAAAATCAGATGCAATTACAGTTGCAAGTTCAGCATGTTTCTACACCATGCGACAATCGATATACATACAAGGAATGATGTAGTACCATTACCCAACTCCTTATTATGAGACATGGGTAGCTTATTACAATTTTAAAACCAAGAAGTACAGAAGAAGTGCAGACAAATTGATATTCTAGAGTATAATTGACCTTCAACTCGTTAATTAATATTGCAAACTAAGACCTTTTCCATCAAGTTAATCAACAAATAGTTCAATAGGATAGCTGCCCATTGTTCAATATCATCATTCTTTTCTAAGTAATTAATAGCTCCCTTAACGAAGAAATTCATGTAAATTGACGAATTACTTACTATTTTCAGGGCAATGCTAGATATAGTTAGAGTTTCAGGGCCAAGTAAGAGTTCACTTTTGTTGTAAATTTAATTGCATTTTATAGATACTATTTGTAGTCCATTATTGATGATAAAGTCAAAAATATCAATTAATTTGGAATTTTGAAATTAATCTATAACATTAATCAATATAGGGTTAGGCCTACCTTCGATTAGAGAACTACTCAATCATGATTGAAATAAATAAATAAAATATAAGAATCATTAAATTATGTTACTACATCCCAAGTAGCACTTCGGATAATCAAGGAAGACTTGTTTAGTATATAAGTATTCACCTAATCCATTAGTATGAGGTCTTTCGAGAAGGAGCCTAAAAACAAATCCGTGCAAGATTGGCCTAAAGCATACAATATTGTACTAATGGTGGAGTCGAGGTGCGACTCGTGCAGGGGAGGACACAAGTCTTGTGGTCCTTGGGATGAGGGGAATATTGTTATGAGTATATCTCAAGTCCCACATCAGAGAATTAACAAGTTCGTACAGGCTTGGTCTAAAGGAAATTGAGTTGAGGTGTAACTTGTGGGCCCAACAAATTCCATACCAGAAAGTTAAGAGAAAGCATACGTACTTGATTAGTGGAAGAGAAGGAGAGCCTTGAAGAACAATAAAGATGTCAAAGTTTCATCGTTCAACTTCTCTCTAAGATTACAACTAAAAATAAAGTAATTAATGAAACAATAAAAATGATGATGATGATGTCCTTGAAATTTAGCTCTAAAGTCCAATTTATAAGCTAACTATTCTATTAAACAACTAAAAGTAAGGGTTGCATTATATCAGGCCCAAACATTACACACAAGCATGCCAAAATGCACATGAACGTTCCAAAAAGTACACGGACATCAGAAGGTTTTAGAACAAATAACCTCTGCAAAAGCAAGTTAACATTATTTCTTTTTCTAAAAAAATATAATCTTATTTATAAGTATGAGACTATGTTAGGTAAGAAAAATTCTCACAAGTTGGAGGGGGATGGGGATCCCACCTTTGCAAAGGGTGAAAATCGGCCCTTGCCCAGGAAGAAGGGGAGAGCCTCAAGCCAATAAGACTATCCTCAAAAGCAAGTTAACATGGGAAAAGAGGGCAAGGAGCTCTTTCAAACGTATATAAGTCTATCTAAAGTATATAGCTCTCCATTCTTCGTGAGCTCATCGGGTTGGATCTTGCATGCATGTTTGTGGAGGCAATTTTATTTTAAACAATCATCAATGATATTCAAGAAATCTAGAGCTATACTACTTCCTTTATAACATAAAAATGCAACAATACTCAATTTTATACCCCACAAATAATATCCAATTGTTGCACTCTTTCTGTTACGAAGGAAGTAATAGAAAACTCTTGAACACATTGTTTGGATAAGAGCAAATGGAAGGAAAGGAAGAGAAGAGAAAGGAAGGAATCAATTTCACTTATTTGGATAAATGGTTAAGAAAGAGAAGGGGAAGGGGAGGGAGAAGGAAACAATTTTCATTCTTCTTTAATAAACGTAATCCCTTTTAAATTAGAGAGATTTAGAGGAAAAACACCTTTCACCTCCCTCTTTCTTCCCTCCCCTCCGCTTCTTTCTTTCCTTCTTTGTTATTTAAACAATACGAAAGTCTTTTTAACTAATTTAGCTAGAATTACTAATATTTTGTGGTGAAATAAGTTGTTGAGAGAATTTTTTAATAGCCAAATAGTCAATTGTGATGGATGTAGATGTGGGATACTAAAGAATGAAGTGGAATATTTCCATACTCCATCCATCTTTACTCAATCTTGTCTCATTTCATATGATTCATATGCCAACGTACTACTCCACTATTTCACAAATCTAGTAGCTACAAGCTAACGCGTTGGTTTTGAAAGCCCTATTTCTATTTGTTTGTGTGTGTGTGTTTTTTTTTTAATCATGTGGGCTATACTATACATACCAATTAACTCCCTTCCCTTCTACTTTCCTATTCCTCATCATTACTAATAATTGTAATGGATCTTGGCATCTTGGTGACCAACATCCCTATCTTTTTGACAATGGACCGACTCAAATAAGATATATTAAACTTTAACTCCGCTCCACCTTAATCGGATTAGAATTTTCCTCTCTAACTCGGATTTGGACTATATATTCTCGGATTCAGACTCGGAATTTCACCTTTGGATTAGATTCAGATTAAATTACTATAGTTATATTGTGAAAATATAATGTTATACTTAACTCCCAGGTAATAATCAGATTCTAATCGGATTCATATCGCATCTCACCTAAGTCCACTATCGAAATTCGGATTTTTATGTTTTTCGGATTCAGACAAGACTTTTCCCTTCGGATGAAATCAGACTCGGGTCGAAGTCAAATTGAATTATCATCCCTAATGTTAATCGACATTTAATATATTTCTCAAAATAGTATTACTTTTGAAATATAAGCAAAAATCATATGTTAATTAGTGTAATTATTATTTACGTTGATTTGACATTTACAATTTTAAGTATTAATCCTACACCCCGGATATTTTCGTTAGCTTTTGTATAGTAATTTATAAAGCCTCTTTGGCTCTTCTTTACCCGTTAACATTAGAACCTCGAATTATTATCAGCTTTCTTCTTAAGTTCATCTTTCTCAAACAATATTTGGATACCAACCCAAATTACAACTTCAACCAAAATCTCCTAATTTGTTATCTTTCTGGGATTTTCACCTTTTTGGTTGATCTAACAAATATTGAATTGGGGATTGTCTTTTACCATATAGAAGATTACGTTATCTTCAACGTTTTCTCTCACCAATGCTTTGAAACTTTGCACCCTTTTCATCTATATTATAAAGTAAGAATCTTTATTGAGAATGGATGATAATCTCATAGCCACAGGAAGTAAATTCAAAAGGGTTTGTGTCTTTTGTGGTAGCAATCCTGGTTACAGACAAGTTTTCAGTGATGCTGCCATTGATTTGGGCAATGAATTGGTTTGTCTTCACTTCCATTTCTTTCTTTATTTGTGTGTTAATTGGTTCTAAATTGGTGTTTGAATTTGGTTTTTCAAGCTATTAATCATGATTTGACGTAATTTCAACAAATGGGTTTTTGTCAATTCACTAAATCACTACTTGTTTATCATTTGACTTTCATTTTTGCCAATCATGGTGGTTGTGAGTTCATGGTGTTTGATGAAATGCCACTTTACTAGTATGTAGTTTTTTGAGAAATTTTCATGGTGGTGTATGTGTATTGACTTTCATTTAAAAATAAATGGATTGCAGGTGAAAAGGAAGATGGATTTGGTTTATGGTGGTGGAAGTGTTGGATTAATGGGCTTAATCTCCCGGAAAGTCTTTAATGGAGGCTCTTATGTTTTGGGGTAATTTCTAGATATAAATTACTTAACTTTGTTATATACTTCTTCCCGCGCTCCATAACTCTTGCAACACTTATACGTTTAAGGTCAAACTATATAAATTTTGAACAGTGATGATTTTGTTAGATTCATCTTGAAAAAGGTTTAGAAAATCGAATTTTCATGATTTTTACTAATATATAATTGAAGATGTTAATGGTCAAAATAGTGCATCGAATACCGTGAAATGGCAAGTGTTGCAGCAATTAAGGAGCGGAGGAAGTATTTTTCAATTATGTGTAGATATATTTGATTTTGATTGATTTTTTCTGTCTCAAATGCAGAGTCATCCCCAAAGCTCTCATGCCTATTGAGGTATAAATTTCTTTTTGAATTCTTGGTGATATTAATTGTAGTTGATTGTGTAGTATGAGTTGAGTACTTTTATATCTGCTGCTCACAACTATGATTTCGCTTGAGAAATTCTAAAAATGTTGTAAAGATTGTCTAAATGAACAAAAGGAAAGATGGAAGTAGAAGTAAATGAATGGTAAGCTTTCTCTTCTGTTTTGCTGCCTTTTTAATATGAATGAGATGATCAGATTTCTGGAGAAACTGTTGGGGAAGTAAGAATTGTAGCAGACATGCATGAAAGGAAAGCAGAAATGGCTCGAGAAGCCGAAGCCTTTATTGCTCTTCCTGGTATTTGATACTACATCTTTTGAGTTGAAAGCCTTTTGAATTACAATTTAATGTGTAACTGATCTCAGTTAGTTTGTAGGGGGGTATGGTACAATGGAAGAGATGCTGGAAATGATAACGTGGGCTCAGCTTGGAATTCATAAGAAACCGGTAAACTTCATGCTCATTTTGCTAAGAGTTCTCCTTGCCCTTTGGCATGTAAATTCTAGAAATCCATAATGTATGTCATTCTTATTATCTGGTGTTTTTCAGGTGGGCCTTTTGAATGTTGATGGATATTATGATTGTTTGCTTCAACTTTTTGACAATGGTGTGAAGGAAGGATTTATCAAGCCTGATGCGCGTGCTATAGTTGTATCTGCCCCCAATGCGGAAGAGCTTTTGACGAAAATGGAGGTAATTCCTTTCCCATATGTGCTATTTAGAAAAAATCGTCAAAATATTGTTCTTTCTGATTATTCCATGTTTGAAAATCTAAGTAGCATGGATGCAGTCATGCAGATACCTTCAAACATTCCCTCACCACTATCTTGATCTTTCCAGAACTGCAAACTTCGTTAAATTCTTCTTGTGTATTGTAGAAAAGAACATATATACAAATATGGATACCCAATAACTGTATTTAGGGCTTCATTCTATAATTTTAATGCCCTCCATGAGATGATGCTTTTTTCACCTACGCCATGAAGACCTTTCTAATGTACTTCCTCCATTTACATCATTTTCGGCAGTGGGGATAAAGTTGTTACAGTTCCTTCAATAGTTGGAGAAAGGTTGGTGGTAACACAAATAAGACTATGATAAAGGATGTGGGGGATATTTGCTTGTTGTACCCTTTGAATGTAATGCTAAATTCAGTACTGAATTTATGAGAACTCAGAAATAGAATGTACCTGATAGGATTTGCTTATTAATTGGAGGAAAATGAGAGACCTGAGTGTTCTAATATATATTTTTGTGAACTAAATCATTTTTGCAGGAATTTACCCCTTCTCATCAACATATTGCGCCGCATGAAAGCTGGCAAATGCAGCAGCTGGGTAAATATCCAAGCCAACAAAATGTGCAGTAATTCTCCAACAATTAGGTACACAGATGATATCTAGATTGATTCAGATAAGATGCACCATAGTTAAAGTTGTTTAGGAGAAAGAAAAAGGTGCCGCAAGGCCCTCAACCTCAAGTATGGCCCTGTTTGCCTGTTTGATTAGTTTCATAATCATGATTAGGTTCTTTTTTCCATTAAATGCTTTTTGCTGCTTGCTTGTAACACATTGGACCTTCATATGATGCTGGTCAATGCAGAAAAAAACTTTATTTATGTTCAATTCAACGGTTATGATTGTTGCAACTTTCAACTCACTGTATATATGTGGATGAAAAACATGATTAGTGGAAGATCCTCATGTCTAACCTTTTGATGGTCTATAAATAATTAAGGGGAGCTTATTGGGCTATGATTAGCAGGGTCCCACCCGGGCCTAGGTTAAAATTTGAAATGTGTAATCTTAGGTCCCGTTTCCTTTAACTTATTCGTCAGGCCTTTTCAGAAAAGATAAGCTCAAATAAGTTTGGTTTGATAAACATGAGGTTTGACCCTATCACAAATATGGTTTGGATAAGTTCTAATAAGTTCAGATAATCAGAACTAACTTGAAAAGAAGAGACCCTTTGAAGAAGTTTACCAATAAACAAAAGAGATAAAGTAGTGTGGGGGCCATATCAAGTGGATTTAGCCAAGTGTCCCCTTTCATCTGTTTGTTGGAGAAATATTATATATTTAGCCTAATTTTATGTCGTTTTGGCATCTACTAAGACCTTGTTCTTTTGACCTGCAAGGAACTGAAGTGAACTGCAAACCCTGACTCAGCAGGAACTGAACTGAAATTAACTGAACTGAAATTAATTTAAGTTATTTGCAGGCCAAAAGAATAGGGCCTAAATCCTACAACCTGGGTTGGTGGTGGATCTTGCCATAAACAGGGTTGTTGAGACTTGAGAAGTTTGAAAGTACACAATGTTACAAAAGATAGATATATGGGTTGATTCTGGTAAGGACTCTACGTCAGAGATGTTACTGTTGTAAGCTTCTAGTATTTCTCTTGGATGTAGAGAAAGCATACTGAATCGTAGATTGAAACCCAAAAAAGAGCGTAGGCTGCTAAGTGCGAACGGAAGTGAAGCTTGAGCTTAGCGCAATTAACAAAACTGGAGCTCGGCTTCTATCGGATAGGTTTTTGACATGAAAGGAGATTAGAGGTCTAGGTAACAAATTTCTTTTAACATGAATGATAGAAACATTATTCTTCTTTGACATCGACTAAAGAACTAATAAACATTAAAGTATTCCGAGCACTTTGGGTAGTGCTAGAATTTTTATTTTTTTAAGATAAGAAAAAGTAGGAAAGAAAAAGATAATATTAGGAGCCCCTCCGTACGAGGAGTTTCCCTAATTCATTTGAATTGAGGATGGAGGAAAATGAGGAGTGATTTGAAACTTCTATGTGAAGAAAGTCTTTGACAAGATGGCCTACATTTGCGATCCAATCAGCCGCTCTGTTTGCTTCTTTGAAGATGTGATGCATTTCAAATGGTGTTTTTGTTGCAAGATCAACTGAATATCTTGAACAATATTGGCTATTTGCCATGGAGGAGCCCATAATCCCTAAACTGCATTAATAAGTTGTAGGTTGCCACTTTCAATGAAAACTTTGTTATGTGGTATGGAGGAGAGTTGTAGGAGAGCTTTGTGGAGAGTTGTTGAGTCTGCTACTGCAATCCTTATGCTACCCAGAGTAAAAGTTGTGGCTACCTTGACATTACAATCTTCGTCTCTGATGATGAAGCCTGCTGCTGCCGTTTTATTTTTGACCGAGCCGTCGAAGTTGATTTTTAAAGTATTAGGAGGTAGGGGGACCAACGAACAAGAAGGGGGACTGGGGTTCGGAAAGAAGAATTTGGAGGAGGGGGGAGAGGTGTCCCCGGTGAGGGGGAAGCCGCTAAGAGATCCTTATCTAAAGTGGTTCTGTAGAACCACTCTTTATTATGAGCAAGGTTGGCTTGTAGCTAGGAGTGTTCTTTGGGGGGTCAAAAGGAATGTTTTGGAACAGACATCCATTTCTCTTTCCAAATATGCCAGAGGAGTTTTTTAGGTTTGAGGGAAGCTAAAGTCGAGCTAATCGAGTTGAGGTGGATGACTTCTTATAATCAGGAGATAGTGTTGTTGTTCTGCATTAAGGATCTCACTTCCTGGCCATGCTGGAACTACCAAAAGCATTGACATATCTTTGCTATATTGCATGAGCATGAGCATACTAACTCTATGCGATCAACTTAAATGATAGTGCAGCCACCAAGTCAGTTGCCAGCTTGATAAAAGATATGCATCATTAATCACTCGCTAGAAATCTCTAGACGTGATTTTTATTGTAAGAAGGGTTTTCCGCACTAGCTAGTATATTAGTAAGGTTCCTTGAAAGGCATTATTCAAATTCTAGATTCAAGGGTCTCATCTCCTCCAATTTATTTCGATTCATTTCAGTTCATTTCAATTTAATATTTTAATTCAAATTAATTATTACACTCTCACATTACACTATTTCTTTGAATTTAATTCAGTTTTGTTTCGATTCAAAAGACACCCAATAATATTCCTAATACAATTTGTGACCATTTTTACTCCCTTTTTTTTCAAAACCAGTACAAAAAAATAAAAAACTGAGGTGACCTTTGACTAAGACTCTTTTTGTATTTGAGATGATATGACTAAGACTTTATCAAACTCATAAAAATGTTTGGACCTGAGGCTTGGAAAGTAGTGGATTTGAGTTTGATGTGGCGACTGTTGATATATGACAAACTTACTGTAGTTGAGACACTAAAAACAGTTGCCAGCTGGAAATGTGAGTTTGATTTGGTATTTTGTAAAATAAAGGTAATTCAGTTTGTTTATTTTTCTTTTGCATGGGTCCTCACTCCTCACTCCTCACTCTTCTTTTGTAAATTTTACTTTTGCCCATAATAATTAAATGTTGCATGGTTTTTGGTTACCTATGTTGATTATAGATATAATCCATATGCATAATTTTATGTTTCAAATAAATGATATCCAAAAAACTACCATTGACATGGATGTAGTAAGCTCTCATCGTTTTTTTTTTCCTTACAATAGTGAGAATATGTAGTTAAAGTTTGAAAATTTTCCTTTAAAATACATTTCATAATTAATACATTTCATGAATTATGAAATATTAAAAGTGTTTCTTTTTACTTTATAATTGAATAAGGGTTTTGAAATAGGCCATCAATAATGAACGGAAAATGGGGTGAGAAATGAAAATCTTCCCTCTTTTCATTCCATAAAACTATTTTTTTTGCCATGTATCATCATCATGTGTCTTTTGGGACTTAGCCATCATTATTGCCCTTCCTCTTTGTTTAACATTTTACAACAATAAGTAAGAAATTCTTAGTGATATTGAGATTACTAAGGTTCAATATCGAAATTCTTAGCATATATTAATGAATATATTAACAAAGTTCAATATTAGTAAGGGAGTCAAGGCCCTACTAGACACTGGCTTCACCCCTGGCCCATACATATTGTTCATTTCTTATGGAGTAAAAAAAATTATTGTTTTTTGACTTTTGTAATATACTTTATAATTGAACTAGTGGTCTTCTAGCTGATGGGATTGTGAGGGTGGTGATAGAAGTGGAATGACATTGGATCGATCTAGACCTAGATATTTTTTGGAATGGATGTCAATCCACTTGATCCAATTTGCTGAGAAAGAGAAGCTAGAAGGTCAAGGTGATAAGAGAAACTTGAAAGTGGTTATTGGATTAAAAATTAAAAATTGGACTACATGGATAGAAAAAGGTGAAAAAGTAATAAAATTTAAAATTAGGTTCTTATTTATAAATTTTTAAATAAAAATAAAATATAGTACAATCCAATATTTTGGAATGTCATGTGTTAAACTTTTAAACTAGATTTTAGACCCGTGCAAAATGCACGGGATTTTTTTAGTTTATTCTATGTATTTATATTCACATTTTAACGATAATGGCCGAGTTAAAAGTCAACAAAATTGAAGATAATAAAATATATATTTTGTAAAAAAAAAATCTTTAAGCATGGTGATCATATAGCAGATCAATAAATAAGGATGTTATTTACATAAAAGTTGACACAATAGTAAGGTAATATATCCATTCTCTAAAGTCTTACCCTCTTTTTGTTCAAGTCCATTTTCGAAAGTTCTACACTTCTACATACTTTTTCTGTAAATGACATGTTGGACCCTTTCCTCACTCCTTCACCCCACTTTTCGGCCCACACCATTTCTAAATTATCCCACAATAACATTTTCTATCCTATTTTAATAAACATCACAATACCCTCTTAGTTTCAAACTCTTCCCCCTCTCTACCATGGTCTCTAAAGGACCAGTAATCCTAGTTCACCTTAATCATTTGAATCAAACTTCTTCACCGAACTGAACTTATTTTACTGAACTGAACTTATAATATTGAATCATTTTTTCTTTGCACTACTTAATTTTTACTAAGCTAAACTTATTAACATAACTTAGTTTTGCAGATTTGGATTTATTTAACTGAGTTGAACTTAGTTTTACTGAGTGTTAGTGTTTTAATTTGAACCGAACATGACCTAAGTGGGAAGAACATTAAAGTTTAGAGAATTGGGGGGGGGGTATTTACTACCGTAATCTAATAAAATAGAACATGGATATATTATGTGTTAGATACAATAAGAAAAAATACGACACATCTAATTTAATAGACAATAAATAATGCATATATTATACATTCAAGTGTTCTACAAAGTTTTATCATATATATTAAGCTTGTGGGAAGATGCTTCGTAGATAATTTGATCTCAAGCTTAATAATTGATTAGTGTAAAAATACAAAAATCTAATTCTTATATGAATGATATTTTTAAAATGTTTCTCATACTCTTTATAAAGTCTATTTTCAAAACAAAATTGTGTTAAAAAAACTTTTTAAATATAATATATTTCATGAGTATCTTCCCATATCCTTATTTAATTAGGAGGGAACTTGACAAAAAAATGATGATGTGATAGGAAAAAAATTATGTTCTTGTACCTCTAACTATTTAAAATTGGCTTATAGTTCATTGTACATTTATTTCTTATTATTTATTTATAATAGGAATAGAAATTTTTTTTATAGCCCAGTATTATGATTCATAATAAAAAAAATTACATACATTTCGTATGATAAGTTAATTAACTTAAACTAACTTTTACTGCTCAAACTTATCACAAACTCACTTTAAACTCGTGTAAATTTTGAAAAAAATTTGTCAGAATATACCAAGGTTTTAGCACTTTTTCAAAATAGACGAATATTTGTTAGTTGATATGGATTTCTAAGAAAAACATAACTAGTTGGTATTTATTTTACATTTCGCAACTCCTTGGTTTATTTTGAAAAGTGATAAAGCCTTGGTATTTTCTGACAATTTACCTGAATTTTGATGCTAACTTTTATTGTAAATTTTCATCACAAACTTAACACACATATATATATATATATGAAGCATTAAGATAAAATTATGTCAAAATTTGATCTTGAAAGAAAAAAATGAGTAGACTTATGGGGACAAAATAAATGTTTTTACATGTTATTTATTGTAGATTCTATTATTAACAATTTTCAAACTATGAGAACTAATCTATGTTGTTTTAGGTATGTTATTCGAACATTAGCTTTTTAAAGAAGAAGAATTTTGATATAAATATTTCCATCCTATGTCATTATTTCACATTTTGGAGATAAGTATTTAGGCAAAGTTTAATATATATCCAAATAATAACAAAATGAGATTTTTTTTGCAGAACATACTAATAGAATATGATCTATAATGATAGTATTTTTTTAAAGCAACACTTCGAAAATTAGGATATGAAAGAGAATAAGAAAGATGTTAATAGAATATATTATACTTCTATTATTTGAAATTTTATTTTAAGAAAATTGGAGAAAATGGAAGATGATATTAAAATTATATTTAAAGAAAATCGAAATCCTAAAATAAAGTTTTAAAAAATAACAAATTTGGAAAAGACTATGTTATAATAAGGGGTCATACTAACAAAATTCTATTATTTGAAATATATACTTTTTATGAGTGCAAATTAGCAACTTGACATTTTATATATACATATTTTTTTTGCATATACATAAATTCTATGATAAATTTAATTGTATTATTCACAACAATGTTAATATATTACCATAAAAGACATTAGCTATAAATTTAAAGTATAGAAAATAAAGACAATCAAAACAATTGCCTATAATAAACATATATTCTTATCATATTTAGAAAAAGGAATAAAATATCAAATCACTGCCTATAATAAAACCTGACAAATATAATATGAGTACATGAGATTGACATGTGTTATGTTTAATGAGAGAATGCCACGTGGCCCTAAAATCGTGGGTTGAATGACATGTGACACAATGATTTTGTTTTATTAATATGTATAGATTGTAATATGTAAAAATATCAAGACATGATCATATCTAAACGCCTAATTTTCTTGTATTGTATATTCAAAACAGATATGGGATAGAGACACCACTCAACTATAATAGTGGGGTCATACCAATTAATCACGAGGACACATCAAACGAGCATTAGTGCATTACTAATACGCTCATTGCTTACGATAATCGTTAGCCTCAAAACCAAAATTGCAACGAAGTTTCCCCACAAATGCAATTTATATGAACTACCCTAATAAATAAGGACCAAATTCATAGCTAAAATGGTAGGCTTTTGAGGAAGCAAAAGGGCATTATAAATTAAGAGACACTTGTCAAGTCAGGAAAAAAACAAGATAATACATTAGGGTCAATATCATAGACCAAAATATGAATCATATGATGGTTCCACGTCTTTTACTCTTAATTCTACTACTAATTTATTCATATAATTACTATTTCTAACCTACATTAATGCTGACCCATGTCATTATCATGCGTGGCTGCGTGCAGTCGTGCAAAGTTAACTTGATATTTCAACCAAACAAAAATGAGAAGGTATTGGGTCAGACGCGTTCGACAATAACATTTGGTTTTTCAGTTGGTTTCATTTTTGTTTCAGTTGGTTTTAATTTTTGTTCAGTTAGTTTCAATTTTTTTTAATTCATCTTTTTTATTTCAGTTGGATGTCTTTTAAGTTCAGTTAGTTATTTTATTGTTTCATTTACGTGTTTTAGTCTAAATGAAAACAAGTTAGAAGCAAATGAAAAAAAGGGGAGTAAATGAAAGCAAGTTAGAAGCAAATGAAAAAAAGGGGAGTAAATGAAAGTAAGTTAGAAGCAAATGAAAAAAAAGGGAGTAAATGAAAGCAAGTTAGAAGCAAATGAAAAAGAAAGGGAGTAAATGAAAGTAACTAAGAAGCAAATGAAAAAAAGGGAGTAAATGAAAAAGAAAGGGGAGTAAATGAAAAAGAAAGGGGAGTAAATGAAAGTAACTAAAAAGCAAATGAAAAAAAGGGGAGTAAATGAAAGCAAGTTAGAAGCAAATGAAAAAAGGGAGTAACTACATACCTTCATCCTTTTAACTGAAGGTATGTAGTTATTTCAGTTACTTATATTTTTCTTTCATTTGGTTTTATTTTTTTTCTTTCAGTTGGTTTTATTTTTCTTTCATTTAACAACTAACTAAAAATAAAAAAATAAAAAACACTAACCTCTTCTTTCTTCTCACTTTCTCCTTCTTCTTCATCAATGGCATCAATGGTGGAAGTTGAACCATCAATAGTAGAAGTAGAAGTTGAACATAATTAATGGCTTTCCAAACATCAGCATCTCAATGATAGAGCAGGAGCAGGCGCGGCGGCGGCGGAGGAAGAAGATGAAGAAGAAGGAGCAGCGGCGCGGCGGCGGCGGCGGAGGAGGAAGAAGAAGGAGCAGCGGCGCCGTTCTCGCGGCTTCGTCCGACGAAAACTATTGGGTCAGACGGTCTGACCCAATAGTTTCTCAACAAAAATTTAGTCGCATACCCGCATGTTAAAATTTTGATTCCATAATTTTAAAGTTATAGAAAAATATGGTTATTAAAGAATTTTAAGGTAGAGATTTCCTTACTATTTTTCCTAATCTTAAGTATCAATTTGTAGACGCTGAATCAAGAGATTGTAAGATATTAGCCCTAATTTTTAAGTATCAACTTGTAGATACTTAATCAAGAGATTGTAAACTAAGATATGAAATGGTGAATGTTTTTCTCTTATTGGCTGCTTTATCAGTATGTCAATTTGGATTACTTTTAGATTTACTAAGTGAAATATGTTCTAATACTTTTCGAATTACCTTGTTCTAAACTACTTGAAGCATTACAACATTGTAAAATCATTTTGCAATAAGATATGTAGGTTGTCAATCTTGAAAATATAAATCATTAAAGCTAATCAAAGTCTAAATTATAAATAGCGTTTACTGTGCAAATATTTCCCTTATTTAGAAACGGAGGAGATATATAGGCAAAAGTTCACCCTTCCATAAAAAAATGTTACAAGATAACTAAAACATTCAAATTTATAAAAAAATATGTATTAGAAGTGAAATGTTCGGAATTAAGAAGGCGAGAATAAAAAACTTATTTGATTCCTAATTCCAACATATTCATTACAAGTTACTATACTTAATCAAACACATGGTATTAAGAATCAAGTTCCAACCCTATACCACTCTGTGGTTTGATTTTAGATTCCAACCTATACCACTCCGCGAAACAGAATATGATATACTCCTATTTGTTTTCTTCATGGCTTGCCTTCCCTGATCACAGATTTTTTTATTCTGTTTACTTTTACATTTATCTCATAACAACCACCCATGTGACCCTAATATTCTAAGAATAGTTTATAAAACTCCTAAGAAGTGGCAATAAGATATGACAATAAGGTCCAGTGAATTTCAAAAGGGATAAGTTCAAATATGTTTAGATTAATCATGACAAGATAATATAAATTCAAATAATTGAAAATTTTGAAATAAATACACTATAATCCTCATTCTTTGAAATACTCCAAAAGAAGTGGGGAATGTTTGGAGCACTGGTGTAGCTCCCACCTCCGATCTCTATAATCAAGAGATTTACTTTCACCAAACATATTTCCTTGAATCCTCTCTGAAAGCTCTAGTAAAAAAGTAATTTAGTGGGGTCAAAGTATAATTATAAATTTTTGTTAAGGTCAAATGATCAAATTTTGAAGACAATTTTCAAGAATTTTTAAATTTTATAGGAAAATTTCATAATTTTGCCAATTTAAGTGAGGTCGCGCAACTTCTTACATGGTGAATCCGCCACTACGTCAAAATGTAGTTGTTTATTTCTTTTTACAAAAAAAAGTGGGAATAAAAGAAAAGAGAGATTAGTAAAAATATACCATTAGCTAGTTTACTTTTTAAGTACTCACCATATACCATATAATATCACATGCACGCGATGTGTGCAAAAACGTGTTGATTCCCAAACAATAAGGAACAACTACAAAGATAAGTAGTTTTAATGTCAACTCCTAATTGTTGTATGAACTCGTATGTTGAAGACTGCAAATGTTTTTATGATATATGTGATGAAGTACTCCTTTCAAAGAAAAGAACTAATCTTGACATTTTCATTGGTCAACAAGATATCCTCTGTTAACGGTCTTAACAGAATAGATACAACCATTTATGGTATGAACCACAACTGTCAACCCAAATTGTATTCTTTTCACTATTCTCTTTTCCTTCCTTATTTGAAGGGTTCTGTTTATTGTAACATCAAGGAAATTAGTGAAAGGGGGTCAGAAGAAAATTCTTTTTTTTTGTTTTCTCATTTTCTCCATTAACAAGAATTAAAATGTATCCCAAAGAATATGAAACTCAAAGAGTTTCCATTATAGCAAATTCTTCAAATCTCTAGAGAGAAAACACATTAAAGCCATAAATTCTTCCCCTTTCATCTAATTTCCTTCATTATTAAAGCCATAAATTCCTCCCCTTTCATCTAATTTCCTTCATTACAAATGCCCCTTTGTTGTTTTTGATAAGGGGCAAATATTCAATTCTTGAAACACTCTTGTCATAATTAACTAAAACCAAAATTTTATATATCTTCATCATTTGAAAGATATAATGGAGTAACAAAAAGAATTCCTTTCCCCCACCTTTTCTTTTATAAGGTTAGTCGGAAAAAAGAACGCATTGTGGATGTCAGCTATCTTATTTGGCTAAAGCTTAGAGGACGTGTCCAAGATCTGGGATCGAATATTGCGTACATATTATCCTTTGTGACATCGTATACACCCGAAAAAGTAAAAGGCCGAGGAGGAACTCTAAAGAGAAGCACCCTGATTTTTTTTCAGGGTGAATCTGAGGCATGGGAAGAAACATTCCTTCATATGAGATAACAACATCAAGACCTCCAACATTATTATCATTAGCAATTTTTGTTACATGGATTGCAGCTGTGGTGGCTGCCATTTCAAGTTTATGTGGGTTATGGTCCAAGAAAACCTCTAAATCAACTTCTAAAGAGAAAAAAAACTGCAGAAATCACAACAGAAGCTGCAGATTCTCCTCCATCAAAACCACAAAGTATTACTACAAATAATGTTGATGATGAAACAACCACAACAAACGACGACGAGCTTTTAACTAAGCCATTGCCGCCACCTCCATCTGCGGCGAAGCTAGAGTTTGGTGAACCTACAGGAAACACAAAGCCTAATAAGATAGACAAGTCATCTTCATTACAGAATTACATATCAAAAGGATCAACAAGAAGGAAGCTATCTTCAAGTATTAGCATGAAGATGTCAATGAAGATTAAGGATAATTTTAAAGATAAGGCATCAGAGATTAAGGATAAAGCATCAGAGATTAAGGAAAAAGCATCAGATTTTAGTCATAGGAAGACAAAGAATGATAATGAGTCATTATGGAAAAAGAAGATTATATTAGGTGAAAAATGCAGACTTCCTAATGGAGATGATGATGAGGTTATGGTTGCATATAATGATGAACATGTTAGTAATTCTTTTATTAAGAGAGATGCAATTTCAAGTGTAAGACATGATGAGAAGTTGGTAAAAGAAGAGGGAAAAGGAAAGGAGAAAGTAGATGAATTTGATGATGAAGATGATAGTTGACATGCAACTATGCAAGCATATGTATTATTCTTGTAATATATCTTCTCTATTTTTTTTTCCAATTATTGGCATTCGGAAAAGAGTTTTGATTTACTCAAATTTTCACCTTAAAATCCAGTGGTAGATCCAAGATTTGAAAGATTAGGGTACGGTTACAAAATAAATCAACATTCCGGCAATTTTTTTTAAATAAACAGTTAAATATGGCAAAAACCAATATAAACATAAAATTAAACGTTTGAAATGGAAATAGTTCAAAAGGGTGCCATTACAATTACTACATCATCTCAAATGAAATTTTACAATTATATCTTACGAGTTTTCATATTTTTGAAACGACTCATTACATCATCACCACTAACTTGCAAGAAAAAGTCTCTTGAAGACATATAGGGTTTTCATCTTCCAATCCTACAATTATATAACCATTAACGTATTTGAAAGAGAGAGGAGAGTTGAGGCCTGAGCCTGTTAGGTGAGTGGCATGCAACGGAAAGAGAGAGAATGTGCAAGTCCTTATTGGGTCAGGTTTGTTTTGCTCCAAAAGATGGGTTTCCACGGTTTTTTTTGGCCCATATACACTTTAAAAAACCTATCTATACATATAGTATGGTTGCCTTCTATTTTTTGCTTGTATTTCATTTTTCGGAGTCGGGGGTAGTACTCCAATGTACCCCCTAGATCCACCCATGTTAAATTCTCTATCAGATGCAAAGAAGGATTTTAGTTGTATAATTTGCATCTAAACCCGAGAGTATATTTACACCTTCTCACAATTTCCCCCGCTATACTATGTGGTTAATGCACGAGAACGTGAACGTTGTACCTTACTCTAGTTACATTTGGGTGTATAGTGAGTAAACTCTTTTTTTTTGGTGTTTGCACCCGGTTCACTCTTCGGGCTACATCCGGATCGAGGCCATGTTCGGGGTGGTTAGGTTCCATTCCTCTCCCAAGGGTGTTGCGGGGATTCGAACACGAGTCCGTCCTACCAAAGCCAGTCCCCATCACCATTGGACCAACACTTACTTGGTAGTGAGTAAACTCTTTTAGTTCCATAGAAACTCCTTCCCCTAATTTTTTAGCTTATTAGGTTAACAGAAAGACGGTCTAATATGCTAAAAGCTTAGCCTTCTAATTTCTTTGGTCCAAAATTTACTAATGCTTTGATAAAAACATGATTGATGCGGAAGAGATTAGTTAGTTCGTCTTGCCATCTTCAAAACCAAAAATAGTCAATAATATTTTTGTTTGGAATCTAAGTCCGTATTATTTTGATGATGATAAGCAAGTTATATTATAACAGTTTGATGTGTGTAAGTTGTAACATTATTCTAAGTAAAGTGATAGCGCAGACTTCATGGAAGCTCAAGTGACGGAAGAAAGATGCTTAGGATTAGTTATATATCTCATTTGTTGTAATTAACTAAATGTAACAATGTGCTATAACGTAATGTGAGTTTCAGGTGACGAATTATTTCTTATGTGTTAAGAAATAAAGAGTCATGATTAAATTCACATTTGAAGGGAATTTGGTTTTATTAACAATTATTTTTCAAAAAAGAAAGCAAAAACGTTTTGTAAAGAAAAATCGTTTTTAAGCTTTTTGGAAAAGATTTTAAAGAAAATAAATCAATATTTGTTATTAAAAAGTTAGTTGTTTTTTAAAAAATGTACCCATCTTAAGAAAAATGATTAAAAAAAAATTGAGGGAAAAAAATTATTATAATTAATATAATAATCCCTCCGTCCCATAATATAAGTCTTATTTCTATTTTGGGAGTCAAACTTGAAAAACTTTGACCAAATATTCTTATTAGTATATACAAGAAAACATACTCATGTGATATCTTGTTAGAATCGTATTAATATGTACTTTCATAATACTTATTTTTTTGTATTTTTTACTAATACAAAATTGAAGATATAGAAGGTCAAAGGTGCGTTTTGAAGACTGTCCAAAAGAAATCGGGACTTATATTTTGGGACGGAGAGTATAAAATAATTTATGAAAACAATAAATAGTTAGAACCCATTCCAAAAATAAACCAACCATTCTAAAATTGAACCAAACAGTTTAACCTTGGTAAGACGTTTTTAATCCATACCACCTAGGGGTGTGAAAAAATCCGAAATATCTGATATTCGACCAAGAAATCCGAATATCCTATCCAGGTTTGTGAATTCGAATAATTCGGATCGGATACCCGATTTAAAACCGGATTATGGGATCAAATCCGAGTAGGCCTTTTAAAATTCAGATAATGCAAAAAAACGGATTTTTTTTTATAAAATTGTTTAAGCCCGTTCATTGTTCTCATTAGACTCCTAGCCGAACATCTAGGCTAACTCTGGCCAGTTCTCCCTCTCATCCATCATTTTCTGAACTTTTAGTTTGTAGGTTAGGACTTGTTAGTTTAGGCTTGTAAGAAATTGTGATGATGGGCTTGTCTTCGCTCAACAACTGTGAACAAACACCATTTGCGCTAATCAGGCCCGGGTAGGCGAGGTGGGGCGACCGCCCAGGGCCCCGTGCCTAAAAGGGCCTTAATTATAGAACATATATAGTACATAATAGTAACTGAAATGTTAAGCGTGAGATTTGGTAGCACAGTTGGCTCAAGGTTTTGGTGATTGTCTCCTATGTCAAGAGTTCGAGTACCGTTAGCAGCATTTTCCAATTCTTTTGAAGTGACTATCTTGAACTTGAAGTGATTGCCTAATCCTCATGCATGGTTGATGGGCCTGCTTCAGTTTTTCTTCTTTTCATTTACATTATGATGCGTATAATAATTTGTTAAGTATATTTTAGTCTCTTAATTTTTTGCTTTACTTCCCAAAGATATTCTCATTGGAATTTTTATATAGATTTTGAAGTTATTTCATGTTTTTTTTTAAAAAAAATTTCAATCAAAATATAGATTTTGGAGTATTATGGTACTTATGATACTTTTAAGTAGTGGGGACAAATATGTATCAAAATTTTATGTGTGTCATTACCTGATATGTAATCAACGAAATATAAAAGATAATTTATAAAGTTATAGGTCCTATTAAGTGTGAACCAAGTTTTACTTTTCCTTTTGTTAATATTGTCAGTATGTACTTGCGAGAAAATTGTTACCGAACTTCAAAATTATAAGACAAATAAGTTTAAAATGAAAGTTAGTTCGTTTAACACTAATTAATTTTTCTTGTATAACAATTATTGCTTAGGGCCCCATTTTTTTCTTCACACTAGGGCCTAAAAAATGTTAGGACCGGCCCTGGCGCTAATAAATTCGTTCATGGTATCCGTACCCGTTATTAGGGTTTTTCTGCTATCAATTGCATGGCCTGTTTCTCTCTCTCACCTACTCTCTCCACCCAGGTCTCTCTCTTTCTCACCTTTAATTACTCAATTACTCTTCTGGGTTCATTTCATTATTTGATATGATAACTGGGTTCATCTTCAATTGTGCGAATGATAATAACTAGGTTATACATTTTGGGAATATTGCACTATCTTACCAAGAAATTATGTTTTAGTATGAAATGATTGATCGTGTCTAGGATAATATGTTCTTTACAGTTGTCGTGGTGTATGAATGGTAGCTCCATTTGATAGGGTGTAAAACGTATTTAGATGAAAATGGTTTTCAATAGAAAATCTTTTATATTGTAGAATTCATTTTTACGAAGGTTTTCTGTTGTTTGGTTGCATGTAAAATGATTTTCCATTTTAAACATTTTTTATTGTTTGGTTGAACTGAAAATCAATTACTTCAATTGTGAGGGAAAATATTTTTCTTCCACTTATGATGCTAATTGATTTCCTCCCAATTTCGTCGGAAAATATTTTCAATAAGGTGGAAAATGGTTTTCCATCCCAAGTTTTACATTTTGATGTTTTACTCCAATCAAACAATGTAAAAATTGCTGTGCCGTGATATGATCACTGCCCTAAAGTTGAAATTGCCCCGCTACGAACACACTGACTCGTGGCAAACCAATCTCCAAGGTTAACACAACACTGACTCGCCGGTGAAGTACAGAGAGACAGTTTGAGAACGCTCTTAATATTGCATGCCCAGTAATAGAGAGTTTAATAGAGAGAAGTAGGAGAATTTCTGTGTGTTAAAACTGTGCCAGAAAGCAGGTATTTATAGGGACTGAAGAAAAGAACTGAGAAACTGATCAATCCTCAAAATGTGGGAAAAACGTCATTAGTGGATTAATGGGAACGGTCCACTAACGGCTAGTGGAAGCAGTCAGTTTAGGAGTAAAAAAAGGAATTGACTGATTCCTATAACAATCATTAAAATTGTTCACAGATTTTTCTAATAAAAATTTAGTTAAGTTAAGTTATTTTGAAGCTTGTTTTAAACCATACAAAGATCTAATAAGCTTGCATACCTTGCCCTCTTGACCAGGAACAACACATCCTTGAGGTTGCTTCATATAGATCTCTTCATTTAGCTCACCATTCAAAAAAGCAGTTTTCACATCCATTTGATGCATAATAAGATCATGAATGGATGCAAGTGCAATTAATGCTCTAATAGTGGCTACCTAGGTCACTGGTGAATAAGTGTCAAAAAGTCTAGACCTTTCTTTTGGTGATGTCCTCCAACTACAAGTCTAGATTTATACTTGTCTAATGTTCCATCAGGCTTGCACTTCTTAGTAAAAATCCACTTACTACTCAAAGCCTTACTACCCCTAGGAAGGTCAGTCAAAATCTATGTGTTGTTTCTCATAATAGACTCTATTTCACTGTTAATAGCCTCCATCCAAAAACTAGAGTCAACAGATCTCATGGCCTCCCCAAAAGTTCTAGGGTTCTCTTCCAATATAAAAGCACTTACTCTTTGCTCATCTAGAAATCCTTTTTCAGCTAGGAAGGAAGTAATGAAGTCAAGTCCATAACTAGTCTATGTTCTAATTCTTTTACTCCTTCTAGGTTCTAAAGTCTCACTAGATGATGCAATGTTATGATGCAATGTAGAGGAAGATGCAGCAGGCAAGCATTATTGCACACTAACTTTCATAGGAAAAATATGCTCAAAGAATTCTACATCCCTTGACTCTCTAATAGGACCAAAGCCAGAAGCATCCTTAAGAATAAGTCTATATGCAGCACTATTAGAATCATACCCAATAAAGATTCCATCAACAGTCTTAGGTCCAATCTTACTCCTTTGAAAGTCAGGAAGTCCTATTTTTCCCAAGCACCCCCACACTTTGAGGTAACCCAAATTAGGTTTAAAACCTTTCTACAATTAATAGGGAGTCTTATCTAACTTCTTATGGGGAACTCGGTTAAGTACATAGCAAGCAGAAAGAATTGTCTTCCCCCACATGTTAGTAGACATCCCTGAACTTATAAGCATAGCATTCATCATATCCTTAAGAGTTCTGTTTTTCCGCTAAGCTATTCCATTTTGTTCAGGTGTATAGGGAGTTGTAACCTCATGTATGATCGATCCCATTAGATTCACAAAATTTCTTGAGTGGAAGTCCATCATATTCTCCACCCCTATCGGATCTCACTCTCTTTATCTTAAGGTCTAACTGGTTTTCTACTTCGACTTTATAAATAAGAAATTTCTCTTCAGCCTCATCTTTCGTACTTAACAAGTAGACCTTAGTATAACGTGAGAAGTCATCAACAAAGGTAATATAATATCTCTTCCTTCCCCTACTCATAGAGTTCTTAAAGTCACCTAAGTCACCATGGACGAGTTCTAATAAGGTAGAGGAACGAGAAACACTCTTGTTGAATGCTTTCTTAGGGTGTTTGGCCTCTACACATACTTCACATTTATCAAAAGAGGTATTGCTAAAGTCAGAAATAAGACTAAGTTGTTTTAGCCTTTTAATGGATGCAACATTCACATGATCTAGTCTAGAATGCCATAAAGAAACAAACTCAGCAATATAAACGGTAGCAGTAGAAATTTTATTTTCAGTTTTTACATCCAAAACAAAGAGTCCAGCATTACAAAATCCTTTACCCACAAAATCACCATTTCTGGTTAATACAAGTATGTCAGATTCAAAAGTTAATTTAATTCCAGCCTTGTTTAAAAGTGCACCAGATATGAGGTTTTTGCGGATATCAGGAACATGTAAGACATTTTGCAAAGCAATGGTTTTTCCAGAGGTTAACTTCAGAAAAACCTTTCCTGTGCCTAAGACACTCACAGTGCTTGAGTTGCCCATGAAGACACATTCTCCTTCTGAAACTTTATCGTAAGTCTGGAACATTTCCTTGCTTGAGCAGATGTGGCGGGTAGCTCCAGTATCTACGACCCATTCAGAAACGTTGCTAATCAGGTTCACCTCGGACACCACAGCAGCAATAATGTCATCTTCAGCAAGGTTGACTTGTGCTTTGTTGTCTTTTGGTTTGGTGACAGCAGCATTTGAAGAAGCTTGTTTGTTTCTACAATCCCTAAACATAGCAGTTGCCCTAAAATTGCTTCTTACCCTTAAACCTATTACCATTCTGCGTAGTTCCATGAACATGGTTCTGACCTTTACCCTTTTTCCCTTTTCCAGATTTTCTAGACTCAATAAGGTTGGCTAAAGTGGAAGAATGGTCTGTCATTCCTTTAGTCAGAATCCGGTTTTGTTCCTCAATTTTAATGTGGGAAACTAATTCCCGAAGGGTAATGTCCTTTTGCTTATGTTTCATAGAGTGAACATAGGTCTCCCAAGAGGGTGGCAGTTTCTCTAAAAGGCAATTAGTTTGAAATAAATCAGGAATAACCATACTTTCAGCAGCAAGTTCAACACACAAATGTTCATAGTCATGGACTTGGTCTAAAACAGGTTTGTCATCAGTCATAGTAAATTTTAACCAACGACTACAAGCATATTTCTTAGTCCCAAAATCATCCAGTCCATACTTAACCTTAAGGGCATCCCAAATATCCTTTGCCTTTTTCGACTTACTATAAATCATATATAAAGGAGCAGTCATATAATGAAATAACATCTCCCTACACGTCTTATTATCTTTCTCAAAATCCCTAATTGCGTTTTCAGGAGCAATATCAGTAGTTAAGCAGTGATCTACCCTAATTTGGCCTAAAAAGAATTCTATTTTATTAGACCACATAATATAATTTTTTCCATCCAGAGGGTCTAATTTTGACATATCAGGAACAAAGGGGTTGGCAGAAGTAGGAGGAACAGCAAATGGAATACCAGCCATAATAACTGTATAAAAAATGGGAAAATTTCAACTTTAAATTGTAGGAAGTAATGAATGGTAAAATAATAAAGGGAAAATTGGCGCCAACAGCACCAACTATTCGTTTGGTGCACAAAACAGCACAAACTAAAGAAAGTGTAGTGCACAACACAAACTTTATGCAATGGGTGCACAAAACAACACAAGGAGATTTTGGCCTAAGATTCTACTTAGAATTCATGTTGTTTTATGCACCCATCACATAGAGTTTGTGTTGTGCACCTACCACAATATTCGTTTGTGTTGTTTTGTGCACTTGTCACATAAAGTTTGTGCTGTGCACTGCACCTTCTTTAGTTTGTGTTGTTTTATGCACCAAATCAATAGTCGGTGCTGTTGGCTCCAATTTTTCCAATAATAAACTTAGCTGTAAAATTATTGCGCTGTGATATGATCACTGCCCTAAAGTTGAAATTGCCCAGCTACGAACACACGGACTCGTGGAAAACCAACCTACAGGGTTAACACAACACTGACTCGCCGGTGAAGTACAGAGAGACAGTTTGAGAACGCTCTTAATATTGCCCAGTAGTAGAGAGTTTAATAGAGAGAAGTAGGAGAATTTCTGTGTCTTGAAACTATGCTAGAAAGGAGGTATTTATAGGGACTGAAGAAGAGAACTAGGAAACTGACCTCCTAAAGCCGTGTTAAAAACGGTAATTAATGGAGTAATGGAAACAGTCCACTAACGGCTAGTGGAAGCAGTCAGTTTAGGAGTGGAAAAAGGAATTGACAGATTCCATAACAGTCATTAAAATTGTTGACAGATTCTTCTAATAAAAATTTAGTTAAGTTATTTCCCAAAGCCCAAAGCCCATGGCCCACGCCCCGACCCGGTCCGGGCAAGCGGCGGCGCGCGCGCGTGTGGAACTAGCCCAATCAAGAGCCCAACCACAAAAGTCAACCATGTAACCAACTCAATAGGTACTAGGAACATAACCATTAATAAACTCACCACTCACCTCTTATTCTTCCTATATGGGATCCCCGACCTTTCATATTCTTTTGAAGCAACTAAAGAGTTTTTCTATCACTCTTCACAAAACTCCAACAATATCTACATTGCAATTTCTATCTGGCCCTTGTGTACGCAATGATCACTCAATATTCTCGATTGTTGCACTCTATTTGAGCCACCCAAACTTAATCTCTTATGTTATATTGAGGTCGGTATCTTCAATCGTATAAAAAAGTCAACTCATGGTAATGAAAATATTCACTCTGAAATATAAAGGATTGACCATAATCATATGATATCATTGCCTAATATGCCCGCTGGAAATCATCCATGATGTACTCCTTAATCATAGCACTGTATCTCTTGATTTCACTAAAAATCATATACGTCATGATGCTATATTGCTATCTCTTATACCATGCTTATCTAGTTGATCTAGAATATTACTAAACTATGCACGCGAGTATGTTTAGTGTTCATAATTGCAATTAAAAATGATGCAATTACAAGTGCAAAACTTTCGAGTAATGAGAAGGTGGGTGATAGGGTAGGCTCGTGTAGTTGGGAAATGAGAAGGAAAAAGGGAGGGAAGCAGGTGTTTAGGGTGAAATAGGTGGCAGAGAAGCAGAAGGAAAAAGAGAGGGAAATAAGTATTTGGGGTTGTGTGGTGAGCACTGTACATTGGTGGTTGTGGCAAGGAGGTGGTGGTGGTCATGGTTGTAGGGAGGAAAGAAGAGGAGAGAGAAAGAAAAAAAGGGAGAGAAGGGTTACATAGAAAATTAAAAATAATTTATTATTTTAAACTAATTGGAACAAGACACGTGGACAAGTCACCTAAGCTAATAATTTAGTAACATGTAACTGGTAATAAAAAGTTGTTAAAAGCGGAAGGGTATACAAGGTTGACTTGTTATTGGAATATATTTAGGTTGGCTTGCTAGAAGCGGTGAACGCAAATGTTAACTTATTCTTGACAAATTTTCGTCAAACTAATTATTCCTAAATACTCAAGTAGGAAAAATAAAACTAATATTAAAACTAATATCATTCACGAAATTAAATCCCAAGTAAATACTCCATCCGTTTTTTTAATATTCACATTTTACCATTTTGGGATATTTTTTTAAATATGTTCGTTCTACCACTAGTGGAAAAAAACACTTGTTGTTGCGGGCCTTAAAGGGGCTTGTAGCTGCGTACAAGGGTCGTAGCTATTGAAGGCGCAACAAAAGTGGAAAAACAGTAGCTTCGTACAAAGACGCAACTAAAATGAAAGTTTAGCTGCGGGCCTCAAGCTCAAGCCCGCAGCAACAAGTGTCTACAGCTGTGGGCCTCAGCCTAGAGCCCGCAGCTAAAGTTGATGGTAGCCACAACTAATATCAACTTTAGCTGCGGGCTCTAGGCTGAGGCTCGCAGCTATTGTGTGTAATTTTTTTTTAAAAAAACCCTGCTCTAGCAAGCTAGGCAGCAGCATACTAGCTAGCAGCAGCAGGAAGCTAGGCAGCATATACAACAACACATCATAATACAAAAGAACTATTTCCTCTTGCTCGCGAACATAGAAAGCTAACTAGTATATTACTTCAAACTCGCGTTCTCAAGTTATCTTAATACAACATATATTCAAATACCGACTTACAATAATATGAAGTTATATTACTTCAAATTAGCAACTAGTATTCATTAGATGGAGTAATTATTCATAATTGAAATAAGGTTCAACCAACTAGCTAATGACTAACATCCTTAGATAACTAAACTAAGTTGATAGATACCCATTTCTAAAGAACTTCGCCCATTGCTCTCGAACCACATTAATTTCTCCATCCGTATAAGCATCGAGCGTTCCAAAATATTCCTGAAAATGCAATATAAGTTTGTAAGATTCAATGAAAGTAAGAAAATTCAGTTGACATGAACGTAAAAAACTATATACGATAATATATTACTAAAATTTTACGGAAAATTCGGCAGAGTTTCGTTTGAAATATGGACTGCCTAAAATTTTAATTAGGACTCATGTCCAATTTATAAACCTGTTTCAACAAAATAAACAATCCAAATTCATCCACTCCCAACATCTCCATACAGCTAAGCTCAAATGCTTCAATGCAATCCAAATCCGACAATATAACACTATTTCAGAAATGAAATTGAGCAAAAGCCAACCAATAGGTCTACTACTTGTATATATTGAGGATACTAACCTCTTTTAAGCATTTGCAATCACAATATAGGGTAACAATCTCCAACATGTATAATTGCTTTTAAAGGTGATTTTGAGCAACTTTGTCATTTACTTCAACTCTTTTTCGCTTAAATAATATTTTGAGAAAGAAATTTGTGTAAAAATTTATACAAGGATCGATACATAATATTCATTCTGCTAGAAACTTGATAATCTAAAGGCCTTTAGAGCTATACTAGTTGATATCATGTAATAAAGCTCCATGGAAAAATCCTAGTTCATGATCTTCACAACAATAAGAGAAGAATAATGTAGCAAATCATTTAAACTGGAATGATTCACAAGAACCAAGTGCAAGGAAACCATAAATATGTTAAGGTTCTTGTATATAGTGGAACACAAGACTGTTTTGGTGGTCTTTTGTTGGACATTTACATGGAATCATAGATTGCATTTTCTGACGTTACTGATTGCATTTTCTGCTGTGTATACACAGATTGCATTTTCATCTGCTCTATGTATACAGAGATTGCATACACAGATTGCAATTGTATACACAGATTGCATTTTCTTCAGTAACTCAACTACACATCCTAAACATGAAACAACAACGTAAGCTCACTGATAAAAGACGACCTAACTAACAACGATTTGACAATCATATGCTGTAAATGAGAAGCACTAAGCTGCAACATGATAGAGAGGTGTACCAAATGTTGCAATTGTACTGGTGATAAACTGCTCTCGTTCATCAATGAGCTCCGAAAGAGATAGACAACAAACTGCTAAAACAAAGGAAAACTAGATATGTACCTTTAAGAGTAGGACAGTTGGTGCATCTTGAACTTTTGGCATGGATACTGGGGTGGGCGCGTCAGGATGCTGCCTACTACTACCCAATTTAATAGTACCACTGCTGATAAGATTCCTCAGTGCTTCTTCCACCTTAGCAGCCACTTCTTGTTCAAGTTTCTTGTCGAAATCTGCCTTGATTTCAAGGAGCTCTGATCAAAGTCGTCTTGTGATAGAACACTATGAACCTCCATTTTCTTCATTCTGCGCTTTGCTTTTCCGAACACTTGTTCTATTCCAACATTTAGTCCACCAATTGCCTTCTCACGCCCCCTGTGGTCTCGCTTGCCTATAGCCTTTGACAAGGCATCAAGTCCATGCTCCTGAACATAGGTGCCGGCTTCCTTTGCTTTGGCCTCAATTTCTAGATGGTTGTCCTATTAACCAAAGGATTAAAGCATAAACATGTTTCATTTTAAGAAATAAGTTAGAAGCATTCTAAGCATCAAATTTAGTCTTTACAACAATAGCGGGAACTAAGCTTATCATCAACTTTAAGCACCAGCTAAAGCAACCAAGAAGTAGGGAATGTACACAACAATAATATGACAACATAACTTATGATTGGAAGTCTAAACCATTAATTTAGAATTTAGAATTTTTAATAACTTACAAAATTTTGAACTACTTCACATGTCTCTGTGTGTTTTGGATCAATACCCCAAGATCCATTTGCAAGTTTTTTCTCATGCGCAAGCTTCCATGCTATGGGCCGTATCAACCTTCTATGCGGAATAGAAGTCACATGGGAACTAGAAGACTCAACGACGCTTGAAGGTGGAGGGGGGAGTCTACCAGTTTTGATCCACTGCTCTTCAGCCCTACTGTAAGAATTTTGACCCAGATGATGTGGGTGCTTGTTTTGTTTTGCGCTAGAACTTCCTTTTTGGCTTTTGGGCTTTTGAATTTTTTTTGCATAAATCATATCTTTAATGTCATTAACATTACAAGTAATAATAAGAGTTAACCTATTCAAATGGCTACACAATAATAGTCACCTGAAATTATGGGGTCTCGTATGTTGCTGCAAATGTCTTCCACTGATCCTCGGTAATCAATCCTTCGTAAGCCACCCACGGATCTACATTTTTCTTAACCTCAACTTTGTTATCCTTTTTACTCTACAATGGTCCTCCATCGACTCCTTCAGCTTCAGATGTGTCATGTGCATGTGCATCAGCAGCATTAGATGTCTCATGTGCATGTGCATGTGCATCAGTAGCATCAGATGTCTCTTGTGCATGTGAATCATCAGCAACATCATCCTTCTTCTTTAGCCAACGTCGCCTGAGCTTAGACTTGAAGTCTCTAAACCGAGCACTGACTAGTTCATGAAACTTCTTTTCCCTAGTTCCATATGGATCATTAATGTTGAAAAGCCTCTGAAAAAAATGAAACAAAAAAGATATGAAACAAATAATACGATAGTTACAATGTATATCAAGTCAATTACGACAAACAAAATCACCTTGGCCTCTTCCCAATTCTTGTTCTTTTCAACTTCATCCAACTGATTATAACTCTCAATGTTAATATTCGTTCTCATAGCGCATGCACCAATTTTCTTACCATATTCATGGCTCCATTTTCTACAATAGTTGTCCAACGAATCAAACTCCAAAAACTTAGGTTGTCCGCCCGTTTTAACCCCCCTTGAAAATCCTCGCCCTTGTTTGCGTTCGGATTTCGTAGGTGAAAGACAAGAGGAAACAACACGCACAACCCCTGCAAGTGAAAAGATTAAACATAAATTCAATAGAAAGAAAAGAAACACCGGAGTTTACAGAGTTTACAGAATTGGGAATGGTAGTTTACAGAGTTTACAATATATAACATGAGTTTATAAAATTGGCTCTGTGTTACTAATTTAAGTAGTACTAACATGAGGCAAATGGGTGGTTTGGCTTAAATACAAACAACAGACCTGCAAACTGATTTAAGTATAATACTAATATGAGTTTACAGAAGCCGGTTTCTCCGTAAATTACAAACACCAGACATGCACAGTTCCTGACCCTGCACAGACCCCTGCACCAGTCCTAATCCGAGTTCTGGAGGCTGGTTTATTTGCTTAATGAAGTCTATGCACCAACTGAAAAGAAAAGAAGAAGAAGAATAAATCAAGGGGAAACTACCTTTGTTGTAGTTCTGGGTGCCATTGCCAGCAAATCACGTTGCGGACTCCTCACCCCCTCACTATTTTGAGGTGCCGTATTAGTGCCCTGCAACAAACATGTAGGTTAATGTAGTTCATACTTCAGCTAAATGAAAGCTGTTCATAGCATAGAAGTACCAAAATCAAACCTAAGCTAGTTTCACTTACGAAACAGTGGTGTGTGTGAGAGTTATACTGTCACAATGCCTCAAAGATCACACGCAATCAACCAAACAAGCTAACATAGAAAGCACCAGATGGGTGTTTTGGCGTAAATACAAACACCAGACCTGCAAACTGATTTAAGTATAGTACTAACATGAGTTTACAGAAGCCGGTTTCTCTGTAAATTACAAACATCAGACATGTACAGATCCTGACCCTGCACAGACCCCTGCACCAGTCCTAATCCGAGTTCTGGAGGTTGGTTTATTTGCTTAATGAAGTCTATGCACCAACAGGAAAAAAGAAGAAGAATAAATCAAGGGGAAACTACCTTTGTTGTAGTTCTGGGTGCCATTGCCAGCAAATCACGTTGCAGACTCCTCACCCCTTCACTATTTTGAGGTGTCGTATTAGTGCCCTGCAACAAACATGTAGGTTAATGTAGTTCATACTTCAGCTAAATGAAAGCGGTTCATAGCATAGAAGTACCAAAATCAAACCTAAGCTAGTTTCTCTTACGAAATAGTGGTGTGTGTGAGAGTTATTCTGTCACAATGCCTCAAAGATCACACACAATCAACCAAACAAGTTAACATAGAAAGCACCAGTTTCTATCCAGGAACTTGAGAATCAGTAACGTGCTCTATAGTATTCTGTTTGATGCAGGGAGTTAGATCCTAATTAAACCATCTGTAGCGGTGTTTCAAAGGTCGCAATTACAGCACAGAAACCCTTCCCTTTAACCAGTATCATGTTAGTGCAGGCTTCACCCAATAAAGAGTTACTCATCTAGAACCCCTGAACAGCCCCTCGTACCCCTTGCACAGACCCTCCCGACCCCCCGAACCCCTACACGTCTCCCCCCACAACCCCCACTTCCCCTGCACAGACCCCCCAACCCCCGAACCCCCGAACCCCTGAACACCCCCCAAACCCCCCTCCACATCTCCTACCCCCGTGCACATAATGAGAACAAAATCGACTTTTTGAGATTAATCTAAGAACCAAAGTGTCGGATTTTCATGTCAATACTAAAATAAACGAACTTACAACATTAGTTTTGGAGGCCAGTATAGCTATGTCATCCTCGGGATAAAGCTCATCCTCGGGATCAAACTCATCATCTGAATGATCAGGCTCGACCACTTCTTCACCAACACTTCCCCGTAAAGCATTGGTTTTTTTAGCAATATTTTGTGGGAAGGTCTCCTAGACCTTGAGCTTCCATCCGCTCCGCATTGATTTTTAACTTTTCGAATCGTTGCTTTTCATAATTAAGTATCGGAGTAGCATCAGCCACCTTTTTAATTTTTTTCCCTTTCATCTGCATGTATCTTGTTAGGGTCTGTTCTTTTCAACTTATTTTTGCTTATCTGAACTTATCTTAACTTATCTCAACTTATCTCAACTTATCTCAACTTATCTTAACTTATCTTAACTTATCTGAACTTATCTGACCTTATTCGACCTTATTCGACCTTATTCGACCTTATTAGACCTTATTAGACCTTATTCAACCTTATTCAACCTTATTCGACCTTATTTGCCCTTATTTGACCTTATCAGACCTTATTTGACCTTATTAGACCTTATTAAACCTTATTTGAATTTATTAAACCTTATTAAACCTTATTATTATTATTATTATTATTATTATTATTATTATTATTATTATTATTATTATTATTTATTATTATTATCATTATTTATACTATTACCATTATAATTATTATCATTCTTATCTCTTCTACAATAATAATTACTCTATTATTAATATTTTTCTTATTATGTTAATCTTTATTATATAATAAATAATAATAATTATAATTATAATAATATTATCAAATAATAATAATAATAATGTTATATAAAAAATTTATAAGAACCTTATTACACCTTATTCGACTTTATTAGACCTTGTTAGACCTTTTTAGACCTTGTTAGACCTTATTCAACCTTATTAGACCTTATTTAACCTTATTATTATTATTATTATTATTATTATTATTATTATAGAAAATAGACAAAAATCATACAACCTACAAGAAATTATTGGGCAACCGAGATACAATCTGGGCACCCACTCCTCTAGCTATAGCAAACCCTATCCTAGTGAAAATATGGGCAGCAGCACGTGCTCTTATATCCTGTGTCTTCGAGAAAGTCTGAACCCGCTTCAGCAACGCAATAGCCACCTTATCCAATTCCCTAAGAGAAGAAAAGGAAAAGGGAAGGAAGTTATACCCAATAGCTCGACAACGAGCTTCACACTTGATCCGCTTCCGATGAGCCGCATCAGCAACAACACGTCCAGGAACAAAGTCAGACAACCCAGACTGGGTCAAGGGAGAAGACCCTGTCAAGTCGATGCACACATCACGACCACCACCCCAAGAATAAAGAAGCTCATCTACCGGCCTGAGGGCCCCGTCGTTCCCCCTAGTTAATCCAATGTCAACCTCCTTTCTTGCCGAAATCCCAGAACGATAGCAGATATCAACAAGAGTATCTCGAACGACATTATGCCGGTGTTTAATGCCCACAATACCAGCACACGACACCGCATGATCACCAAAAACATCCCCAGCAAAAATCCTGGAGCAAGCAGAGCACGACATCGAATAAAAACATTATTATTATTATTATTATTATTATTATTATTATTATTATTTATTATTATTATAATTATTTATACTATTACCATTATAATTATTATCATTCTTATCTCTACTATAATAATAATTACTCTATTATTAATATTTTTCTTATTATGTTAATCTTTATTATCATTAATACTACTACTATTATTATATTACTATTATTCAAATTATTATATTATTACTATTGTATTATAATTTTCTATTATTATTGGTCTATAAGTCATGATTTGTTGTTATTGTTATTATTAATTATAAATTTCTACGAAGGCAAACTTAAAAGATGCATATCAATAGATTGAAGAACAACCACCAACTACAATAGTTTAATGTTCATTTACAAAGGACAACCCATAAAAATCGATATCCCTTATTCATGTAGACGAATAAATTCTCAAGCGTACAACAAGCAACGATGATAGCCTAATGAATATAATAATAATAAATATTATATAATAAATAATAATAATTATATTATTATAATAATATTATCAATAATAATAATAATAATTATTATTATTATAATGTTGTTATATAAAAAATATATAAGAACCTTAATAGAGCTTAATAGACCTTATTAGACCTTATTAGACCTTATTAGACCTTATTCGACCTTATTAGACCTTATCTGAACTTATCTGAACTTATCTGAACTTATCTGAACTTATTTGAACTTATTTGAACTTATTTGAACTTATCTGAATTTATAAGGACTGAAAATATGTTGAAAAGAACGGACCCTTAGTCATTTTATCGAGCAATGCCCAAAATGACGTGGATTATGGGCAACGGCATAAAAATTCCATTGAACAATTAAATGTAATCAAATTATGTTAAACAACTAATATTTATCATAAGTAAAACATGTAAAAGCAATAAAGGCCCAAAATTCATTCATTAATATCAATGCGATAAGTACAGTACAAAATAAGACTTACATATATTAATATAAAAGGCTTACAAAAATATCGAAACTAAATCATATATAAACTTCTGTTCCCTCTTCCTAATTAAGATCTGAACGCATATAAATCAAATCGAAATCTTCATCATCTAGTGTGATTTGCACACCTGTTGATGTAGGTGGCATGTCATCAAAGAGGTCATACTCTTATTCATCAACAACATCTTCCACACCCAAAATGTGTCGTTTTCCATGGATAACAACCTGCCAACCAGATTTAGTACTATCTCGAACATAAAACACTTGTTTAGCCTGTGAGCCTAAAATGAAAGGTTCATCGGTGTCATGGAAACGAGTTGGGTCTACAACAGTGAACCTGAATTCTTCAGCCTTTCTTAGAGCAAAGCGATACAGTTAAATAGACGTCCAGTCCCGTTTCTCGGCCACGACGATTATCAACTCATTGACATCTAAAAAGGCCGATTGGAAATTCAATGTAGTCTAACTCCTAAATCTCTTCGATGACCCCATAATACACCAAAATCGAATCAACCGGCCTCACATCCTTTGCACTAGAAAACTCGGTGGAAGACGCAGTCACCATGACACCACTATTTTGTAGTACACCCTTCCCATCTTGTCGTTTTCGTTTTGTGTAGAACGAATACCCATTGATGTCATAACCCTCAAATGACCTCACTAGTTTTCTTGGACCCCTTGCTAGCAATCTGATCATGTCTGGAACAGTGTGATTAGGTTGCTTCAACTCACTTGCCACTTGCTTCTCAAACCAGTTAATGAAAGTTCGATTATGTTCTAACATCGCCTTACGTTCATTCCTAGGATACATGCTCCTCAATAGCTTCAAGTGCTTCATTACGTAAGGATGAACGATTGAGAGATGTTGCAACACATATAGGTGGCCTTTTTCTTGCCTTTCATTAGCAGGGATGACATCCCTTCCACCAATTGTGCCTTTACCTCGTAGCCTGCCTCATGACGAGAAACTCTTAGTCCAATTGCCTTTATGCTAGCAATGAACTTCGCACAAAACTCTCCGATCTCGTCAGCCATATATCCTTGAATGATGCTAGCCTTGGGCTTTGCTTTATTCTTTGCTTTGTTTTTCAGATTCTTAAAATATCTCTCATACGGGTACATCCATCTCAAAAAGACCGGGCCACAAAGCTTAATTTCCCGAACAAGATGTACAATCAAGTGAACCATGATATCAAAGAAAGAAGGTGGAAAATACATCTCAAACTTGCATAAGGTTTCAACTATGTTATTTTGTAATGCATCAAGTGTTTTCTATCTCTTTACTACAAATTCTATCAAAGAACAAGCATAACTTGACAACAACATGGCTTACATGAGGTGATAGTAGACCACGAATATCCACCGAAAAAAATACTTGCATCCTTACATGACAATCATGTGATTTCATAGCACCCATCTTCAAATCTTTCTAGGTAACATATGTTTTCAAATTTGAACAATATCCAGAAGGCACCTTGATATCGTACAAAAACTCACAAAATATTCTTTTCTCTGTCGAAGACACTGTGTAGCAAGCCGGAGGTAAATACATCTTACCATTTGTTCTCGGCTGAGCCCAAGGATTCGGACGAATCCCTCTCTTCTCCATATCCAACCTCGCACCTAACCCATCTTTTGTCTTACCAGGCATGTTCATCAACGTTCCAAGAACAACATCACACACATTTTTTTCAATGTGCATGACATCAAGACAATGTCTTACCTGCAAATCTTGCCAATATGGAAGGTCCTAAAGAGCAGATACTCTTTTCCACAGCACACCTTTCGTTGATGTGGATTTTGTGGCCTTACCATGAACCGTTTTCAAATGCTTAATACGATCATAAATCTGCACCTATGTTCTTGGTTCGCGTGCCACTCCTTTCTCAATGAATCCATTAAATTTACTTTTCTTCTTACGATAAGGGTGATGACGATCAAGAAACCTCTGATGATTCATGTACACATTCTTATGGGAATGTGTCAAGTAAATGGGCTCCATATCCTCTTCACAAATAGGACATGCTTGCTCTCCCTTAACCTTGTACCCTGAAAGATTCCCATACGCTGGGAAATCATTCACCGTGCAAAAAACCATGGCACGTAAATTGAAATCCGACTGTGTGTAGGCATCAAACATCGGCACCCCTTCAGACCACAGCAATTTCAATTCTTCAATTAAAGGTGTTAAATACACATCAATATCATTTCCGGGTTGTCTAGGTCCAGAAATTAACAAAGGCATCATCAAATACTTGCGCTTCATACATAACCACGGTGGAAGGTTATAAATAGACAAAAGAACAGGCCATGAGCTATGTCTAGTGCTCTGGGATCCGTATGGATTCACCCCATCTGTACAAAGAGCTAGTTTGAGGTTCCTATCTTCTTTCCCAAAATCAGAATTATGTTTATCAAATTGTTGCCACTGCTCACAATCAGCGAGATGCCTGATTTTCCCATCTTTCTTCCTCACATTGGCATGCCACCTTCCGTTCTTTGCGTCATTCTTAATTGAGAACATACGCTTAAACCTAAGTATAATTGGAAGGTACCACAACACCTTCGCATCATGCCCAATCTTGTTTTTCTCGATAGCGTCAGCCCCTTTGTCATCAAACATCCCCTCGTTTTTCTTATACCGCGATATTCCACAAATTGGTCACTTGTCCAATTTCTCATACTCCTTACGGAAAAGAACACAATCATTAGGACATGCATGAATTCGCTGGTATTCTAGGCCGAGAGGACGACACATTATTTTTTTGGCATAATAGGTCGACGTGGGAATCTCATTAGCCTTTGGAAACATATTTGCTAAGGCTTCCAACAACAACGTAAAACTCGCGTCAGTCCAATTACCCTCTGCCTTGATGTTATACAATTTTAACACGCCTTCTAAAAGTGAAAATTTTGGACATCCAAGGTATAGGGGTGTCGTAGCAGCCTTTTCAACTCTCTTAAATCGCTCAGGAATGTCACTAAGTTGTTCTTGTAAGCCCCCCATCATCTCATCCATCTCATTTTCGCCGGCTAACTCAGCATCACTATCGTCACACTCCTCACCATTACCACAAATCATAGAAACTTCATTATTGTTATCATCATCTTCCTCATAATTGACACCACCATCATTTGCCTTATCATTGGCACTGGTATTTAGCTTCGCATTCACTGTAACTATGTTCTCACCATGCCAATACCAAACTTCATACATCTGAGTAAACCCTCGCCGAAACAAATGATCCTCTATAACCACAATATCGTCCCACTTCCTTAGATTATTACAATCACGGCATGGACATAAAATTGTGGCAACTCCCTTACTCCTTTGGTGTTCTAAAGCCACTCTACGAAACTCTTCTACCCCATTAAAGAAGTCAATTGTGTTGCGTTCACCATACATCCAACAGCGTTGAGGATCCATTCTAAAAAGTCAGGAAAAGTGAAATTAGACACCTAACAAGTACACATGATAGACCACTCAATAAAATCAATGCATGCTCCAAGAAGGTCCTTATCACTCCATCCTAACCCATCCTTGGACATCTAATCTTACTAGTTAATGTACACTAACTCTTCGATTCTAAGGAAATTTCGGCAGCATTTTCCTATAGTTCTCCAAGTAGCAAGATGTAGCAAATTGCTTAACTACATATGTACCCGGAGAACATATTGAGGAAATGGCAAACCGAAATTATCCTTAGAATCGAAAAGGAGGCATACATTCACATCCTAAGTGAGATTAAATGTCCTAGAACAGTCCCAAAACCGGGGACTATTCAAGACTTACTCCTAGTGAATAAGTCTTAAACGGGTATCTAGGCTTATAATTGATAATGCAACAAACATACAAATTCTTAAAATGAACATGTAGTAAGGCATTAGAACATCATTTCAACTAGCTTAGCAAACCAATAAATACGAAATTGATTATTTAAAGGTACTAGCAATTGATTTCATGAGCATTAGCCATTAAGATAATACTTTGTACATGGTTGCATTCATATGACAGTAAATTGAGCACTAGTTTGCCTCTTAAGAGTGGTATCTATTTCATCATCAAGCATTGCAAATTCACAATTTAGGACAAATTTTTTCAATTCTCATTCCTCTCCCCAACTTCTAATCCCTAAACTCCCACGCCCTGTAGAGGTAATTGTGTTAAATTAAAACTAACAAAAAAATTAATCATGTTTTGGGCATCCTCTTAAGTCTTAAAGAAAACGCGCAAATCTCGTCTAATGGGTAACCAGTTTGAGTTGACCACCTCCCTCACAAGTCACAACTCAGTGACTCACAACTCACTCCCCTCACATCACAGTCAACTATAACACCACCCAAAATTACCCACCATTTTCTCTGGTTCTCTTCTCTAATGGCATGGCAATTTTCTCTACAAATCCTCTTCATCCTCCTAACTCTCCTCTTCTTCATCTTCATCTCCATAACACCCTCATCTCCCCTTCCTCACCAACACAGATCCCTCCTCTCCCCCACCAAACCATTAGAGAAGAGACGCCTTAGTGACTCACAACTCACTCTCCTCTCCATCAATGGCGGATTCCTCAACTACCTCACACTCCATTACTGTACCTTCTCCTCAAACCCCTTCCTCTATCTCCCAACTCTCACACTCTTCCTCATTCTCCATTTTCCTATACAAATCCTCTTCATCCTCCTCACTCCCCTCTTCTTCCTCAACACAACATACTACATAAAATTTTCATTATTCACACAAATGCTACAAACTTCAAACATTAAATATCCATATTTTCCTAAACTCTAATTTCTCTAAATTGCATAGACAAAAACCAAAATTAAATTTATAAATGAATACAATTACAAAATCAACCATATACAAAGTATTAAATTAAATTTGCTAGTTTAAATTAAAATTACCTGAGAGACGTCGCGACGGCGAGTCAGGCCTGAGGATGAAAGCCTGAGAATGCCTGAGAACTTGGCCTGACGAACGCCTGAGAAAGCCTGAGAACGCCTGAGAAAGCCTGAGAAACGGAATGAACGCCTGAGAACAGTGAGAGAAACACTTAGAGGAACGAACGCCTGAGAACAGTGAGGGAATGGAACAGTGTTAATTTAGGGATTTGGCGGGGGGGCAAAGAGCGAGAAACACTTAGAGGAATTAATAAGTTTAAAAAATTTCTTTGTCCAACTTAGCTGCGGGTGTTAACTAAGGCCCGTAGCTAAGTAAATTTTTGGCCAATTTAGCTGCGGGCTGTTTTTAAAGCCCGCATCAAAACTCAATTTAGCTACGGGCTACATCAGAGGCCCGCAGTGACTATAACTTAGCTGCGGGTTGTTCAGATAGCCTGCCGCTAATGGGAGCAGCAACAATTATTTTTTCCACTAGTGTACCTTTTCTCATAAATGGAAGGTTGGCCCACCTAATTATTACACTTCTCTCCTACTTTTCTTTCTCTCTACCTTTTTCATTTTTTCCTTTCTTTTACTAACCTTCTCTCTTACTTTTGCACTTTTTCCTTGGTACGCGCGTAAAAGCAAACATACATATTAAAAATCGGAGGTAGTACTAAGTCTAATAGCCTAAGTTGAAAAAATATAAAACTAAAATAAATTCTAAGTTAAATATTAAAAACCAAGATTCAAATTACATTATTTATTTGAGTGAAAACAATAATTAATTTAAGAGTTTTTTGTCAGAAACAACAATTTATAATCACTTTTTTGCGAAAAACATACTTTTAAATTTTTTTTTGCAACTTACAACCTAAAAATATATTTTTTTTGCTAAATGAAACCTTTTTCGAATTTCCGTCATTGACCGTTAACTATAGACCATTGACCGTTACTTACCACCCCGACACCACCACTACCCCACCCGAAACCACCCCTAAACCACCACCCCCACCCTAAACCACCCCAAAACCATCCTACCCCACCCGAAACCACCCCAGAACCAGCCCACCCCATCCGAAACCACCCTAGAACCACCCACCATACCTGAAACCACCCCAAAAATTAGCCCAGCCCACCCGAAACCACCCCAACCAGAAACAACCACCCCGAAACCACCCCCACCCGAAACCACCCCAAAACCAGTCCAACCCACCACTTTGATAACGATCAATGGTCTATAGTTAACGATCAATGACGGAAATTAGAAGGAAGTTTCATTTCGCAAAAAAAATTGTTTTTAGGTTGTAAGTTGCAAAAAAAATTAAAAGGTTGTTTTTCGCAAAAAGGTGATTATAAAAGGTTGTTTATGACAAAAAACTCTTAATTTAAATAACTTGATTAGGATAGTAAATACAACATTCTTATTATACTTCCTCCGTTCCCTTTTGATGTTCCCATATGGAATATGGGGGAAAATCAATGCAAATTGATGTGGATGATAATCTTGTGAATTTTATATTATATAAAGTGTACTTTGGTACTTTTTGCTTTTGAAAAAGTAAGAGAGAGAGAAAGAAAAGTGAGTGATTAAGAAAGAAATTATTCTAAAGTGGACCCATGTGTAAGACAAAAAGTAAAAAGTGTTGTAAATATTTGGTTGTTAAAAGGTAAGATGGAGAAATAAATGTTTTTAAAATAGAAAAAATTCAATATGGGAACAACTTTTAGAAACGACCTAAAACAAAAAATGGAAACATCAAAAGGAAAAGGAGGGAGTATAGAAAAGAGAAACCCAACTATAAACTGTCGTGGTTATTGCTTTTTTTTTTGAAAGTAAAATCAGGCACCCAACTAGCATAAATCAATTTCCGCCAATGCAATTAAACTTTGGGGAAAAGAGTTAATACAAACACGCTCCTCTACATCAAGCATCTCCCATCGCGCTACACAATGCGCCACTATATTGCCTGATCTTCTAATATGTTTAAAGCTAATCCAATCAAAATGATCAAAAAAAGACAACAAATCATCATAAACTAAATAGATTGGGGCAGCTCCCCTTTTCTTTCCATTGACAGCAGCCACAACGCCATAGGCATCACTTTCAAGCTCCACACGGTTCCAACCAAAGCGCTTTGTGATCTCCAAGCCGAACATTGCAGCAGTCGCCTCCGCCAACGCTACACACCAACCACGCAGCACCTTCCGACACCCAGGAGCCAACACTCTCCCCGTGTCGTCTCGAATCACAGCACCCACACTAAAACCTCCATTAAACATATGTGCATCCACATTGACCTTCACCATGCTCGCCTCCGGCCTTTTCCACGCACTGCCCCCCCCAGACTACCATTCATTGTAGGCCTATTAAAAACACGCTCCGCGTACTTTCTATAATCCTCCACGGTTTTAGCAAAATTCACAGCATAGTAAGCGGTTCCGGACTCACATTCTCAAACACATGGAGGTTTCTACAGCGCCACGAAGCCCAGCAAAGCGCCATAAATCTGAGTAAAGCCTCCTTCGACACCACACCCGCCACCCAAAGGAGTCTCTCTCCAAAGGAGGTAGAAGGCGCCGTGAGTAAAATGGATGTGAACTCACTACAAGACCGAATCACTTTCGCATAGGAGCAATCAAAAAGGGTATGAATAATTGTTTCGATACTACCACAAATGGGACAAGACGGCTCAGTGGTAATGTGACGAAAACGCAGCCGTTCCATCACCGCTAAACTCCCTTTACACGCCCTCCACGCAAAATGACTAAGCTTAGGAGGACCCTTCACACCCCATACTAAACTCCAAACCTTATCCATTACGTTCCCATAATTCAACTCCCACACCCTCATCACCCCAAGCCTGCCTAACCAGTAGGCTGATTTCACCGTGAACAAACCGTCCACCATTGGCCACCAGTACCACGAGTCCTCGGGCCAAGAAGAAGACAAAGGAATCTTCAGCACTTCCTTTCTATCATCCACAACAAATACCTCCTGTAACCGAGCTTCATCCCAAACCCCATCCTGAAAATTGATAAGATGCACACCCTCAAATTCATATCACTAGACCCATTTGGAGCAGGCACTAGGTTTGCACCAAGACCAGGTAACCAGGCATCACACCACATGTTGATCGTCGAGCCATTCCCAACTCCCCTCTTCATTCCATCTAGTAAAAGAGACTTCGATCCCCAAATGCTTCGCCATGAAAAACTTGGATCGTAACCCCTTCGCGCAACCATGACATCTGAATTTTTAAAGTAGCGCGCTCTCAAAATTTCGTGGAGCAAAGAATCCGTATGGTGAATCAATCTCCATCCTTGTTTTGCAAGCAAGGCTTGGTTAAAACACTTCAAGTCCCGAAACCCCATTCCACCCATCGACTTAGGCAAACAAAGATTTTCCCAACTATGCCAATGCATCTTCCTTTCCGTCCCTTTCGCTCCCCACCAAAAACGTGCCAGAGTGCTGTGTATTTCATCAATTAATCCCTCGGGAATCTTAAAAATACTCATCATATATGTTGGGATTGCTTGAGCCACTGCTTTAATTAAAACTTCTTTCCCAGGGCGATATAAGAGTTTTTCTTTTCATCCCTGCAATTTCTTCCAAATCCTCTCTTTTAAACAGCTGAACACTGCTTTCTTTGAACGGCCAATAATAGTCGGGAGCCCCAAATACTTCTCATGTCTTCCCGGACACCAAGAATGTCAACAATCTCCGCCCGCCTCCCAACAGGAACACACTTGCTAAAAGCTACTTCAGTCTTGCTTAGATTAACTTGTTGACCCGAAGCCCTTTCATATGTACTGATTATATCAGCAAAAACAGAGCATTCTTGCAGACTAGCTTTTGCAAAAAGTATACTATCATCAGCGAAAAATAGATGTGACACCCGAGGAGCTCCATTACAAATCTTGGCTCCATGAATCATTTTTCTACGTGCAGCCTGCTCTAATAATAGAGAAAAAGCATCAGCACACAAGAGAAATAAATAGGGAGAAATCGGATCACCTTAACGAAGACCCCTTCCCGGGATAATAAAGCCTTGTATTCTGCCATTCAGCTTATACGAAAAAGACACACTTGAGATACATTGCATTATACGACCCACCCAAGCACTATCAAAACCCATCTTATACATCACCCTTTCAAGAAAACCCCATTCGACTCGATCATATGCCTTACTCATATCTAGTTTCAACGCAATCGACCCATCCCTTCCTTCACCTTTCCTCTTCATCACATGAAAAATCTCAAAAGCTATCAAAGCATTGTCAGTAATCAAACGGGAAGGAATGACAGCACTCTGATTTTTTGAGATAATGGAATTTAGCATGGGTTTCAACTTATTTGCCAGCACTTTTGAAATGATTTTATATAACACATTACAGAGACTAATAGGTCGAAAATCCCCCATTCTTTTCGGTTCATTACATTTTGGAATCAAAACAAGTCTTATTAATCTCAGACAAATCAACATCCCCCCTCCACCACAACTTGATAAAATCAATAATATCTTCCCCTACAATACCCCAAAATTTCTGGTAAAAAAGAGCATGCATACCATCAATTCCTGGCGCCTTGTTGGGGTGCATCTGGAACAAAGCCTCCTTAATTTCCATACTCGTAGGCTCACGGATCAGCTCATCATTCATCTCCGCATTGACAACCTCCGAAACACCCTCCAAAGCCTCCTCATATGACAGCGGGTTTCACGTCGTGAAGTGGGTTTGAAAATAGGAGTTAACCACATTTCCAATATCCTCTTTCGAAGTACACCAAGTATCAGATTCATCAACCAATCCATGGATAAAATTTCTTTTTTTTTTCCTTTGGGAGGCTTTGTGATGGAAATATTTAGTGTTTTATCCCCATCACGAAGCTCATTAGCCCGAGAACGCGCATGCCAATAGGATTCCTCCAATCGGTGTAAATCATCAAGTTTTGACGATAAACATTTACATTTTTCTAGCATATCAGCGTCTGGGGCTGCACCTTGCGCTTCCTTCAACTCTTTCTCTGTCTCTTTTACCTTCTTCTTTACATCCCCGAAAACCATAGCAGCCCACCCCTGTAACTTCTCGGCTACCATATTCACCCGCGATGGGACCGACAGACCAGGACCACCATGCCAAGCCTCTGCCACTATCTCGCTGCACTCCTCTCTAGACAGCCATAGCGCTTCGAATCTGAAGAGCCGACAGCCCCTTCTAACTTCTAAGCCTCTCTTCCACCCCTACTTTGATAAGTATGGGAGCATGATCCGAGCGGTATATAGGAAGATTGATAACTTCATAATTTTCCATCATCGAACACCAACTATCACTTGCTAACACTCTATCAAGACGTTCTCGAACAAGCGTTCTTGGTGTATTCCCCCGTTGCCAAGTAAAACAACACCCTTTGTACCCCAAATCACGCACTCCACAATCATCGACGGCTGCCCTAAAAGCATCCATTAGCCTCTGCCTCCTACGAGCTCCTCCTTGTTTCTCATGTGCACATAGAATTTCATTAAAGTCACCCATTATCATAATAGGGATATTTACATTGGCGCATATCTCAAGCATCAACTGCCAAGTAAGGTGCTTTTGAGAAGTATCTGCCCAACCATAAATTCCTACAATCTTCCAACGAGGATAGCCTACATCATTTGTAACATTCATATCGAAGTGATGGTCGGAATATGAACACATGCTAATATTCACATCACGCCACCAAAACCCCATACCACCCGAATTTCCATTGCTACTAATGCACATCCCATTCGTGAACCCACATTGTCTCATAACCTTATCCAACATAACAGTACTAATCATCGTCTCCATTACAAAGACGATCTCCGGCCTCTCTATCCAACATTTCTGCCGGAGAGCAGTAACTGTCAAGGGTTTGCCGAGCCCTTGACAGTTCCAGCTTAATATTTTCATTGATATTCGAGGGGTTGGGAATCACCAACCTCCGCTACTTGCACGTTAACAGAATCACAATCATCACCACCTTTCCTCCTTTTGCCTACCTCCTCGCTATCTGCCACCACTGTATCTTCTCCCTCATAGTCATTTTTTCGCTTCTGTAAGACCATAGGAGGAGGTCTTACATCCCTCACCATATCCCTTTTACGCTGATTTGTCACTCCCCTCCCACTCCTGCTCACCTTCCTCCATTTTTTCAAGGAAGAAGTTGTACTACTCACTCCTACCGAGAAAGCTGCCCCATTTTCTATCTCCAGGTTTACAGTACCCAATTCATTCACACACACAGGATTTGCTATTTTATCAACATCCACAATCGAGTTTGAGAGTCTACCCTCCTGTTGCAACCCATCCTCCACATCTCGACAATCCACTTAAATCAAATCACCTTGTGCTGTAGGCTTGTCCACCACCCCATCCCCCTTTTCTTGAATATCTGATTCTCCATTATGCGAAAAAGAACTCGATGTTGCTTTAGGTTTACACACAAAAAGCAGTTTTTATGTGCTTTCATAGTTGAAATCTCATCAATTTCCTGCCCTCTACCCCTTCTTGGAGATGCTTTAATATGCATCCCCCATTACATTGCATCATTCCTTTCCTCATCAATCACATGAACACAATCTTTCTCACTATGCCCCATCCGACCACACATGAAGTAAAAGAAGGGGAGACGTTCATATTTGTATTCAATAGCGACAATCTGCCCAGCCCTATTTCTCACTTTTTGTTCGCGTTTCAGAGTATTATTCACATTCAAGAGAATCTTAACTCTTCGAAATCTCTCCACCTGACAGTCATCTGCTTCAATATCAAGAACCTTGCCCAGGCTAACAGTAATTGCTTTATCATCGGACCGACAATTAAAAGGTAGTTTGTATAACCGGACCCAAAACAGAGAAAAATCTAGGTCCACTTGTTCCTGTTGTTCGTCCCCCGTGATATCATTGAGCACAAGCAATTGTTGGTCGAAACACCATGGTCGCCCTTCCAAAACTTTCTCTTTATCTCTCCAATGAAGGAATTGAAAAACGAACAGATTTGGTTCATAAACCCTAATTATAATTCGGTTCTGTAACATCCACACCTGCATCATGGTTCTTTTGAACGCCTCAAACTTGATTGGTCTCGCTGTCAATAGTTTACCCACCAATCGCAGAGTAAGTTTGGCATCGTCCTCCGTCGAAACAACATCTCCTAGGTCCACAATATCCTCTTGTTCTTCCTCAATTTGTAGTCTAGAACATCTTTCTACAATTTCATCTGCCATAGATAATGAAAAGCACCCAATCTGTCAGGGAATTTGTGCCGGAACACTTCTTTCGAAGTAGGGTTTTCCCTTCTTTCGAAGTAGGTTATTGCTTACATAGCTGTAAGACAAGGGGTTCTAGAATTTGTACGAAAACTACATGGCATCTTATGATTATCTTTTCCTTAATTTTTTATGTACTCCAAATGGCCAATTGCTAATTCGGCCCATATATGTCAGACTAGAACATGAGTTCAAATTTCATTGATTTTAGTCAGAGTATCATAATAACAAAAGACTCTCGAGTGTCTAGCCTTAAATTCACTAAATCACATTTTTCAATCATATTCCAATATGATAATTTGATCAATTATATATAAGGTTCGAAATGGGGAATTGAGGTAGAGTAGCCGATGATCTTGTAGTCATTTGGAGACTATTGTAAGAAAAGGCTAGCATTTTGCTCTCTTTATTATATAACCGGTCTCTTCTCTCTCCAAACCTATCTTCCCTCGTAAAGACTCATGATAGTTTCTACTCACTTAGGCACTGTTAAGTTCACCTTATTTTTAGTGAATTAAACTTAATTCTACTGAACTGAACTTATTTTTGCTGAACATAACTTATTTTTACTGAACTGAACTTAATTTTACTAATTCATGTTGCTTTTTCTTCTTTGCTCTACTCATTTTTATTGAACTTAACTTACTTTTACTAAACTGAACTTATTTTTGCTAAATTGAACTAATTTTTATGAACTAAACTTATTTTTACTAAACTGAACTTATTATTACTGACTATTATTATTTTAAGGTGAACTGAACAGGGCCTTACTTGAACTTGCGTAAAGAAGCATACTAAGCGAGTTAATTCCAATTGGCATTGGAACCTATGGTTATGAACCCGAATCCATATGCAAATTAAGGGCCCGTTTTTTCAACTTATTTTTGCTTATCTGAATTTATGTGAATTTATTAGACCTTATTCAAGCTTATTAGATAAACTTTATTCGACTTTATGTGAACTTATAAGGAATGAAAATAAATTAAAAGGGGCAGACCCTCAGCGTTACAAGATAGGGGATGAGTGAACACAATTTTTTCACATAATATCCGATTGAAAATTCTATTGGAAAAAAAAATAGTAACAAATAAACATGAACCTATGGTGGAAAAAAAGTGAAAGAAAAAGTTGCAAAAAGAATGGGAATCTTTGGCCTTACAACGGCAGGGCAGTCAATTATAGGACTACACAAAACCTGGTGCTACCCAAATCATAATCATCACCATATACAGCTTCAACTTCCGCAATTACAATCAACAACTGGCTCCAAACATTTTCGAGTTAGAAACAAGAAGAATCGAGGCATTTGCACAATAAGGGCATCAACAGAGGGCACCAGTATGTCAACTACTATTGAGAAAGCGGGTGTCAAGATCGAAAGGAACCCTCCTGAGTCTAGGCTTTCCGAACTCGGTGCTCGCGATTGGCCCAAGTATATATTTCCTCCGCTTTTTATTACTTACATCATTTCCTATTTATAGAAGTTACAAATATATTTCCTCTCTAGCTCTCTCAATCATATGGGTTTTCTTTATCCCTCTTTCTATCTCTCTTCTCATTAATTCTTGTGCACATGCTCAATGCAAATATAAAGAAACGGAGGAAGTATATCTCTCTTTCTCTCTTTTTTTTAATGTATTATTGGTTAATTTTTTGACCCAATTTTAGTTGCTGGTGAAGCTTTATGTGATCATTGTTGAAAAACAATTTGGAGGGTTTTTGGTTGAGTTTGTGATTAGTTGGCCATCTAAACAATTAAGAACTTGAAAATACTAGTTAAGAGACCAGGCTAGTTCAGGAACCCTGCATTTAGCTAACCCAGCTTTTGGTTTCATGTGATTCTTTTTCTAGGAGCTTAAATACAACGACAACAAAGTCTTAGTCCCATAATGATTTGGGTTCGGTTAACATAGGGTTGGTTAACGTGAATCGTTTTCAGATATTGTCAAAATGATTGTAGGGGCTGAAATACAACGACAATAAAGTCTTAAGTCCCGAAATGATTTGGGGTTGGTTAACGTGAATTGTTATTCGATATTGTCTACATGATAATAGGAGCTGAAATACAAAATATATTATTTATGGCTTTTCTGATGTTCACTTACACAAAATTGTACTAGAAGATTATAGTAGTTCCAGGAGCTGATTGAGGGATTAGCAAATCAAGGTAGCCTTGGTTGAAATTGAGGTTGTTTGTGTCCAATTTCACTTTTCCTAGCTGCTGATAGATATGCTATGAAATTTCTGTCAGTTGGTAGGTTTCATCTGCCAGACTAGTATTAGTTCTTGAAGCTACTTTGAGTTCAGGTGACTAGGAAGTTTATCATTGCAGAACATTCGTGTTTGTAATTGTTATCACATTTTTTTGACATAACATGTATTTGTATACAAGGAACAACTATATGGTAAAATTGTATGCTGGTCTCAGTTTTGTGTGATCATTATGACCTTGATGAGTGCTGCATCCTTTTGTGTTATTAAATGGTTCCAACTTATCTAGATTGATGCTTTCATGTAAAGATTTTGTGGCTCTTACATTCTATTTTAGATGTTGCCAAATGCCCCGTGGGGGCCTGTGCACCATCTCCTCGTCCATCCACATCCATATCCTCCTCTGCACCCTCATTGCTCCTAGGTGGCCACTCAAAATCTGGTTCGAAAATCCAGTTTGCTTGGTCGTAGATGAGAGTCTTGAAGGTGTCGGAAGGATGGCATATTGTTGGTTGTTGACCTTCCCGGTATACCCGTTGTTCTGCCCTCTAGGGGTGATCCACTGCATAGTTTGATAGGCATTCAAGTCGAGAAGTGTGGATCCAGGAACAACCTGTAAACCTAACCTGTAACATCAACACCACGATACAAAGCAATAATAGTAATCATGCCACCCACCACAATGTCCTCTGACTTCTTTCGGACAACATTCTCTAAATGCTCCATGATCCAGTCCCAAGGTTAAGTCGTGTATCTCCCGTAGTCATGAGATGCAAAAAAATAAAGCTCATGGGCGGTAACGACCCCCACACTATCCCCCTAACAAAGATGGTGCTACTAATCACCCTATGGAAAATGCGGAACCGTGGACTCACTAGGTTAGATGCCGTGGCAGAGCTAGGGAGATAAGGTGATTGAGCGGTCAATTGTTGCAAAAAGAACTGGTCATTATAAGCAGACGACCATTCACTCTTAGGATTTCAGGGTCATTACCCCACCCGTGTAGCCATTTCCACAAGGGTGGGGTAATCGGACCTAAGAGTGAATGGGCGTCTGCTTATAATGACCAGTTCTTTTGGCAACAATTGACCGCTCAATCCCCTTATCTCCCTAGCTCTGCCAAGGCATCTAACATAGTGAGTCCAGGATTCCGCATTTGCCATAGGGTGATTAGTAGCACCATCTTTGCTAGGGGGATAGTGAAGGGGTCGTTACCGCCCGTAAGCTTTATTTTTTTGCATCATATGACTACGGGCGATACACGACATAACCTTGGGGCCTGGCTCATGGAGCATTTAGAGGATGTGGCCCGAAAGGGGTCAAAGGACATTGTGGTGGGTGACATGATTACTATTATTGTTTTGTCTCGTGGTGTTGATGTTACAGGTTAGGTTTACAGGCTGTTCCTAGATCCACACTTCTCGACCTGAATGCCTATCAAACTATGCAGTGGATCACCCCTAGAGGGCAGAACAACGGGCATACCTGGAAGGTCAGCAATATGCCATCCTTCCGACACCTTCAAGACTCCCATCTACGACCAAGCAAACTGGATTTTCGAACCAGATTTTGAGTGGCCACCTAGGGGCAATGAGGGTGCAGAGGAGGATGTGGATGGACGAGGAGATGGTGCACAGGCCCCCCACGGGGCATTTGGTTAAATCTCGTGCTCGTCTTATGTCTTTCTTTTAGCTGAAAGGATGTTTCTTCTTTATGACCTTTTTACAAAATTTGTAAAATTTTTGGGTTCTTTTAACATCTTTTTCTGCTACTTATTCCTGCACTAAGTTGTTTCCTCCTTGGACATCATATCATGACAAACTAATTCCGTCTCTTGTGGTAAGACTTAATTTTGAGCTAACTTTATGTTTTGATGGATTGTGAATTGCAATGATCAATTTCTGGAGCAAGACTTGTGGGTTACGAGATACTCCGTACCAGATAGACACGTTGGCTACAAAATATATTTTTATTTCATAGTAGTTAATTTTCTCCTTGTGTATTGTCGCGCTGAATCTAAGATGCCCTTCCGTCTTTCCAGCAATTTTCATGGAACATTTAAATCTTTCTTAAACTGTGAGTATGCGTGCTTGATGTGTATTCCTCTGTCATCACATAGGTGGGGTTGTGCACCTAGCAAATTTCCTTGGACATATGAGGCAAAGGAGACTTGCTATCTGTTGAAAGGAAAGGTAAAGGTTTACCCAGATGGTTCCAGCGAAGCTGTGGAGATCGGAGCTGGTGACTTGGTGGTATTCCCTAAAGGTATGAAGTGCACTTGGGATGTGTCAGAAGCTGTTGATAAGCATTACAACTTTGAGTGAGCAAGTAGATGCAATCCTGTGGAACCTTATGCAATCTTTCTAAGTCACTACATACAAGTTTCTTGTATACTCTGATTATGCCAACAACATGTTTCTTAATAATTATGTTAGAAAGTTCTGATTGCTGAGGAAGTTGAGATCAGTATTTGTATTTTGCAATGATAACCTTCTGTCCCAATTCTTTCCTCCCCCAGTCCCCCTCATCCGAAGAAAGAAAATGATGACGATCCTCTCACCGTTCTTCACTTGTGGAATGTTTAGGATTTAGAAACAGCTTGGACAAGAAGATGCATGGGAAATCTTATTTCATCGACCATGAACAGAACCGCGCGAGAGGGGGGGTTGTTAGACGTGGCACCACAATTTTGAATTCGTAGGCAAGGAATGACAACCAAGCTGGATATGTATCATAAGAGAATTGCCTTTTCTGTTGATTTTTGCGGATTATATCATATTCATTTTTTAATGACGTATCAAACTCTTAGGGATGAATCGAAAAAGAAAACCTTATCTGTTCAATATCCTACCTTTTTTTTTTTGAAAGGATCGGACAAAAATGGGTTCCAAATCTATGGAAAATTGGAAATGTATTATATCCATTCTCTCTTTTTTGCTATTTGAAAATTACGAAATTGACAATAGCTCGAAGCAGATCATTCATACCTAATTTTCTCCGTCTTTTCTAATCATAAGCAATTAGTGATTCCCACCGCAAGGACATTTACTCCCTCTAATCTAGTCCAACAATTGTTTTTCACCATCTTCACGATGATTGAGATTTTTAGACATACATATTGAGTATAAAATTTATAAAGAAGTTGGTTATGAAATACAGATTGAAACATATATCTTGTCTTACAACACGAGAGCGAGTAGCTCTTCTATCTTTACTAGATGGTGAGGTGTGGTTTGGAGGAGGAGTGACGTTGCCACTTCAATCCTCTATAAATCAAACCTTAGTGCCTTAGTGATGGAAATTGTGTGTTATAAGTGTAGAGTCGATATTTGTTCAGTATTCCAAGGGTTTGTCTCTTCGCTGAATTAAACTGAAAAAACTGAATTGGAATAAATTGTGAAGTGTGAGGGCTGAAATGAACTAAACTGAAATGAGAATAAACTGCAGAAAATAGTCCTTAATAGTAATGTTAGTTATAGTGACTTCAATTTATTTTAACTGAGCCTTAACAGTGATGTTAGTTATAGTGACTTTAATTTATCTTTACCGAGCCTTGACAATGATGTTAGTTATAGTGACTTTAATTATTTTTACGGAGCTAACTAGCTTACATTCAATGAACTTGACTTGTTTCGCCAAACTTGATTATTAAGTCCAATTTCATTTGTTTATACTTAGGCTCTATTTTCTCCAGTTGAGACAGTTAAATTGAATTGAATGGAGCATTGTAGAATGAAGCTAAATTAAACTAAACATATACTATTAGATAAACCTGGAAAGAATGGACCCTTAGCTTAAATAATACTATTTCTCAAACTCTAGTTATTGCCTAAGATTCCAATACAAAGTGATGGTGGTACTTCAAATCTATGAAAGTATTTTCTTCTTTTAACATAAAAATGGTAAAGATAGTAGTCAAATTCAACTTCACAGTAATGAATGAGTTTAAAAGCTTAGTTCCAAAAGAGAAAACATGGGAGTCAGCACATGTGATTTACTTTCCCACAAAATTTCCAGAGTTCTTACCATCGCATTCATATTTATGTACTACTTACTCATTATTTACTCAACATAGAAGAGTATATACTTTTGATAGTTTTTTTAAAAAAAAAACTCCAATCGAATTCAAATTTTAACCTTTTAAAAAGACTCACTCTTGAACAGGCATTTGATTTGTGCTGCTGCCTCGGATCTTAAATCAACGGCTCAGATTCATCAAATCAAAATTGTAACAATTTACTACCTTGATTTTGATGATGCGAATTAAAGACGAGGACACTGCGTTGCATGCGGTCCCTCCGTAATAAAGTTTATTTTTTTCAAAAATGTAAAAAACACTCCAAAAAACAATAGATTTTTTGTCGGGTATTGCGTCTTTTCTTGGGCTTTTTAAATTTGCAGTAGCTGACAAAACTGGTCGTTTTCTTTTCACAATTTCAACGAGAACTTTGTGTGACCTGTCTTCGACTTCGTGTGTATTGCTCCTATTTGGGAAGTTCAGATGGAGGGAAAAGAGGTTAAGAGATATCGCATAATAATAATCTAAAAACTAATCTAAAGAGGTTAAGGTAGAGTCAAAATTTTAATTTATGAATTTAAGTGTTTGGTAAAGTAATGGTTAAGGTAGCTGTTAGAAATAGTGGTAAAGTTTGAGCAGTATTGTGGAAAGCTAAAAAAAGTAGAGGTTGAAAGTAGAGGACTAGAGGTAGAGGTTGATGTTGAAATTATATACTCCATTCGTAACGAATTACTTGCAACAGTTTTCATTTTTTGTTGTAACATATTACTTGCAACAATTCCTTACCTTTCTCATTATAAATTAACCCAACAACCACACCTTCCACCATATTCAGCCATCTTCCTCCAATACCACAGCTACACCAAACACTAATATTTTATGCAGTTATTTTGATAGTTATCAACTCACATCTATTACTGCAGCTAACAACTACCCGGACCGCTGACAGCTACCCCTGCAACTAACAGCTACCTCCACAACTATTGTTGCCGAACGCATAGTCTTACTTAAAGTAATCATTTAATTACTTAGTAATTTCTATTTGGTTGAAAGAGGCTCTCCCACTAATAGTTAAATTAGGTGTATTACCCGGTCAATTATCCTATATATATATAACTCACGAAAAGACATTGTAAGTAACCCTTATGTAAAAGCATTAGATACATTTTTAAATTGGTATTAAGTTGAGAGTTATACTAAAATCATGCGTTAAACGAATTTTTTAGACATAGACCTATACGCTAATATATCAATACCTACGATTAAAAAAAATTAGAAAGAACAAGGCGAACTAATATCGAATTATTACTGTAAATAATGCTCACTACAAAACTAATTCCAACTTTACGCTATCTTGCAAACTTACTCCCTTGGTACCATCCATGTTACGTAAAATGTCATTGAGTTTTTAATTTATCTAGACCTATCCTCTACTACTGACATCAGTCAATATAAGTGGGTTATTAATGGAAGTAGTGCCTAATTAAAAAATGGACCACTACTTCCATTAACGATTCATTAATATTTGCTGCTAATGGTAGTAGCGGCTATGATGTAGGAGCTCTTTAGCACAAAAGAAAAATTGTTGCTAAACATACCTAACCCGTTGCTATGTATGTCTAGCGTCGGATTTAGCAACGTAAGTTGGAAATCCACTGCTAAAGTTAGCGATAGAATTTGAGAATCGGTCTCTAAATCTAGCAACAAGAGTTTTGTTCTATCACTAAGTTTTGCATCAAGGGTTTTGGTAGCTTGTTATTAGATGTTATGATATAAACTAATACTTTTGGATTGCTATTGTGGTTTTAAAACTGATCGCTAATTTCATGAGTGATTCACTGAGTGGGTTTTTTAATAAAAAAAAGAAATTTCAGTTGTTGGCGTGGATCTTACCAAGGGAATTATTTTTCATAATCATGTAACCATGAAGATATGCTTTTGGAGGGACCATTATGTTAAAAAAATTCCTAATATTCTTGCAAATTCTAATCCCCCTAAGGGGGCGCCTGGAATGAGAGTAATGGAGGGGGGAAAAGTAATGGGGAAAAATTTTGACAATTTTTATAGTTTGGTTTGTGAGTAAACTTTTACAAGAGTAATATATTCATCCTAGAAAGAGGGTAAAGATTACCCACCCCCTCCCTAGGGTAATTATTTCCCCCTCTCTCCTATCCTTTCTCTTCTCTATAATCTGTGTCCTTCGTCCCTTTCACCAATCTTCTTTTCTCTATTTCATTCTTTCTCCTCTATCACTGCTTCATCTCTTTTCTTGTTTCTCTCTCCTCTTTTTGGTCTTTCTCTCCCCTATAATCTCTAGATTTACATATTTTGGTTATATATGGAAAATTAAATGATGGATTACTGACGGCGGATTGTTGGCGACGTGTTGCTGGCGCTAAACTGCCATGGAAGGCGGTGCATTGGACTGCCATGAAGTATTTATGTTTGTTGGGAGATTTTTATCCCATGAATAATGCCAAACCTAGATTAGGGAAATATTATCCCCTTAATTGATACTCTTGTAGAAGTTCCCCCTTTAAACATTACTCCCTGAATTTTTTCAGCAATTCTAGGGGCGCCCTAAAAAGTGAAACCAATTCCAAGCAAGGTGTTACATTGTGTAAGGGTTCATTCTTTTCAATTTAGGGCCCATTATTTTCCATTTAGGGTCCGTTCTTTTCAACATATTATCATTTTTTATAAATTGAGAGAAGTTCAGATAAGGTTTAATAAGGTTTAATAAGGTTTAATAAGGTCGGATAAGGTATGATAGTTCCAGATAAGCAAAAAATATTTGAAAAGAATGAACCCTTATTTTCAGTCCTTATAAGTTTAGATAAATTTAGATAAAGTTGAGATGAGATACTTCGTTTTTTATTAATGATGAGACACGTTGATTTTGATAGGGAAGGCGATTGTAATTGGGTGTAAATTTCGATTGAAGTTTGGGGATAGAGATGTGAGGAAAATAATAAGTGTATCATTCGAATAAAAAAGGAGGAGTATAATAAAAGGTTCATCTAATAAGTGGAATAAGGTCAATAAGGTCTAACAAAAGTTCATCTAATAAGTAATAACTTGATAAGGTTGGATAAAATCAGATAAATTTAAATAAGTTCAGATAAAATAAGATGAACTGAATTAATTAAAGTTAAACTAAATTGACTGAAGTGAAAATAAATTAAGCATAACATACCGAAGTTTACGTAGTGAAATTGACGAGGTTTGCTAGATCCCTAACAGTTAGATGTAAAGGTCATTTCACATGTTAAAGTTTACAAGGAAATATATTGTCTTTCCCATAGTAATATATTGGGGGCGTTTGGGAGAGAGAGTTTTAGAGAGAGTTTAGAGTTTTGACCAATAAAAACTCTAGTTTGGGTGTTTGGTGAGAAAGAGGATTAAAGATAGTTTTGTACCAAAAACTCTCATCAAAACTCTCTTTTGAAAAAGCTGGGTAGAGTAGCTTTTTCATAGAGTTTTGGAGAGAGAAAAATTAAATGACTATTTTGTCCATATAATTAAAACAAAAATTTATTATTTTTAAAAAAATATGTGTCCATAAATGTCATTTTACATGCTCTACAAAGTACAAAACTCTAAACAATCAGCTAAGTGTTACCAAACACCTTTACATAACAATTATTTAAATCAGCAGTCAAATCCTCTGAACAAAAAAGTAATCATCTAACCACAAACTCTAAACTCTAACCTCTAAACTCTAAACTCTAATCACCAAACAGGGCCAATAATGGAGGTGTTTGATAAATAAAGTTTCAAGATAAAGTTTTGGGGTGAAAATTCTCAAAATGAAAAAGTTCAGATGATGAAGTGAGAGAATTTATGAATTACTTTTTTGCCCATAATTATAATTCTATTATACTCCCTCCGTCCCATAATATAAGTCCTGTATACTTTTGCATAGTCTCCAAGACGTACTTTTGACCTTCAATATCTTCAATTCCGTATTAATATAAAATATAAAAAGTGGATATTATAAATGTACATATCAAGACGATTCTAACTAGATCTCACATGAATTTGTTTTAACGTATATATTATCAAGAATAATTGGTCAAAGATTTTAAAGTTTGACTCCCAAAATAGAAACAAGACTTACATTATGGAACGGACGGAGTATTAATTAACATATACATAAATATTACTGTACACAAATAAAAATAATCAACTTTTAGCAATCAGCTAAGTTTTACCAAACACATTTATGTTAAAAATTAGTCAAACATGCAGTCAAATCAGTTGAACTCTAAACTCCAACTCTAAACTCTATTTGCCAAACATCTAATATTTAGATACCTAGCATTTCTCGAAATTGAGCGGGTGGAGACGTGGTATAGCATCGTGTCCGTTGGGGGGGGTATATTTTGAAATTCAAATAATGGGGTCTCTTCCCGTCTCCCTTTGCAGTTGCACAATACTCCACAACTCCCCACTAAATTCCCCCCCACTAAACAAACAACCCCCCTTCTCCTTCTTTGTTTTATCCAAGTTTTCAAAGCTTCCTTTTTTGACACTTCACTCTCTCTTTCTCCCTGCAAACTCTGATTCATTGCAGTAACCAATTCAATTAAGCTCATTGGTTCAATTTTTAAACAACATAAACAAATTTAATCAATGTGTTTTCTTCCGTGTTGTTTTCACTCATTTAGTACTATCTCTATATTATCATAAGTCTTCCCTGTTTAATTCCATTTTCTCTCTTTTTTCTTTCATCATCATCATCAAATGGGTGCTTCTGGGAAATGGGTCAAAACCCTCATTGGCTTCAAAAAACCAGATAAAGATGATTCACATGTAAGCTCTATTGTCTATACTAAGCTAAAACCATCATTAATTATTGATATGCTTTTATTTCATACATAGCTGTTTCTAATATATGGGTGTTATATTTGGTAGGAAAAATCAGGGAGTAACAATAATAATAAAGGCAAGAAATGGAAACTGTGGAGGAGTCCATCTGGAGACTTGAACACTTGGAAAGCTTTCAAGACTCGCAACAACAACAAGTCCACTGCTTCTGAAGGTTCTGATTCCCCGTGCCGAAACGATGTCTTCAATGCTGCAGTTGCTACTGTTGTTAGAGCTCCTCCTAAAGATTTTCGAGTTGTTAGGAAAGAATGGGCTGCCATTCGTATTCAAACCGCCTTCCGCGGTTTTTTGGTAACTTCACTTCCTCTCTTCTACTACCTCTCGTAACATAAAAAATGCAACGTCACCCTTTATATCAAATCATTGCATTTTTTATATTACAAGATGAAGTATAGTGTAATTACTACTTTTAATATAAGTTATCTCTTAGTAGTATCTAATTGGTGGGATTTCGGTATTTGAGTGTGTTTACTAAGCTCAATAAGTACTAAGATATAATACCAGCAAGTTATGCTAGATGATGAAATCAAATGTTATATTTGTTGGTTAACCTGCAGTATACAATAATTGTACACTCTTTTATTTTTTCATTTGAATTGATTGTGATATATCTTGCCCAAAAATATTAGGCAAGAAGGGCGTTGAAGGCATTGAAGGGAATTGTGAGGCTGCAAGCTTTAGTTAGAGGCCGGCAAGTACGGAAGCAAGCAGCCGTAACATTAAGGTGTATGCAGGCATTAGTTCGGGTTCAGGCACGAGTTAGAGCTCGACGTGTGAGGATGTCGATTGAAGGGCAGGCTGTACAACACTTGATTGATGAACGGCGTAGCAAGACTGAGCTCTTGAAGCAAGCTGAGGTGATTATAATTTAGTATTCAGATTAGACTGCAAAGAGATCATTTCTGAATTTGAACTTATTTTAAGCTTTTCTGATTTGCAAATTTTAAAATAATGCAGGAAGGATGGTGTGATAGTAAAGGAACATTGGAGCAAGTGAAGTCAAAGTTACAAATGAGGCAAGAAGGTGCTTTTAAAAGAGATAGAGCCCTTGCTTATGCTCTTGTTCAAAAGGTTCTAACTTTAAAGTTTAAACTATGCTATTTTGTACATATTTTTTTGAAATTTTGCATTTTTACTAACAAAAGTGATTCCATTTTGTTTCAGCAATTGAAGTTAACACCCTTTTCAGGGTTCCAAACAAAGGTCCCAACCTCCTCATTGAAGAGTTATGAAATGGACAAGGGCAGTTGGAGTTGGTTAGAGAGATGGATGGCGGCGAAACCATGGGAAAACAGATTAATCATGGAGGAAGCTCATAGTACAGTATCAGAGGTGAAAACCCCACCTCCAAAAACCTTTGTTAATCCCTTTAAAGAATCTTTCCCTAAGTCTTCTGAACTCCAATGCCAAGTCAAAGTAAGAAAGAACAATATGACAACAAGAATCTCGGCTAAACCACCCGTACTAGCTCAAGCAACACGTTCATCATCAAGCCCGAGTTCAGAATTTCTGTTTGATGAAAGCTCGGCTTCCTCCTCAATGTGTACCTCTACAACCCCGATTTCTGGGACTGATGAGAATGGTGCAAATGTTAGTAATAATAGCAAGCCAAGTTACATGAATCTCACTGAATCGACTAAGGCAAAGCGGAGAACTCAAAGGGTGCAAATGCAGTCAATGGATGAGTTTCAATTTGCAAAGAAACTTGCAGGGTTTGCAAATGGAGATTCTAAGAGTAGTGCTGGCTCTGATCCTCCTTCCGTCAATTTCTCTAGGCCGTTGAATTTGCCTACTAGTCGATTGGAGAAGAACTTGATGAGGCCGAGGGAAAGAGAGAATTACTTGTACAACTGAAGTAGTGTTATTGCTTTCTTTTGCTAGTCAAAGCAACAGCTTGTTGTTCCTGTAACTTGTAAGTTCAAAAAAAAACTTGAAAAACAATTTAAGCTTTGTTGTTTGTGTTTTTGTGATGTAGTTATCTCATTAGTGCAGATTGTAATTGGAGTATTCTTTTTGTTCTTTACTTGCAATGTAGAAAGTCTTGAATGTTGTAATGTATTTTTTTGCATTTGTAGTAAATGAATTTGTAATGCTTCTTATCAAGTAATGGCAAATCTGAGTTACAAATGGTTAGTTCTATAACCATTACCTTTGCATATGGTTTTGATTGCTCGTTTGTCAAGTGGAAATAAACGAGGGTAATAAAAATTTTATAGGCAAATTGGTAGGAAACTAAGAAAGTCGATGCAAATGTTACTTGTCCGTCCTCAAATATGCATTGACATTACATACAATGGTATAACTCCATCACTATTACAACAATATATTATAGGCTTGAAACTGGCAGTCACATGTTTCTCTTAATGACTTGAAGCTTTACTCCATGCTTGTAGTTTAAAATGATGCCATACTCTAGTTCTACAGGTTTCTCCATTTCGGGGGAGTGTCTAAACACATAATGGCGGTATAGGTGTATGATCGAGAGCTTTATTTCTTGCATAGCGAACTTCTGTCCTATACAAGCTCTCGGGCCAAGTCCAAATGGTAGTGTGCGTATGGATGCCTATGTTTCTCCTCGTCCACATTTGGATTGAATCTTTCTGGTTTAAACTTCTCAGGTTCTGGAAAGTTCTTTGGATCCTTGGCTAGAACACCTGGTGCTAACCATACCCATGTCCCCTGTTCCATTGTGAAAATTCATACACATCAAATAATACTTCTTGTTGTTTAACAATTGCATCACTTTGACTTGACAAACTTACCACAGTACTACTAAATTAGTAATAGTTGCGAAAAGTTGATGTTTGAAAAATATGTTGAGAAAAAGCCAATGAAATTCTATTATTCATAGTGTTATTCCTTAAAGATCAGAATTTTATAAAGCTCTTACCTTTGGAAGCAAATAACCTCCTATCTCAACTGGTCCAGATGTTTCTCTTGCAATTAATGGAGAAACGTGTAGAATCTCATGGCTTCCTTGATCACCTGTCAACAAAAAGTTGTTAATTGACATCGAATTTTAGTACTTAAATTGTACTCTAGGAGTAAATTACAATTTCTATCTACAAAATCAAATGAGACTAGGACTTGCCTGATGGAGATATGGAAACTTATGTTGAAGATCATGAGCTGTTGGTAGCTGATCATGCGGTCCGAATCCATCAATCTCTTGGAGCAACTTCTTCTCCACCTCAAGATGGCCAGAAACTAGATACACAATTGAAGACAATGTGGGGGCTGTTGTTGCTGATCCAGCTAAAGGTGTTCATATGCAAGTGCACTAACATAATCTGAAGTGAACAAATTCCTGGACACTTTGTCAGAGTCCCTAGCACTCAATATGAGGGACAAGAAGTCCTTCAAATCTCTTTTCTCTTCGTTGTCTCTCCTTGAAACAATCTCGTTAAGCCGACTACTCAACAAGTTATTAGTCCTTTCGACTTTCCAGTCCATAGTTCCCGGAATCCTCTTAAGAAGTTGTCGAAATGGTTCTTGAAGGAACGGGATTAATAGGCCTAAGATGATTGAAAATGAGCCGGAGAGGTCCATTTTGAGTGTGGTTGTGGAGTATATATGTTGGTTGATGAAATCAGAGACTTGAGTATTTTTTGGTAGATCATTTGTTGAGTTTGGTTTAGAGAGACCAAAGTTGATACCAATGCTGCTTCTCCAATGATGTCAGTGGCCAATTGGAGGAAAAGTTCGAGAAGATTATTTGTTTTTCTTGTTTGTGAGAAGAGAAATTAGTAAGATTTTTGGGTTGCTGATTCAATGGATGATTGCATGGTGGGTAGGTAAACTGGCTAGATGAGAAGGTTGGTACATTGATATTATTGTGTTCCTCATTGTTGACCACCTTGAATCTCTGAACAATGTACAATTAGGCGTTGTATTAGCGTGCGAGGCCTAGATATGTGGGAAGGGAGTCCGGACTCCGGAGACTCCGGATGGTAACTGACACTCTAAATAAACACTCCTACACTATTTATACTTCCTCCGTTTTTTTTACTTGCATCATTTCCCATTTATGGAAGTTACAAATTACTTGCATCATTTCCTTTTATAGCAATACTTTCTCTCTACCTCTCTCCAACTCACATGGGTCCCCTTTTTCCCTCTCTCTATCTCTCTCCTCTCCTTAATTCTTGTGCCTCAACTCAATGATAGGAGTATAAAAAAGGAGGAGGATATTTCACTTTGACCATCATTGTAATTGGTCTTGTTTGTTTTGCCTCGGCATAGCTTTAAAAAAAATGACCATCATAATCTGAAGTACTAACTAACAATTAAAGATGTTTATGGTTGAAGTATAACGTTTGTAAACATAGAAGTAAGTAAACGAAATTATCTACTTTTCATTAGGCCATTGGAAAGAATTGCTTTGGTTGTCGATAATGCAACCGTAAATCATCAATTCTAAAACTTATAATGCTTGAATCTCATATTTGTCAAATAGCTTAATCCTTATGCTTTGACAAAGAATTTTTTTTCACATTATGTCCCGGAGTGTTTTTTTGCTTCCCTTGTTTTTCCTTTCATTTCAATGACTTTATCCCTTTTTCTTGTAACCCTATCGTGCTCTTAAACTAACGATTATTATTGACAAAGTCTTACAAGTCTAATACCTATTGCTCAAATCTTATTTATATTTAAACAAACGTGCTGGAATAAAGATGCAAAAGAGATAATAAGAGTTCGGGTGATGTGTAGGGCGAGGCATGGGCCATGCATAGGCGAAGTCTGCCAACCGGCTGCCTTTTACTACTTTATTTTATGTTCTATTACTTTTACTTTATTCTCATTTATCTCCAATATCATAAAAAAATATGGGACTCATTTATTCTATTTATCCTTAAAAGTAAGTAAACTGTAAAAGACATATGAAATGGTCCTTATTTTTTACACCTACTTGGTTATTAGAATGATAGTAAGGGAGAATATAGTAAAATGAAGGGAGTATAAGCTTGCTATATACCTGGTGAAGAAAAGACCCTTTTGGTGAAGGGTTGAAGCAGAAATAGGGGAAGGAATGTTTCTGTTATGAAGATATTTGAATTTCTTTATTCCAACTTCTCTGCATAGCTCTGCATCTGCAATTATCACCAGTGGTTGCCTCTCAAGTGAAATCTGCAACTTGAACACAATCAATAGGCAATTTGGGGGTGAAAATTGCTAGTTAAATGTCATGATGTAGTTAAAAAAACAAATCCCATATTATATACTTTGAAAACTCAACTTATTGTTGGCATCGAAGCATTCGAATAATTTTAAAAGATAAAAATGATATATAGTTTTGATTTAACGTTTTTATCACAAGTTTGAATCATAGTTTAAGGGCTAATTTACCACTTTTGCAGGGGACAACTACGTCATTATGATTAGTACTTCCCTCCATAACAAAATAAACGCACCTTTACACTTTTGACACTATTTACAGTACTTCCTCCGTTTGGGTGATACACCTTCTAAAAGGGTGTTTTTTTAAGTGATACACCTCAAAACTTTCCAACTTTGGTAAAATTTCCCTTACAAAATTACAATATTACCCTAATTACTTATTTAATCAAACATAAACCCTTCTACCCATTCTAATTAATCTTACCTATCTCATTAATGATTCCCACCAAAATTCATCTACCCAACCACCCTCATTTATGAATCAAAACTGATTCATGAACAAACCCTTCACATTTCTAGGGTTCGTTCATTCATCAGTTGATTCTCACTCTCCTTCTCCAAAAATTATCCTCTTCTCACGGCCTGTTCTAGGGTTTCTCTACTTCTCTCGTCTCTCTCTTCATCCTCCTAATTCTCTCTCATCAATCCTCTTTATTCATCCTTCAACCTTTCGTCTCCCTCTGTTTCACTTTCATTCTCCAAAAACTCGAACCAGATCTGCACTCTCCTTTCCAAAAAAAATGTCAAAAGTCCCTGATTTGAAGCC